>OZ035953.1:7406634-8006634 GCA_964034955.1 Orchesella flavescens
TGCTTGAAAAAAAGCTGGACTGTAAAAAACCATGAGCGCGCTTTGGCTTATTCAAAAGTTCCAAGTTAAGCTCGCCTTAAAAACCTCAAAAACTGTGGCATAGATTGAAAAGTCGGTGATGGGTGAAAACTTCGTATTTAACGGGAGGCTGGAGGAGATTGCATATATTATACATCATTACATTTCCGCCCATTGCCTTACATATTTCGTAGTTAATTTTGTCTGCTTTGTAAAGGAATTTGCTCTAGCAAGCGAAGCTTAACCATCTCCAATAAAGGTGGGAGAAAATAGTGCTAATACGTCAACGATTTCCCATTTTGCAGAATGCAGGGAGAGGAGGCCGTGTCCGCATTAGCTAGCAGTTTCGCACAAGTTAATATAGCAACTCCACAATCCGCTGTAACGGATTTGGATCAGTGGATCCAGCAATTATATGAATGCAAGCCACTCAGCGAAACTCAAGTCAAGTTACTGTGTAAATAGGTATGTGTGTATGAATTTTAGTAGTGCTTTATAAAATCATTGGTTGGATGACTACCCAAATGAGAAATTATTGTGTAAAAAGTAATATCTGTTCTTTTTATAGGCTTAAGAAATATTAGTAGACGAGTCAAACGTTCAAGAGTTGAAATGTCCAGTTACTGTTTGTGGAGACATTCATGGTCAATTCCAGGATCTCATGGAGCTTATCCGAGTTGGAGGAAAATGTCTAGATACCAACTACTTGTTTATGGGTGATTATGTGGACAGGGGCTACAACTCTATCAAAAGACTCGCAACTGACAAAGGCAAAAACGAAAGCTATTCAATTGATTCAAGAAATTTGATGTGCCTCTATTTTAACCTCAACTTCCTTTATTTTTTGTAGCTAACTATTAGGCAAAGAAATGGGAGGTTCCATGCATTGTTTGTGGATCTCGAGCTCATTTGGAGGAAGAATCGATTGCAACACGATCCCTTTTCCGAACTATATTGATGTATGCATTCCATTTCTTGGTGCGTGGTTTATCTTGCAAGCAGCAGTTATCAGAGAATTTAAGTAAAAAATACGAATGCTTACATGTGCATTGTGGTATTTTTAAATTTCTCCAAGGAATATGCAACTTGTATAATATACTCATACGAGTGGGTTGTGTGATGCAGAATCGTACACACTGAACATTGCCATATAAATGATTCTCTTTCATTCTATACCTGCGACATTCTCGTCTTTGGTTTTAACTTTAGGGTGATGTATGAATAAATACTCAACCAACTACCACTTAACAATATCAAAGACCAAATAACTTATTGGCTCAGATAAATATCACAAAACACACCTCGTTGCAAACTCTTTTGTAACGAGGTGTTTAATTTTCTATATCAAATATTTTTGGGTACACCATAACTTAGGTTATATTTAGGTTATGCGAATAAGTCAGGAATCGCAACGAGAAGCACACCGAAAATCGAAAACACCAAGATGCAGGTAATTGTTAATTTTTTTCTTTATGAAATATTAAAACCGTTTTATTTTTCGCTTTAGTAGCGAACTAGCAAATTGCAAATTCTGTATCATTTTTAATAGGGTGGGTTTTAGGTATTCATGAAAGTAATTAACAATAGGGTAAATAGGACTCATTCCCAAGTGAATAAGTGAATTCAATACATGAATACTAGTTGAAAAGTAGTTACATTTATATTCTCTCTTTCATTTCTCTCCTAAATTTATGACGGTTTATTTATGAAGTAATGGTACAAGTTGTAGTTGTATTCGTACATATATGTTTTTTGTAAAAGCTGCATATGAGCTTGTGAATTTTAGAGGGAGGAGGTCTCAATAATTGACCAAGTATTATTAGGATGATGTAAATTTTGGTGGGCCTTCTGACTAGAATATTTTGTTCCTCGTGAGTATTTCAGTTATTCTATCTTGTTAGTGCTAAATAATTATATATTTACGGTTTGTTCCCAAGATACATTAAAATAATTCTAGGATCATAAATTTTGTAGGATTTGTTTTTATGTTAATGGCGTTCAATCCCTCGAACGTTTATCCTTACATTACAATGCAAGTAATGATGGGTGAAAGGATAAATAAAAATAGAGCTAAGTATCAATGGTAGGCCCGTTGAAATCACTAAAAATCAAAAGGATACCAATAATGGCTAAAGATATTTAAAAAACGAGAACATCAGTTGTTTTAAAATGTTCTGAAGTGGTTGATTATTTCGATGGTTTTAGTTAAGTTCATATTTTTACTGGTGTTTGAAATTTTACTTCCTTTATGTTTTAGTAGCTAATAAGTTTCTTATATAATATGAATTGCTGTCACCTTGTACCTTGTGTGATTTGCAATTCATACTACCATTAAAGGAGAACTATAGAAACTTTTAGAGAAATCTTGGATTAGATGCCCATTGCCCATTTCGGAACAATCATTCACTGTGTTGCAAATTTCATCTTGAAGTTCATTTTGAGGGATCCCTTGCCATTCCTTGTCCTGAGTGTGACGTTCACGTGCTTCCTCGAACACTTACTACTCATTTATGTAGGTATCACAAGCAAAATAAAAGCAGCAGCACCACCACCACCTCCTCCTCATCATTAGTAGCATTGACTCTCTCAAGTCAGAACCAGAATATAATTTTTGTACCCGAGGAACAGAAGCTTTCATAAAAAATTTCGGGAGTAAGGAAACTTAGGCAAAGGAAAACGGTCTGTATCTCAACCTCGGATTTTAGGCTTGACAACCAGACAACCGCTGATCCTGATCCCGACTATTTCCCTTTCAGAGTCGGAAGTTTCAAGCATAGTCGATATCAGTGTCACAACTACTCCTTTACTACCCAAAAAGCTGAACTTATTGAGACTCACGTTAAATCTCTCATGGAGAGTGAAACAATAGTAGAAACAGGAACACCAGAGCCAGAGCCTTCCGTTGATGAGGATAATATCACTTTATGTGATGGTTATGATGATGATGAGGATTCTGAAGAGGATTCCCAATCTAGTTTTCTTTATTTTTTAATACTCTTTAAAAACTCTTACATTGGTGAAATTTTCCACCTGTTAAAACGTTTACTTCGAACTGAAAGATCAAACTTAAATTAATTTCGCTTTCCATCTACTGAAACATCTTCATGCATCCTAAAATCTGGCATTAAAAGGGGTCGGTCTCGCTTGTTAAATCCTGCTTCCTGCTTAGCCCTTCGCTTATTTTTTCAGCTCGATAGAAGCATTTACGTGCTCCATATTTTTGATAATTCTGCCGACAGGATCGAGTTTGATTTGGAATACATGCATGCCAAATTTAAGGCTCAGCAACTCGAGCCTGAAATCTCTGGTAAATCTAGTGGTTTACACTAAACTAGTGGTGTGGTTATGCTACGTTCAACTGACGGTGTAAAGTTATAGTTTCTTTCATTCTACATCCGTAAATTAGAGTTTACAAAATAGTTGAAATCTTGTTAACATTTTACAAGAATAATGGAATTTATAGCTTGAAAAATTGACGATTAAACAATTAAGGTACATAATGTTATACCAAAAGTAAAGTCCAAGATTGGTTAACTGAGTTTTGCTAACCTCTTACGTGGTTATGCTTTTGGGCTATCCACTAACCACCAAAATTTATGCAGAATCATCCTAAGTATGAAGCAGATTAAGTCATGTCGATTGGTGATTTATAAATATAAGAATTAAAAACAAGTACCTAGTTTAAAAACTTATCTTACATTGATGGGGTTTTCCACCTGGTAAACGTTTCCTGGTTTGTACATTTTTCGAAATAATGATAATATTCAGAAAAAAAATAACGTACTTGAAACTTGAAGCATAGTGCCGGTTGATGCAACTGATGACGATCACATTCCACTGAGTTGGCCCACTTCCCACATATTCAGGTAGAAAAGTAATTTTTACTAATAATTTGTGCATTTTTTTTGCACAATCTGGAACTTGTAAATATTGACCAGGTGGATGACAAGGACAAGGGATTTGAGATTCGTCACATTTTGAGCTCCATCCACGAAGTGCAACTGTGACCTTCTCACCTTTGGCTTTAACTTTAGGAGGGTGTATGAGTAAGTAATCCAACAATATCAAAAATCTGATAACATATTAGCTCAGATGAATATCTCAGAACGTAAATGAATTTGGTGTTTGCAAATTAAAACAATAAAAATCTCGAAGGGAATGAGCATTTGACTCACCCTCGCGCCTCGATCATGAAGTTGCAGCTAAAGACTTCATTCTAAAATCTTTTGTTCTTGCTAAACAACTTACTTTCACTTTGTCAAATATGAATAGCCACCATCAGTACCTTGGTGCAAACAAAAATAAATATTACCAGAACACGTTTTGAATCACGTTTGCATATAAACCCTTTGTTATTAAAAAACTTGGAAATTTCAGGTGTTTCCTTGCTTTCAAAGAAGGAATATAACACCTTGCTTTGGCGGATTCTTCAAAGAAAGAAGGCTGCAGCAAAAATAATTGTGAAAAATAGAAATGGCGCTACTTTACGCGTTCCTTGTTAAACTCATTCATTGGATAATTTATCAAACCGCATATTTCCTATTTATTTAGTTTCTGTGGATTGAACACAGTTACAATCTCTTTGTGTCACTTCTCTTATCTTCTGACAATCGCAATGTATTGATGATCATGATAATAAACACGAGTTTGTAATTGTCCCGTATCCTAACTTCAAATCATCTCCCTTTTCTTGGTTTTAATTTGAAATTAAATTAAAAATTTTCCAGTTATGAATATAATGGATAGGACTCGTTAGAAGTTTTATTTAATTACTGCATTGAGTAAATTGTAAGGTTTTCTAGAAGGTATAGCATCAAATACACAGAATATTGTTAGTAGGAACAAAAAGGGAAACAACTACAATAGGTTCAGGAACGGAAAGGGACGATTATGATGACGTCAAATATGATTGACAGTTGTGCTTGTTAAATAATTAAATTGAATTCAAAACCATTAAAAATAATACTTAAATTTGTAAAATTAAAAATTTAATAACAACATAAACCAACATCTGTGCTATTTAAATTGTGTGCTCTTCGTTGTAGATGAAAATAAAAAAAACTAAATGTATGAACTTGACAAGGTTTTATCCCCAACGGGAATCACTTTAATAGAACTTGTTTTTTATTTATAGCATCGTATTTGTTGCAGGTGTATGCAAATTTGCGACACTGCACATTTATATTCCATAATCATATACTTAGGAATAGCCACATACCTCTCACGAAGCTAAGATGAGCATCATGATCAGTGTGCTTCCTTCTTTAACGCAATCATGTGAAGCAAACTAAATGGAGTGCAAGATGAAAGAGCGAGAGAGAAAGGAAGGCAATTGCCGTAGTAAAGGTGAGTTTCCCCAAGATTTCATCACTTTCTCCTCGCACCTACATGTAAACCAACAATACGGTATGCAGAATCAAAGTCAATTTCCATGAAGTAATGCTGAATTTTTCTGATATGACGCTGTGACGCATTTTTTGTCTTAGGAGTATATCTTAGCGAAGAATTTTCTAGATCTTTCTATGCTTCTGGATCATATATTTTTGTACATGCATCATGTTTCCGAAGCGAGAGCAAACTGTACATGCCGTAAAGCGCTTTTGTGTTTTATCAATCATCAGTCAGAAGTATAGTCTGTAACTGATTCATGAACAATGGTTTTACTGATCTACAAGACGAGCATCAATATGTAAATACCGACGGGGACCAACTTACTTTGAAAATAAAAGCATGCCAGATGCATTGAAAGTTAAATAAATTGTGGTAAAATCTTTAGAACGGAGCTATTGGGTCGTTCAAGCTTTTCAAGGAGTAGAAAATTGTCCCAAATTAACTTTATGAGGAACGGGAACAATTTACTTATAACATTAAAATACAATAAGATTTGTAATTTATCAAAATAATTCAATAAATGTGTGAGCAAGCACTCTAAATATTTAAACACATTACCATCAACATTAATAAATTATATCTGTATACTCTTTGTCATTATATCATTTATCATCATTTATTGTTAAATATACATTCAAAGGATACATGTAAGTTGCGTAATATCATCGTTTATCATTCAAAACTTATTAACAAATTCATTGCACTAAATTTCAAACTTTGTATATAATTTAAAGAGAAATTTTTTAGTTACTAGCAACCAAAAATAATTTGTGTGTAGGTTACCTTGTTTATGCAAGCTCACCATGAATTAATCATCATAATTTATCATAAATCGTGTGTCAATAAAATAAAAAAAGTAAAAAAATCATTCTGCACAATTATAAATGTCCAATCTAAATTAATCAATGTCCAAACAATGACCAATTTTATATAATGGAAAGTAAAAAATTCAACCATTCTCATTAATCTTAGTCGCTTATGTTTTTACACAGATTCAAGTATTCCATCAAGTACAATATGTGTGCATATATTTATTACGGGTTACAAATATTTCAATGTGTGGTTCTTTTCTAGTTGTAAATCTAACTTGGGCACTTTCTCATTATAAATTATTATTTTAGGAAAGGCTACTATTCTACACAACCTATAAAAGTGGATATAGTTAATATTGTGTATTCAATATTATATAATTGTAATATGTAATATTTTACTCTGAAACTACAGAACTACAGAATAAAGTACATAATTTTGATGAAGTACATTATTTTATATACATTTTATTTAAAACAGATTTTTACATCCGTGTTCAAATGGATTATTAAATTTTCTTTCATTTAAATTTTAATTCAATTATAATCTGTTTCTGATTTCAGGGATAATATTTTACAAATAAGATAAACGGGAAAACAATCAAGAAAATTCTCAATCCATAATTTTTTACTTCACAAATTCCATCAGGTTTCAGAATCCTATCACGTAATTTATTTACAAATTGAACATAACGGGAAGGTTTATATACAAAATTAATACTCCAAGATTTATAATCAAAGTTTGAGTCATAATTACTTAAGTATACATAGTTTGTGTTTCTTAACAGCTTTTAAAATTGAAATCTTAAGACTCGTGTGACAAACTTTACCAGCAATCACTTGCTCTTATTAATCTTACATTCGCACCATTTAATTTCTACAGATGTACATAAATCATAAGTCGTTTTATGAACCCTTAATAACTAATGTAAATAATTTGGTTTACTATTAATTTACAAGGATGGTTACGTGCAGTTTGAAGGAGGGAAAGTGAAGGAAAATTATGCATTTATCATATTTTAAATTATGTTTACTTTATCCGTGTTGTGACAAATGTTTCCGGGAGCCATAAATCAAATTTAAATGTACAATTGTTTCCAGAAACAAAGCTCAACATCATTTAATAGTCAGAGCTTTGAAAATACACCCAAAATACTCGAGATATAAGACATTACTAAATTAAAATAATCCGTAACCAATGAAACTAGAAGGGGGTGGGGCCGATTTGGTATACTGCAACGTATTAAAATTGTTCAAACGTTTCTGAAACCTAAAAAAGAGCACAATATAAAATGACATCAAAACATTTCTGCTTTTTAGGAGGAATGATATTTAATTTACTCATATGTTCATTTAGCTCAAAAGGGTTTGCTTTGCTTTCTCGTGCATCCGACGCCACTTCATTAGCTTTCTCCACGACGCTGACATTCAAACTTTCGGGGGGTTTCACTAAAGAAAATGCAAACTGAGCAGCTTCCTTTGGCTCTCGTTCTAACCACTCTTGATGAGTAGCTGAAGCATAGAGGTCATCTGTATTACTGTAAAAACAAAATTAATGAAATTTAAGGCAATGTTTTTTAAGTAACAATATTTTTTAATAAAATGCTTAAATTATCCATTTACCTTCGCATAACCGTCTTCAAATTTTCAGTAACATTTTTCAATGAATCCACCTTTATGATAAACAAATACCGTGCAAGCAAACCATTCATTGTGAAATATTTCCTCGGTTTCATGAATAGGAGTAGGGTTGTGAGGGTTACCAGTCCGGAAACATTGTATTTGTGGGCTGTCATAATCACGTCTAGAATAATTTGTTCGTTCACCCCCTCCAAATTAACATTTTAGGCATACATGAAGTCGATCATTACTTGAATTGTCTCCTCCCTCACATCTTTCACTTCAATCATTTGCGTTTGGAATACCTTTTTTCCATTTGTTAGCATTCCAAACAGGACGTTGCTGTTCATAGCGAAAACAGCTCGGTAACATGGAATTTCCTTGTGGTTTGACGCTAGGATGATGCAATCAGTGAGTGAATTCCATCATCGTACAGTTTATCAAAAAACGTCCGCTCCAAATTTTTGGGGCCCTCCCGCACAAAGTCTTTCCACTCCAGAATAACAGCGAAGTCGAGTTGGGCACGTGTTAATCCGTGGGCTTTGTATTACTCTGCCATATTCTCCATTCCACTAAGGTTTTCATACGTAGCCTGCTCCTTCAGTTCAATATCTACAAGAATTCAAAACTAGCAAATCATATTGACATCAGAAGAATTACAAATGTATTGATAGACTTGACTTGCTTTTCACGCAGAAAAAGTGACTTTGCTTGTCCACAGGCTCCCAGAAAAATGGGCTTTCAGGATATTCATAATAACTTCCTAAACCCATGGTTCCTTGAGTAATACACTCTTGGAGGCTGCCAGGTCTCAAACCGGGATTAACTGGTTCTAGACAGCTCGATAGTCTGACAGCACATATACCAGGATGGTACTTCCTCTTCACCACTCCGTAAATGCCCCTGATACAAAACTTAGCGGATGGAAGGATGCTTGAGATCTTTTCCACAAACTTTTTCGGAAACCTAACTTTTGTATAGACACGAGGTATGTCGTTAAAGTTGTCCAACTTGCCATACATCTCGATCTTCCTAGAAGTTTTCGCTGTGCAAGGTGGATTCCCAAACTGCTCACACATCAGCAAACGAAATTTAGGTGCAAACAAATCCAAGAAAATCTCAACATCCGTTCTCAGGATAGAGATTTTTTCTGGGGCAAGTTGTGACTGGGGATGAAAGTTACCTTCATCCCTATCAGGCAGAGACTAAAAGACAGTCTTTACAATGGCTCCCAGCTAGTTCACAACCCCCTTTAAAAACATGTTTAAAAAAAGTGTATTTTCATGGCTTGGACATAGAGGCCCAGCATTCTTCTCTACTGGCATCTCGGCTTTTGAGAAAAGGTGGAAAAATTGTGTGCAAGTTGGTGGAGATTATGCAGAAAAAATTGATTGAATAAGTCAAGTCGTTATAAAATGAGAGCAAAATAAAGTTGACCGGACCTTTATGATAATACCTTCGTATATTGAAAACACTCAGGACATCGTCCGTCTGTGTACACGATAACTCAAAAACGGTTTCACTTTTTTGAATTCTGTTTTCTCTAATCGATATCTTAGGTCAAACGAAAGATCGAGTTCGAAGATGGGTCAAATCGGGGTCAAAGGTCAGGTCAATGTTTTTTAATAGCAAGGTATGGATTGTGATACATCAAAATGAAGGTAATGGCGAGACTGCGTCAGTGATACTATTTTTTAAAAGTTTTGGATAACCCCAACGTGACCTATGACCATGATAAGGTCAAATAATTTTTGTAATAGTAAGGTAGGGATTATGATGCATCAAAATGAAGGTACTGGAAAGAACAGTTCATAAATGGGCACCCAAATTCTTAGGTGACCCCAGTGTGACCTTATTAAAATAAAATAAATTCTAGAGGTGGGGATCACTCAGAATGGGAGGGGGGATTGGGAAATTTTAAAGGTACATCACTACATCTCGATCTGTCGGGTTTATTTTCAAAGTGATTTGGTGCTCGTAGATCTTACATATTGAAATCCACTTTTTAGATACACGTCTTGTGGATCATTCAAACCATTGTTAGTGAATCCGTTACAGACTAAACTTCTGATTGATGATTGGTAAAACATAAAACCGCTTTACGGGATGTATAGTTTTCTCTCGCGTCGGAAACATGATGTATGTACAAAATGCATAATCCAAAGCATAGAAAGATCTCGAAAATTCTTTGCTCAACAACATAATTCTTCTGTAGGACATATTTTATCCTACGCAAATGCGTCAATCAAACATATTCAGCATTACGTGGAGGGGTAAGGAGAAAGTGGTGAAAGCTTGGGAATACTCACCTTTACTACGCCACTTACCTTGCTTCCTTTCCGTTTCATCTTACATTCCATTTAGTTTGCTTTACATGCTTACGTTAAAGTGGAAAGTACACGACCATGATGCTCATCTCCAGTTTGCTCTAGGTTTGGATGTCGATGGAATATGTCGCAAATTATATATACGATGCTATAAATAAAAACGATTTACGGTAAAGTGATCCCCCTTTCAAACTTCGGGGACACAAGCGCTAAACGTCCACTGCAAAAGTGGAGTCAAGTTTAATTGGATTTTTTGTGTGTTATAATTGTAATTGCAATACACAAACAGCAATCATCCACAATTTTTTATCTCTACTTTTATATAATATGCAGGGTGCTTACGAATTTATGTGTAAATTATAATGCGAATGATCCGAAATTTTTGTTATTTGCATTCAACATTTTGAACCCTGATGTTTATGTCCCCACGATAAAAACGCCCCTGTTTTAGTTTAACGTGAGCGATTTGGAAGAAAATAATGAGACAGCTACAACTCAAATTACAGCTCAAGTGACACCATCCTCTGTGTGGTTTAAATTACACTTAGAAAATCCATTACTTGGAAAGGAAAAAGTGCAGCGTGAGCAAGTGGGTTTCGATTTACCTTTCTGAATTTACATTTGAGAGCAATAATTTGTGTCACAAGGAGCATTTTCTTCTATATCAATTTCACTACCGTCACAACCTAAATTTGCTAGATATTGATTACAAAATGACGCAAATGGGTAGTGCAAACCTATTTGGATTTTTTGTTTTCCAATTATTTTACAAAAACGGCTCGGAACCCTTCTTTTTATTGTAATGTAAACGACTTGGAGGGAAAATAATGAAGGAGCCACAATCCAAGTTACGGCTCGAATGAAACCACCCCATGTTTTTTCCTGCCGTCATAGCCTGGATTTCGTGAATATCGATTACGAAATGACGCAAACACTTAATATAAATGCTGTTTTGTTTTTCCTGGATGGAGTGGAAAAATGAAATAACACCATAGTAGCTTTTTGCTTATCCTATATTTTATGGTGAACTTTTGTGATGGCTAAATTATAATTACTGCAATATCTGCAATTCAATTTTGTAAAGATTTAGATTTCATTTAGGAAATAAATCTCATACATTATCTCAAAGCACTACATCAGTCGGTGAAAGTATGTTAATACGAACACAGCTATTCAAGGAAACAATGGTAATGAATATCACGGCGATTTTTTGGTGATAAGAAAATGCACCCAACATATTTGTGCTAGTGAACGTCAAATTGGTACTACTTGTTTCACACTAATCAAGTTTTTGTAAGATTTTCAAGTCGAATCTTGCCAAAGCTTTTCAAGATAGGATTCCAAAACACCATAAAATACCAAAGGAAAAGATCACATTTAAAACCGTTGTAACTGATAATTTCCAGAATTAGATTGCGGGAAGTTTTTCATCACTAGGGTGCTGATGGAGAAGCTACATCCTGAAGCGAGTACGACTTACCAAAAATTGCCGTCCACTTAAGGAACAGGTGTGCAAGTGCGGGAGTTCGCGATGGACGCATTAATTGAGAAATGTCCTTTTCGAATTTTCTCGCCTATTATACCTGTTCTTATTTCAGCATAGGAAAACCACATTTAGCAAAGTTTGCAGTGGCTTCGGATCCAGAGGGGTTCATGTCTTGCTACTTTCCCAGAAAAGACAAAAAGTGTTTCAACATTCCCAGGTATGACCGAAGTTTACACTAACTTAATTTATGAAACCTTCTTAGTTCTTGTACGAAACTAAACGGGATTTTTTTAATAGGACGTCGAACGGATGAAAATAAAAGCTATCGAAGTATTGCATTACTTCACCTGGGAAAATTATTTCCACTGGGAAGTCTGTGAGTTTAACTACTTCTTACGTATCACTGCAGCAAAGTTTAGTCAGTTCCACTACGAATAATGATTTCCATATTGCTGCAATTCTATTTAATTTATAACTCTATCTAACTGGATCTGCTTCTACGCAATTGCGGAAGGGTTACAAATATTTTATTAACAGAGCATCAGATATCACGCGTGTCAATTTCGTTGTAATAGACAACGGCGGTCTTTTCAGTTCTCTTACTCATTCATGCCGAAAATAAGAACAGTTGTTGTCAAATAAGCGAATTAAAGGTCCTAAATATCTTTTCGAGAATGCGAGTTATTTTTGGGAACCAATTTAATCAAACGGAACTGTAGAGAAATAAATAATAACAAATTCCCGCTTGTGTAATCCGATCTTCAAATGGTATTTGGAACGGCAAAGAATCAAAAACCCTTAATTCAGAACACAGTATTATAATAAAGCATAATCCATAAAGCGTAATGTTCAGTTACGCAATGAAACGGTACGCTTCGGCATGATTAATGTGATAATGATGATACAGGAAATCTTCTTAGTTACTCGAATATTGATTCTCTTTGGAGCTGCCAAACATATCCAGCAAAACTGATGTCTGCATATAGTTAACATTACATAGTATGCATAAATCTATGGGTTGCTTTCAAAGAAGAATTATTTCTTCTGAGATACATCCACACGAAAATTATTGCCTGCTACTTCCTTTTATTCTCTACATGTCGAAGATGATCGAGGAATGCCGAGATGACCTCCGATAAGAATAAAAAAAGAAAATTAGTAATAGCAAAAGAAGGTGATGTATCAAATATTGTTTTTAAATAACCCATTCGTTAAGAGGACTTCTTCGAAAGATTGTACATTATATAGGAAAATCATAGATGCATAAATATTTACATATATCATAGAGAAAGCATGTCTACACGCTTTCACTGCTTTGTCTTGCTTGCTTCCATTCAGAATCAATGTGTTGCACTGGATTAATGCTGAATTTAGTTGATGAGTAACGTCTTGGTGTGGGATGAAATATGTTCTATAGAATGTGTATGTTGTGATGATAATAAACCCTGTTCTGCTCTGTTACGAGTTGTTCTTTAGATCTTTCTGTACTTTCGGCTTATGTTTATTTATCTTTCATGTTTTTACGTGGTTTTAGGCCCTACTTCAATCTCCCTAGCTCCAAACCCTTCAAGATCACATAGAGTTTTATACAAACTTCTAATTCCAATTATCCACAAAGCAACGGTTCTGATAGTGGAGTACTACGCACGGTTACCCAAAAATCCTAATAGTACTGCATGTTTTTGAATAAAAATTATGAAATGAGCAACGTGAGAACCATGTATTTAAAGTGCATTTCAAAGAGTCTGACTTTCCCATAAACTAGCCACGCTAAGTCGATAAACCTATTTTCAACTATTTTATTATTCAAAATTAGCGAGAAGCGCTAATTTTGCGCTTAGCGAAGAATTTATTCAAATTAAGAGCGATAACTAAAATAAAGAATTTTTTGAGTGGCTTGATTCAGTTGCACGTCTACAGTATTAATTTAAAGCTACTAAACTATTTTTGCACGATAAAATATTATATGGATCACACAGACTCCCAACTATCTTCCAAACTTACAATATTTTTTATGTGATACGCATACTGGCAAAGTATTAACAATGTCTCACCTACAGAGAAAGCTAGTTTTTCCATCAGATCCAGATAAATCTTGCTTCGCATTGTGATACAGAAAGCACAACTGCTAACATACTTTCTTCCTGCTGGTTTACGAAAAAATAATTATGAAATTTTGTATGATGAGACTTTAATGCTAATTGAACAGGAAATTGGTATTCATTAGTTCACTTTCGAAGTTATTAAAGGGTGACGAGCAAGCTCATTTATTTGTGAACATTTATGACGTTTTCACTGCGTTTAGAATCCACAACTTTGTGAAAGAGAGAAAAGACGATATACAAATCCAGTAAAGAATAAATCACAACGAATTCCCCCTTGTGTAATCCGATCTTCAGATGATATTTAGAATGCCAACAATTAACAGACGCAATTCAGAACAGAGGATAATGATGCTTCTGGGAATCTTTTTGGCTACTCAAATATTGATTCTCTTTGAAACTGCCACACGTAGCGACAATCACAAATACCTCCACACAGTTAAACTTGTTTTATAGGCATAAATCTATTGCTTGCTTTCAAAGAATTATGCACCTGAAATCTCCACACATAGATAAAAAGGAGGTGATATATGGATCAACATCCTTTTATGGGTGATATCTACACGAAAATCATAGCAAGCTACCCACTTTCATTCCCTACGTGTCGAAGATGATCGAGATGTTGCCTGTTGAATGCCGAGTTGCTATTCCGAAGTGGAATCGTGACACAAAAAGTCTATCTTGTTCCAGAATATAGTACAAGTGAATATACCTGAGCTTTCACAGTTGACAACTTTCTCTTGCTCACAAAGATGCATAAAAGTAAGCAAAAGTAAGCATCGCTTGCTGTTATGAATGATGAGGATGGATTCCAATGTAGAGCATCGTTTGTGCGTGGTATAAAATATGTTCTATAGAGAAAGCTGGAATATCTGCCAGATCCACGTTAATCTTGCTTTGCAGTGCGATGTGGAAAGCACAGCTGCTGACACACTTTCTACCTGCTATTTTAAGAACTTTCATAGCACTACTTGACAACTCAGTTTTTTGTGTAATAAATCTCTAGCAAACTAACTAATATGTTTATGAGGGTTTGAATGATTATTGTCAACACATTTTACTGTAAAGTAAACAACTGCATTCAAATACATTTGGTCACGTTTGAAGTGACAAATTACTAAGGTGGAAGTGTATAACATTAATTTACTTTGTGTTACGAATTTTTCATTACAATGGAGCTGGAAACTAGACGCGTGTATCTCCAAATGGGTCGCGTGACGCTGAAGTTTGGTAATAACTCTTTTCAAAAATAAATTTCTGTCTAATTGTTTCCGGCTGCTGTTGACAATGATTACGATTTATGTTGACAAGTGAATAATTTTGAGGTTTTGATTGTAGTTGGAACCCCTCCCAGCAAATGTTCAGAGTCGGTCTTGTTGTTCACTCCAAAACTCGGAGAATTGAATGGTTTTCGGGGTGAGAGCTACGATCACATGGAAATTGCTAAAATTTCCGAGGTCATAGCTGAAGCTGAGCGCCTTGTTGATAACAAACCGTAAGTACAATTATTTTTCAAGGATGGGCTGAAGGAAAGTTTTCATGAAAATTTATTTTAAGTTTTTTCCATTACAATATTTGTTTAAAATAATTTTTTGGAAAAAAAATACTAAAATGAGCATTTAAGTTGGTAATTACCGACAGTGAGCGTTCCGAGTGCTAATCATCACGCTTGATATTCCCTGCGACACTAGTGATATGAAATATATATTTTTGGTAATTTCTGAAAGTTTGCATGGAATAAATGCATTTCTACCCACGTTTTCATAAACGACATTGTTCATGTTTTTATTTGCAATCCACAATAGGAGCGTGCAAATACGCATTCTTTTATAATTCTAATAAAAGCAACAAGAAACCTTTGTCAAACAGGTATGCGGGCGATTAAAAATCTGCGAGTGAATCTAGACGATTTTTGTAATCGTTTTAGCATGCACGTTTAAATTTATAGCACTGAGATTTGAATTTTTTAAATTTATTTTTCTACAAACACCGTAAACGGAGAATTGAAACCTTATGAAAATAAGGAACTGTCTTTAAAAATAGTGGAATTAAACTAAAAATTATTTCCAATAATTTATGTTTTTTTACAACGGTTCCATTGCATTGTTGTATGAATAACTTTGAAAAACAAAATCTCAAGTTACCCACGTTGAAATTTAAATGTGCACAGTAAAAAGTTTATAAACACCATCTAGATTCATTTTCAGATTTTAATTACCCGACCATACGTTCTACCGTAGTTTTAAAGGATTTATTTATACAATTATGCATACTTGCACTCTGGAACGACAAAAATGCATGATTTTTTACCACAAAATTGCAATTTTGTAGTGTGCAAGTTTACGCTCCGATCTTAGACTGTCAAATAAACTATTGGATTTAATCTTCCACAATTTTAATCTTCAACAAGTACTGCTGAGATTTTCGTTGGTGACTAATTCGTTTATCTCATTTTACAGAACGATTGAGATGTTCGGCAAGTTTGACAAGTTTCACGATGTACCTCGCGTCTATACAAAGATGGCATTCCCCAAACCATTCATACAAAAGCTCTTAAGCATCGTTCCAGATGCAAGAATTTCTATAACTGGATATTACGAAGTGATGAAGAGAAAGTATCGATCGGCAACTCTAGCTGGCATCAATGCTGAGCGACTAGAACGAGCTGCTCCCGGTATGAGATTGGGCAGCATGGAAGAGTTAAGGGCTCAGCGAAACATTGTCAGTGGAATTTATTACGGTTACCCAGAGAGCCCTGCTTTTTGGGAGCCTGTGGACGAGAAGCACGAAGATTTCAGCGTCGAAAGTAATTAGCTACGAGTCAAAAGGTTACAATTATATTTTTTGGCTTCAGTATGCCTTGTTTTTTTGAGATTTTGTAGGCATGGAACTGAAAGAACAAGCAACATATGAAAGCTTTAAAGGGATAGAGAAAATGGTAGAGTACTACAGATCCCAAGCACTAACACGTGCGCAACTCACATTCTCTGTAATTCTGGAATGGAAAGACTTTGTGCGGGAGGACCCCAAAAAATTGGAGCGGACGCTTCTTGACAAGCTGTATGATGATGGGAAGCCGCTGGCTGATTGCACCATCGTAGCTGCAAATGACAAGGTGATTAGATGTCACCAAGCTGTTGTCGCCATGCACAGCGACGTCCTTTTTGGAATGCTGACGAATGGAATGAAGGAATCCCAAACGCAAAGGATTGAGATGAAAGACGTTGGTGGTGAGGCGGTTGATGTAATGATTGCATTCATGTATGGCAAAAATTTAAGTTTGGAGAAGAAGGACGAACAAGTGATTCTTGACGTGATTATGGCGGCCCATAAGTACAACATTTCCGGGCTAGAAATCCTCACAGCTAGACTCCTGTATAAGAAACCGAAAGAATGGTTCACCATGAATGGTTTGCTTGCACTTTATTTATTCATCATAAACGTGGATTCATTGAAAAATCTTACTGAAAAATTGAAGACCATTATGCGAAGGTAAATAGATAATTTAACCACTGTCATAAAAAAATTACCTTAAATTGCACTAATTTTGTTTTTTGCAGTAATACGGATGACCTCTATGCTTCAGCTACTTATCAAGAGTGGCTAGAACAAGATTCAAAGCAAGCTGCTCAGTTTGCATTTTCTTTGGTGAAATCACCCAAAAGTGAGAATGCAGACGTTGTAGAGAACGCTAGTGAAGCTGAACCACACACAAGTAAAAGGAATGAAAAAACTGACACTTCCGAAAAACGAGTAAGTCATTGTCATGTTTTTTTCCTGCTAGAACTATTAATGTTAACTTTGCCATTCTAGTTTGTGCTGTTTTGTATTTCTAGGTCCCAGACACATTTGAAAACATACTTCTAAATCGGCGACCTATACCCAGACTGTCATTCCGCTTTCCGTTTCATGCCATGCTTCCTAATAGGTCACCTTCCCCTTCAATTTTTGATTCGTCTTCAGATTCAGATTCCACTCCGGGATCCCCTCCAAACTTTTGTGACTAAACACGTTTTTTTTCATCTAGGTTCGTTGGCCACATCTTAGAAAAGGTAAATTGTTGTAAATATCCCAAATATTTTGGGTTTGCATTTAAAACACTAACTGCTAAAAATTGTGAATTTTAAACTTATTTTGTTTTTACCTTTTGTTTGTATCCCCGAAAACAAGTGTCACCACAAGGACCACGTGTACATAATTTTAATTCCGATAAAGAACCAAATTTCTTCCTTCTTTTCTATAACTACAATACCCTTGATGTATAAGAATAGTAATTGTCACGTGATTATTATGAATTATACTTTTATCTTTTTAAAGCTGTTAATGTTAAAACATTATTTAGGAGAAATTTATTATTGATGTACTCAGTAGGTCTAAATATTTGTTTGTAGTAGACAATGAATGGGTAATATTAAATTTAGAGTATGAATTTTGAGGGAATGCATTTAGTTTCTTATTCATTTAATATTCGTGTGAAATTAAATGACAAATCGATAAATTCAAAATTAGTCTGATTTGCAAGTAAAGGAAGATTTTGTATTATTACGTGACAGATTTGATATGATGAATGAATATTTTTGCTTTCATAGATCATTAAGATTGATATGCAGATATAATGATAGTGTAGTAGATCAATATAGTAACTAATTGATATTTGGACCAGCTGGTAAATGTGCTAATTACTTTGAACAATTGTGGGAATCTTTAGGGTTCTGGATAATTTACTTAAATAAGACCACACATTTGGAATTTATTTCTAATTATTGATGTAGAATAGCAATTGAAATATTCATACACAATTGGTTATGCGTTCATCAAATTGTATCTAGAATTATAGAATTAGAATAGAATTGTGGTTATAGAATTAAATGAAGTGAATATAAAATTTATAACGCAAAGTGGGTGCTACTGAAAAAGCATGAGTCTTATGCTTTTACCTTGTCAAAGCTGTTGAGTTTAAAATTTCAATTAAAAAAATATACTACGTTTATCAGTACGTCTAAATATTTGTTTGAAGTAGAAAATGAATGGCTAAATTTAATGAATAAATTTTGAGAAAATGAGTCTGCAAAATTTGTCTAATTTGTAATCATACCAAAGTGGAGTAGTATATTAATACGTACGTAAGTACGTAGCTCTCTGATTATCGTTCCTCTCAAAAGAAGGGTGGAGGGGACCCTACCCTTCTTGCATTAACCACTATATTA
Source organism: Orchesella flavescens (assembly GCA_964034955.1). Classification (NCBI taxonomy): domain Eukaryota; kingdom Metazoa; phylum Arthropoda; class Collembola; order Entomobryomorpha; family Orchesellidae; genus Orchesella; species Orchesella flavescens. The sequence goes on from OZ035953.1 coordinate 7,425,595, forward strand.
TATGCCATACCATAAAAGCGATGAAGTGAATTAAGAATTCTCGGGAATAGCTCGTCTTATATGTGACTATCTCTATTCAGGATCAAGATATTTTTTCCAACTTGGGAGCCAGATTAAATCCATTTTTGTGTGCAAGTAGCACACCATAAGTTATGAACGAATACGGGTAAAACTTTATTTCATTACCCCAGGGGGAAAAATATTCCCCTTTCACCGTCCGATTTCTTGCTTCATTAGGCCGTGGATAGCGTCTACAGTTCTCAATGAAATTGGATGAATTTTTTAAAAATAGATTTCTCATGCGATTTCGGTCACAGGTCAGGAATTAGTTGTTCCAAAACACGCCCTCTGGTGGCAGAAAAAACCCATGTTTTAAATGGTCTTTAAAATGATACATTTTTGGGTGAAAAAAAACCTAAATTTTGACCATTTGAATCATTGCACATTTGGGTGACATTTGCTCTCTTCAAATGCACTAATGCGTACATTCCTAGGCGTATGTATGCATAGTTTTTAATTGAGAATGACTAATTGGACGTTATATCGAGGTTTCCAACATTTCTACGTCAAAATATTTGGTGTTTATACAATTTTAAATTTTTGGGGTAACTTGAATTTCCTGTTAAACTTAAATTTATACATGTTAAATCATATGAGAAAAATGGAAATTTCAAAAACTGAAGCCTAAAAATTGAAATCTGCTATAACTCGGAAAGAAGGGCCCATTCGGGAAAAGTGTTTGGGTTACTTAAGTATTCACACACCGCCAAAATACAAGTGTTACAGGCCAGACTATTCCCTCGCCAGTATGCATTTTGAGAGTTCGTATTTCCGTCATTTTCACTTTAATCTCTCTACTCACTTATGAACACAATAAATGTAATTGTTACAAGTACTCCGCTTTGTTTTAATTTAACTTGGTCCCCAAGCGTTACTATTGAAAAATTCGTTTCTCTAGTCTTTGTTAAAGCAACGTAAATGGTTTATAAATCCAGACGAGCTCCGAAGCTTCCTCAAAAAAAGCGTCCCAAATAAATTTTTGTTTAATGAATCTGTGTCGGACCAATGTCCTGTTCCATATAACCATTTCTAGATGTAATGTAAAACTTTATTCCTTGTCAAAAATGAATATTTCTCTTACTCATTATGATAGCTGATTTCCTTCTCATTTTGTATTCTAGCATTTAGATTCATTATAATCCTCAAATCTCGATGTCTTCTCATTATTCAGCTAAATATTCCATGTATGCTCTATATGCAGCCTAATTCTCCAATCAATTAACGAATGTGCCTACCTAAATTCAGTATAAATATCCGAGCAGTCCTCTGCTCGGGGCTCTCAGTCATCTTCTCTTTTTCCTTATCTCAATAAAGCCCGCAACATATTCAAGTACATCAAACTCTCACCCACATTGAGCACTCATATCATTATTTTACCTCCGCACCCTCATCGTCACATTATGAAGTTTAGAAAAGTAAAAAATACCATTCACTTCCCACTTTCCCACAGAATCACCAAATTTTTATAGTTAAAACATAAAGCAGTTAAAATTTATATTATCATGGCACTGTAGCAAAAATATAAACGAATCCCTTTTTGAGTGCTGGTAAAAAACGCAGTTGAAGCAACATTGAATTTTATTCCACTGTAGTGAGCAAAGATATTGTGTAAGTGAAAGCGATCTCTGGCAGCAATGAGTTTCGTAGCAATGAATATGAGATGGAATTCTCTGAAATGAGACGTGCTCCTGAATCCACACTTTTGCATCCACCGTAAATTCACACGTATGCAATTGTACATGCACTGTTCTTTTATCGACTGCAGAAGGAAAATGGTTTACGTCTTTTTGTGAAAAATACAATAAAATTTCCGCTTTGTAATGGGTGATATATCTGTTGTAGATTTTCTTAATGGATAACACGATGTTGCTGAGAGTTCATGAAATAAATTATCTACGCTGAAATGTAATTGGTAGTTCAAGGTATCGTACGCGTGGCTTGTAAATTGCAGTTTCCACTGCTATCAACCTTCCTATGTTGTCAGCTAGCCTTTTTTCTCGAATTTGTTTTTTTGCTATTCCAACAAGGTGTTAAAGGTCAAGTTTGGCATCTTATAAGCTTAAAATACAATGAATAGAAACGTTTTACGAACTTTTAAACTTCTTGTACTCAACCTCAACTTATAATACTGTACAGAATCGAATGAGATGTAAATGATATACTGAACCGAACTTAAGTAACTGGCTTGAATAATTTTTACCGAACCAGAAACTTACACCTCTGGCCAGAAGTATGCTAACTTACGAACAGTCAAAGCTAGTAAAACCACTATTTCGCTTAATTGGCTAGGATCAGTCTTGAAAAGTGGGATGGCAATAAAATATTATGATAGTTATTGGAAAATTTTTTATACCGAGCTCTTTTATTCATTTTACATGAAAAACAAAGGATTTTAAGTTTTATTATTATTCGATCTTTCTTGGAACTTCGGCACTTGCGTTCTCTTTTCATATGGAATTCCATTAAGTTTGTTTTGCATTTAAAAGTTGACATGGAAAGTACACGGTAATGATGTCGAACTCATTTTTGAATGATACTTATATTGAATGATCGTGATCAATAGCTCTCCAAGTGAATAATTTTTTTGGAAGCAGTGAACAACTTTTCCAACACTCTGGTGAAATTACTCTGTTTTAGTAATGTTGAGGGGCTGGGGCGACTTGATTTAATGGGAAGAATAATTAATTTACCAATGCTCCAGATATTGAAAATTGGGTTTGTAAATTGGGAGACGGAATGGGTTCAAGAATTTTTGAGGGGAAGTTGTTAGTAGCTAAATGTGCTATATCTCTTGATTGTAGTTACAGTAAAAATTTATGAATGTTTGCTTGAAACTACTGAGCAATAAAGAGTTACAGTTCTGGAAACATTTTGAACTGAAATTTATTGAACGAAATTTTGTTTTTTATTAACTCCCAAAATAGATCAAATGCAAAATACGACACATATTTCATTATCACTACTCTCATCACTGAACTTTGTAATACATACATTAATATTTATACATCTTCAAATCAAATCAAAATGCATTTTGTGTAATCACAATCGCTTTCAAATCATGATGAGAGGACACATACCCTTACAAGTGCACCACTCGTTCTGCTGACGCACATGTCCCTCGTGTTCAGCCTTATAAGCATTATTTGGAATGCTGAAGGTGTTTCGAATCTCCAGAGTAGAGCAGCTTCTAATCATCAGTGCAAGCTTTGCTGTTGCCAGATCCAAGAGCTCCTTCATATCCAAGTAATTAGCCACCTGCACTCGGAAACATAAAAATACTCAGCAAATAAGATTCTCTAATAATGTCTGTCGTAAATACCTCACTCATCTCACTAACGAGGGATTTATTCTGAGAGAGAAAAGTAATTTATTTTAGTTTTTCCTTGGAGTTAAACATTGATTCTTATCAACAGCATAGACTACTTTTGAACTTACTTGCATATAATCATTGAGAAAGCTGGCAACCACATTAAAAATTCAGCGTCCCACCTGCTGCCGGTTAACTTGTCAATTATATCTTTCTTTTTGTGCTCATCATCATCAGGAGGAGGGCTGTTATCCTACAAGATAAATTAGAACGAAAATAAAATCTACTAATTTTTAGCAGTAGAATCTATATTCTCAAAACCAAAAGATTACCATATGATGTTCAGCCTATTCCATGACTTGCTTCAAAATGGGACTTGTCACGTCGTCGTCTACGTCCTTCTCATCCCTGGAGAAAGCCAAGTTCTCCAACATGTCGTGGATTAGCTTACTAATCTTTGTGGTTTTGATGTCCAGCTCCAGGATTTCTCCACCGTCGAAGCTTTGCAGCCTAATATTTGGCATATCGATTTGATCCTCTTTTATTTTGGATGGTTGAAGTAAATGGGAAAAAATTGAATTTTTGCTGGGTTGTTGAAAGTGGCGTGCTTCCAAATACCTATCTAGAGCCTGAGAATGAATTGTGCTGCTGATTTTTGCTGATAAGCTTTATAGGGTTCGTCACTTTTTGAACTCGTCTTATAAAACAAATACTTGACTTCAGTCAAAAGTCAGCAAGCTCTCAGGATGCCAACTCATCAGCACAAGCTTGTAAGCATTCATAAGCATAGCATTGTAGATACACTTACGATGATGACTATGATTGTCGGGGTAAAATGCATCAAAGTTGTATACCCGTTTATTTACGGAGCAGCAACCAAAGCTACACAACCAGAATAAAAGTATATGCATAAAACATACAAAAGAAGAGTGATGATAACCAGTCACTACTTCTTATGAGTGTAACGTACGACAGTGGGAAAATTGAGCAGCATTGAGGAAAGGAAGAGGGATCTGGATGTAAACAAGATAAATTTCTACGCCTATTTTCTTTTCTAACAATTTTATTTTAAATTTAACCATTATTTCAATACCCATTAATTTAAACTTTGTATTGACTTCAAGTAGTGTCAATTATTTTCGCTTCATTTGAATTTTGTACAACCGTTAAGTAGTATTGTTATTGGTACTAGAATCCTGTGTTTTTTTAATCTCAATTTTTTCGTTTCTGAAAAACGGGTTGCAAATTGGGGGAAGTAATCTATTGTATTGAAGATGAGCAAGGAAACAAGTGAGTGGCATGAAAATATGGAATATTATTAATATATTATTATTATATTATTATTTTAACTGGTTGTTTTTATTTAATAATAAAAAAAAGTTTTGATTTGAACCAAACAGGGATGGAAAATGTGAGCAAGAACACCCCAATTTTTAACGACTGGGTAAGAATGCCAAGTCGATTAAAAGACGCAGCAATACTGCATCCTGAACCTGAGCCGCCTCAAACAGCGTCTGATGAGGATGATGATTCAGAAATAGATACAGATGAGGATACGGGGATGCGTTCTGACAATGGAACGTTAGATGTAGAGGTGGATTCTCTTAATGGAACCGAAGATTCGGAGATGATGGTGAATAAAACACATGTTCAATGTTGAGAAAGATGTTTTTATGTGAATGATAATGACTTACTCATTCTCAAGTATTATCTTTGCAGGGACTTGATGGAATTTCAAATGAATGCTTTTATGGAGGATTAGCTGGTCCTGGTCCCCTCCAATTTTTTTCTGACAAAGATGAGGATTATCTTTATCCCCTAATTGAATACAAGTCATCCAGATTATTTGATTTGCTCATGATCCACGTGGATGCTCAAACAAAGGCGGTTCGGAAAGCCATGGCTTCTACGGGTGGAGTCATCACAATAAATACGAATCCGAGGGTGGTACTCCGTCACATGAAGCGGAATCCACCAACCCCTCCTTTGAAGTTGACATCTGTGGCTACTGCCAATCGCCATTGTTTTCTCCCATGGCCAGCGGATGGGATCAAGTATTCGGAGGAGCAGTTGATGAAGTTTAAAATGGCATTTAACGCTGGGTGGGTGCGGGAAACGGTAATAAAATCAGCAGGGCCAAAAGGTAAAAAGACAGCGGCGGTTCGTTACTATTCACCCAAAATCCCAAGAAACAGGATGCTTTCGTCTCCCAAAGAAGTGGAGCAATATCTTACTGACTACGAACCAAAGGGTCCTTTAACTCTGGATCATTTCTCCTTCGAGAGGGTTCGCATCAGTATGGATCCGGATGAGGATAAAGTTCGAGAAATATTTTCGTTGAAGTCTGCTTCTTCCAGTGGACCTAACATCATGGTAATATATTTTAACGGGAGGCAGAAGGTCAATCAAAACCAAATAAATTAAAGAAGAAGGAGAATGTTTGTCAAAGATTAACATATTTTTATTTATTTTACCAGTCCAGTTCAGGATTCCAGCAAGCATTCCTTTCATCATTGGATGCAAAGAGAAAGAGAAGCGTTGCTAGGTTATCGCCATTGTCACCCAGAGGGACAGCAGCGTTACGTCGATTTCGTGGTAATAATCGCGTCTTCAAAATTAAAAAAGTCGGTCACCGTTATCTTCATCATCCCATTTAGGATCCTTCGTAAACTTTGGCAAAGCAAATGGAACAGATGCAGGAGAACCTGTCTCAACCTTGACAAGCGAACTAGCAACAACAACAAAACGTCCTTTTTTAGTTGCTAACTGGCCTTATAAAAACGTATAATATATTCATTTATTTAACTTATGTTATGTTTCACAAACAATTCCATAGTATAGTAGAGTTGGATTCATTCATTTAAGATGTAACTAGTAACTTTAATAAAAGTAAAACTTGAAACATATATGACTATACACAGGGATGGATATCACCACATTTTCTGCACCCGGCCTACCCCTTGATTTTCCAAAATGGCCTACCCCAAATTTTTTATCAAGATTTTTTAAAAATATACTCTATCGCACGCAGTTTCTTTGTTTTAATAGACCAATCACGCATACTATAGAATTTTAGTTTCTGCAACTGCTCCCCTCACGGCTCTCTCAATTTTATGACACTATTTTATGATGTTGGACGTTTTTAGATCTAAAATCTAGTTAAGTACTTAGAGTAGAGGTTATATTTTTAGGGTGAGTCGTTTCATAAATGCGACACCGTTTAAATTGCACCTTAACAATCAACTCTAAAAATGAAATTAAATCTATTTTTGGGCTTCACGAACCAATTATTCCAATTTTAAACTAAGTATTCCAAATTTACGTTACGATTCGAATGGGCGATGTTGTCGCAGTCAATTTTTTGGGATGTAGCATGTATCAAATCACTCACCAAAAAGAGATAACAATGCATGGAAACCTCTCCCACTTCAGCTACCAAGACCCTATTTTTAGCACTACCCAAGGGTACCAGTTTTTACAAAACCAAAATTGCATTGTAATGTAAATTTCAGTTGGTAATTGCTTTTTTAATGCTAGAACATGGGGTAATTAGAGTTCTTCAAACTTTTACAGGCAAGATTTTTTTTCTAACGAATTTCAGAAAATTTATAGAAATGAATTAAATCTACACTTTTTAGTTTTATTGAAAAATGAGTAAAATCTGAGCCATTTTTTAATGGATTTTTCGGGAAATGTGTCGAATTTGGGACATTTTTATAGAAATTTGGGGGAAATAAAGCTAATTTGGCCAGTTTTCGGAGAAAATAGTGAAACCTGATTAACTTCAGAGAATTTTGGAGTAATTTGTGAAGTCTGGGCAATTCTAGTGAAATTTTTGAGAAATAAAGCGAATTTTGCCAGTTTTCGGAGGAAATAGTGAAATCTAGTTAACTTTGAAAGAATTAGTTAAATCTGGTTAACTTAAGAGAATTAGTGATGTCTGGCCAATTCTAGAGAAATTTGGAATAATTAAAAAAAATATGTGTTGGTTTAGAAAAAACTATTGAAATCTGGGTAATTGTGAAGAACTTTTTGGAGAAATTTAGGCTAATTCGGGCGAAATTTTTGAATTAATGAGTGAAATCTGGCAAACTTTTCTTTCAAATTCGCTAGACTATTTTGTGCAAAATTTGAGGATAAACTAGGATAAATTTGACTACAAAGTACTACAGAATTTTGTTTGAGAAAATTCATCAAAAAGCTAATTTACCAACTATTTTAAGTGTCAATATGGGTTCGAAAAACAGGGAATTGTATGCATAGTGGCGTTTCTAAATAAAATAAATCAGAAGTAGGGACATAGTTTGGTCAATGCAAAACTGAAATACATTGAGAAACTTTACTTTCTCCACGAAATTAACTTGACCCATGTGCCCCTTCAACCCGCAAATGGGTAGTATGAATGGACTACATGGCAGTAACGAATATTCAAGATTGCTCAAGATTATTGCAAGAGCAATACTTTTTTTTAAATGCTTTTTCTTCCACTGTGTGCAAAAGAAGAAGATGCTATAAAAGAAAAAAATATCAAGTAAAGCCTCGTTTATATTAATTTTGTCTGAAAATTATCATTTTGAAGCACGTATGGCAATTCAAAATCTTTCAGGACTCTTAGAATCTTAGGACGAAAAATTCAAAAAGACAAAAAGATAATTCAACCAATTTTATTAAGGTAGAGTCTAGGTAAGTTAGTTTTTTAGTGCCCTTGGCATTGGCAAATTTAATTAGTTCAAGTTTACAACTTATTTCAGACATTCACTTCTAATTGACATACACTTAGAATTATTGAAGAAACTACAACTTTTGCAATCCGCCAGTCTTTCAGTTATTCGGGGTTGTATTAAATTTAAACAAACTACAATTTCCGTTAATTGTTCCTTTTTGTATTTCACTTGTAGCTTGAGTTTGACATACATAATATAAGCTACATGCATACATCTGCCCTTGAGTTGTTACAAGTACAAAAAGTACAAATACTTTATTAATTATCCTGTAGCTACTTTCCTCAAAAATATAAAAACAAAGTACCTTTTCCCAAAACGTTAACGCCAACACCAAAATGGGACTTGATCACTTCTTCCCACGTGCTAGCAACTAACGTGGTTAAAGGAAAGATCACAAACTTTGCAAGTTTTGCTTTATACGCAGTTGAAATAATGAGTGCCAAAATGAGCCAGACTGAGCAATAAATTCGTATCGGGTGTAAATGAACCTTTTTCAGCCACATCGATTCTGCTCCAGAAACGTGCCAATTATATACTCAACAAATTTAACATTTATAATATTCCTCTTCATGTTTCTATCACTCAATTGAATGTACGTTGTCATCAAAACTGTACAACAATATCCACTTAAAATTACACTTGTCGCGAATCTGGGAAAGGCCAAAACACAACATTTGAGGAGTAGTAATTTTTCGGTTTGTAAGTATAAAAATAATTGCTACGTAACTAAATGGAGATGCCCATTCAACAAAACGATGGCGATTGTATATATGACCTATTTGGAAGCCAATATCTGCTCTTTCATACAAAATATCGGCAACGGATTCACCCCATGACCCATTTGCAAATTGCTTTCTTGTCTAACCGTTCAGAGATGAAATGAAAATATCATAAGTAAAATTGAACTTTTCGTTTCATTTCAAATTGGGGATCTTTAGTGACCGACAGTTTTACAGCTCGACCATGTATATTTTTTGTGAAATCAGGAAAAACTTGATGAATTGTGTTTGACTTGAAATGAAACGAATCAGTAGTAGTAATGTTGAGCTGCCGAAGCAATAGTTTTTCATTATTACCGTAGAGGTTGGTGGTGAAAGCAGCAAATCCTGGTGAGGATGGAAATAAGGCACGTTTGAATTTTATTTTTCAACCAAACTCATTTGATGAAGATAAAAATGTTTTCCAGCAGCTTCGCTTTCAATAATGTAGAAAAAATGGTCTTCATCTTTTCGTGTGATGGGATCGTACATCGTACCTTAGGGTTAGCGAATTGAAAATCTGCACATTATCACCATTTTGAAAATTCAAGTTGTTTAGAAAAATCACACTCAGTCCACAGCTTCCATTTGAAGCAAACCTGTGAATGTCGTTGAATCTGGAAATTGGTGAGGGATTACTCCTTTGACTTTTAATATTGAGAAAGTATACACCGGTGGCAGAGTTGTTGAAAATCCCGGATTACTGTAATCGGATTGCGGGATTAAGATTATGGATTGTAATCCATACTCCTAATCCGAAAGACCAACTTTCGATTTGGTAATCCAAAATCCGTAATCCAAAGGTCCAATGAAGGAGCCTATAATCCACCCATAATCCCAATTCATGAACTTTGTTTTCTTCGTAATCCGCAATCCGGGATTTTGGATTAAATTTTAGTGAAAATGAAGCCATTTTTTCACTTTTGGAAGCTCACATTGTTGAATTTGACACATTAAATGTAAACAACAACAAAAACTTTCAAAACCTCGACTTGTTTTGTTGGTTTATTATGATTTTTCATGCCAATTGTGTGGAAAGATAAATTATGCGTGCTTTTAAGCACCAAAATATGGTGAAAAATTGGATGATTTTATAATAAAAATCCCAATAATCCGGATTACGGATTACGTAATCCAGAATCCAAAATCCAGGCCTTGAACTTTTCAAAATTAAATAATCCGTAATCCATAAAACTTTCTGGGCTTGGTAATCCAAAAGGGAAATCCCAATCCAGTAAAATGTTTACCCATAATCCATAATCCGCAATCCGACCCCTAGAATTTTGGGATTGAACAACTCTGACCGGTGGATGTATCAGTTTGTCCAATTTCCTGGAGTAAATAGCTCAAATAAATATAAAAATGCTTACGAGTTTCAAAGGATTCATCATTTTGAAAAGTAATGACAAGTTCGCCATTTCAGACGAAATTTTCCAAGAAAGACGTTACAAAAGATGCGACATGAAATTGAAAACTATCCACAAACAATACTTTTGAAGTATCACTATAAGATTGAACTGAAAACAAAAGCTAAGTAAACTAATAAAATGTAAATTGTTCCTGAAATGGTATTTTTGGGACAGTGCAGCAGGAGTCATGGCTAAAGTGAGCTAGTTAAAAACTAATCAATAATGTGTGAGGCGTATCCAAAAATAACGAGCTGAATTATGTGTACAATTCCTTCGATTGTGTATTTACGTGCACTTTGTGTAAGTTTCTAAAAAAATAGTGCAAATTAACAAAAGTGCTCGACTCACGAAATCTATTTATATATAAATACCAACTATGGAACACAGTCTTAATGACAACACTGGAGCAATTTTAAACCCAATCTTGCAAAAATGTAAAATTTAGTATGGCTTTCTGGCAAAATGTTAATCATGAAATGACAATAATTTGACACACGATACTTACAAGTCATACATGTATGTATGACTTGTTTAATGTATTACTGTAACTCCTCCTCAGACCTGCAGGTCGGGACCAACTTGGGTACCAGAATGTGTTCAAATTTTTTGTGCGCATAAGTCGTCATAAGATACGTGTGTATTAAGAGTTTTAGTTGGTTTCATGTCCACAGTGAAAGTTAACATAGCTTTCACTTTCGAAAACCGAATTTCAGTTTTCACGTTATTGTGCAAAAACCTTTCGACCGATTTTCATCATGTTTTTTTATTAGAATTGGAAATAAATTCTGCTAGCAGGTCAGTTTTAAGTTTTTCAAAAAACAGCGCCACCTGGTGGCAGAAAATGAAAAACTTGAAAATAGTATGAAATGCTGCAATTTCTCATAAACTCATTGCTTTCGATTCTTCATCAATATATTTAAGCCTACAGTTGAAAAACCTTAAAAGAATTTCATTACATAAGCTAAAGAGCTACGATCTTAACCTATTGTTTTACAATTTCATTTTACACACTTGAATGAATGAATACTCAATTTACAATGATTACTATTTCTTCAGCTGTTTTTTGTAAGAACTACAAACCTCCCTAATTCTTTTTAGTGAAGTCTAATTGATAGATTGTGTTTCCCCATGAACTTGCTCAGGATCAGGAATCTCATTCAAGATGTCACGTAATGGTATGTCCAAAAACCCTATGGGATGTGGCCAAGCAACCACTCCAGTCCGTCGATTCAATTTCAAGGATTGAATGATGACTTCACCTTCCTTGAAATTAATATTAACAATCATTCCAAGCTGATGTTTTTTTGCAGCGACGAAGCAATAAAAATTTCCAATTACCAAATCCTTAAATTCAAACGAAGTTGATTCTTCTCGTTTGAAATTGAATAATGTAAAACTGTGTGAAGAGGAGTACTTTTTTAGAACTTTAGAATCTCCATCCTGTTGAAGCATATGGTACTGACGAGAACCTGGAATCGTTTTGAAAAGGCCGCATGAATATAAGTCGCGCGAGGCTAAGGTAAAATTTTGTGAATTTAATTTTGCTAATTGATTTTAGTCACATCACGAAATGGACATTGTCAAAATAACTATCCCGTATGAATTTCACTAGCCAGGCCAAGCTAAGCATCATTCCATTAAATAAATATATAATTGCAATTGCGGGGCATATTCCTTTCGGAAAAAAATTATCTACAGTACCGCTTTGAAGAAGATTGGAAATCGCTATATGTTTAATGCTAAAATAAAACTTCCACCCACTTTGTTGGTTTTTGTAAAAATATTATGCCAATAATAATATGCCCCGCAATTACAATTATATATTTATTTAATGGAATGATGCTTAGCTTGGCCTGGAAGTTTAGCTAATAAATTATTCATAACCATTGTCGTGGTCGGCTAGTGAAATTCATAAGGGATAGGTATTTTGACAATGCCTCTTTCGTGATGTGACTAAAATCAATTAGCAAAATTAAATTCACAAAATTTTACCTTAGCCTCGTGCGGCTTATGTTCATGTTTCTCCTTCAGTGGCGACATACGGTCACCTTCAAACTTCAAAGCTCACTTGTAATAATGATTGTGACTTCAACTGTATCTCAATTAGCCCCCAATAAATATCCCTACTCCCAACTCCATATTTCACTTAATGAAAAGTGTTTTGTTCATCTAATATTTGAGAAGGTAGATGAAGCAAATTTGCTGGGGCAATGTGAAACAGCTGCCTTACAAGATTTTGAGCTGTTTCTAATCTCTGAAATCACAATACATGACGTTGCGCATTTTAATTTCAGATTTGATATGGATGCTCTAGTGGAGAATGAAATTGTCACCATTTACGACGGCTATTTCCGGTTCTATTCAAAATATGAGATCACTGTACCCTCTTTATTTTACAAACCCCATCAGTCAACGGAACCATCACAAAATCAGGTCCAGGAACCACACAGTTAAATATCAATGACAATCACAAATACCTCCACACAGTTAAACTTGTTTTATAGGCATAAATCTATTGCTTGCTTTCAAAGAATTATGCACCTGAAATCTCCACACATAGATAAAAAGGAGGTGATATATGGATCAACATCCTTTTATGGGTGATATCTACACGAAAATCATAGCAAGCTACCCACTTTCATTCCCTACGTGTCGAAGATGATCGAGATGTTGCCTGTTGAATGCCGAGTTGCTATTCCGAAGTGTCATCGTGACACAAAAAGTCTATCTTGTTCCAGAATATAGTACAAGTGAATATACCTGAGCTTTCACAGTTGACAACTTTCTCTTGCTCACAAAGATGCATAAAAGTAAGCAAAAGTAAGCATCGCTTGCTGTTATGCATGATGAGGATGGATTCCAATGTAGAGCATCGTTTGTGCGTGGTATAAAATATGTTCTATAGAGAAAGCTGGAATATCTGCCAGATCCACGTTAATCTTGCTTTGCAGTGTGATGTGGAAAGCACAGCTGCTGACACACTTTCTACCTGCTATTTTAAGAACTTTCATAGCACTACTTGACAACTCAGTTTTTTGTGTAATAAATCTCTAGCAAACTAACTAATATGTTTATGAGGGTTTGAATGATTATTGTCAACACATTTTACTGTAAAGTAAACAACTGCATTCAAATACATTTGGTCACGTTTGAAGTGACAAATTACTAAGGTGGAAGTTTATAACATTAATTTACTTTGTGTTACGAATTTTTCATTACAATGGAGCTGGAAACTAGACGCGTGTATCTCCAAATGGGTCGCGTGACGCTCAAGTTTGGTAATAACTCTTTTCAAAAATATATTTCTGTCTAATTGTTTCCGGCTGCTGTTGACAATGATTACGATTTATGTTGACAAGTGTATAATTTTGAGGTTTTGATTGTAGTTGGAACCCCTCCCAGCAAATGTTCAGAGCCGGTCTTGTTATTCACTCCAAAACTTGGGGAATTGAATGGTTTTCGGGGTGAGAGCTACGATCACATGGAAATTGCTAAAATTTCCGAGGTCATAGCTGAAGCGGAGCGACTTGTTGATAACAAACCGTAAGTTCAATTATTTTTGAAGGATGGGCTGAAGGAAAGTTTTCATGAAAATCTATTTTAAGTTTTTTCCATTACAATATTTGTTTAAAATAATTTTTTGGAAAAAAATTACTAAAACGAGCATTTAATTTGGTAATTACCGACAGTGAGCGTTCCGAGTGCTAATCATCACGCTTGATATTCCCTGCGACACTTGTGATATGAAATATATATTTTTGGTAATTTCTGAAAGTTTGCATGGAATAAATGCATTTCTACCCACGTTTTCATAAACGACATTGTTCATGTTTTTATTTGCAATCCACAAGAGGAGCGTGCAAATACGCATTATTTTATAATTCTAATAAAAGCAACAAAAAACCTTTGCCAAACAGGCACGAGGGCAATTAAACGTCTGCGAGTGAATCTAGACGATTTTTATAATCGTTTTAGCACGCACGTTTAAATTTATAGCGTGTGCACCTTGAGATTTGAATTTTTTAAATTTATTTTTCTGCAAACATCGTAAATGGAGGATCGAAATGTTATGAAAATAACGAACTGTCTTTAAAAATAGTGGAATTAAACTAAAAATTATTTCCAATAATTTATGTTTTTACAACGGTACCATTGTTGCATGGATAACTTTGAAAAACAAAATCTCAAGATACCCACGTAGAAATTTAAAAGTAAAAAGTTTCCAAACACCATCTAGATTAATTTTCAGATTTTAATTACCCGACCATATGTTCTACCGTAGTTTTAAAGGATTTATTTATACAATTATGCATACTTGCACTCTGGAACGACAAAAATGCATGATTTTTTAACAAAAAATTTCAATTTTGTAGTGTGCAAGTTTACGCTCCGATCTTAGACTGTCAAATAAACTACTGGATTTAATCTTCCACAATTTTAATCTTCAACAAGTACTGCTGAGATTTTCGTTGGTGACTAATTAGTTTATCTCATTTTACAGAACGATTGAGATGTTCGGCAAGTTTGACAAGTTTCACGATGTACCTCGCATCTATACAAAAATGGCATTCCCCAAACCATTCATACAAAAGCTCTTAAGCATAGTTCCAGATGCAAGAATTTCTATAACTGGATATTACGAAGTGATAAAGAGAAAGTATCGATCGGCAACTCTAGCTGGCATCAATGCTGAGCGACTAGAACGAGCTGCTCCCAGTATGAGACTGGGCAGCCTGGAAGAGTTAAGGGCTCAGCGAAACATTGTCAGTGGAATCTATTACGGTTACCCAGAGAGCCCTGCTTTTTGGGAGCCTGTGGACGAGAAGCACGAAGATTTCAGCGTCGAAAGTAATTAGCTACGAGTCAAAAGGTTACAATTATATTTTTTGGCTTCAGTATGCCTTGTTTTTTTTAGATTTTGTAGGCATGGAACTGAAAGAACAAGCAACATATGAAAGCTTTAAAGGGATAGAGAAAATGGTAGAGTACTACAGATCCCAAGCACTAACACGTGCGCAACTCACATTCTCTGTAATTCTGGAATGGAAAGACTTTGTGCGGGAGGACCCCAAAAAATTGGAGCGGACGCTTCTTGACAAGCTGTATGATGATGGGAAGCCGCTGGCTGATTGCACCATCGTAGCTGCAAATGACAAGGTGATTAGATGTCACCAAGCTGTTGTCGCCATGCACAGCGACGTCCTTTTTGGAATGCTGACGAATGGAATGAAGGAATCCCAAACGCAAAGGATTGAGATGAAAGACGTTGGTGGTGAGGCGGTTGATGTAATGATTGCATTCATGTATGGCAAAAATTTAAGTTTGGAGAAGAAGGACGAACAAGTGATTCTTGACGTGATTATGGCGGCCCATAAGTACAACATTTCCGGGCTAGAAATCCTCACAGCTAGACTCCTGTATAAGAAACCGAAAGAATGGTTCACCATGAATGGTTTGCTTGCACTTTATTTATTCATCATAAACGTGGATTCATTGAAAAATCTTACTGAAAAATTGAAGACCATTATGCGAAGGTAAATAGATAATTTAACCACTGTCATAAAAAAATTACCTTAAATTGCACTAATTTTGTTTTTTGCAGTAATACGGATGACCTCTATGCTTCAGCTACTTATCAAGAGTGGCTAGAACAAGATTCAAAGCAAGCTGCTCAGTTTGCATTTTCTTTGGTGAAATCACCCAAAAGTGAGAATGCAGACGTTGTAGAGAACGCTAGTGAAGCTGAACCACACACAAGTAAAAGGAATGAAAAAACTGACACTTCCGAAAAACGAGTAAGTCATTGTCATGTTTTTTTCCTGCTAGAACTATTAATGTTAACTTTGCCATTCTAGTTTGTGCTGTTTTGTATTTCTAGGTCCCAGACACATTTGAAAACATACTTCTAAATCGGCGACCTATACCCAGACTGTCATTCCGCTTTCCGTTTCATGCCATGCTTCCTAATAGGTCACCTTCCCCTTCAATTTTTGATTCGTCTTCAGATTCAGATTCCACTCCGGGATCCCCTCCAAACTTTTGTGACTAAACACGTTTTTTTTCATCTAGGTTCGTTGGCCACATCTTAGAAAAGGTAAATTGTTGTAAATATCCCAAATATTTTGGGTTTGCATTTAAAACACTAACTGCTAAAAATTGTGAATTTTAAACTTATTTTGTTTTTACCTTTTGTTTGTATCCCCGAAAACAAGTGTCACCACAAGGACCACGTGTACATAATTTTAATTCCGATAAAGAACCAAATTTCTTCCTTCTTTTCTATAACTACAATACCCTTGATGTATAAGAATAGTAATTGTCACGTGATTATTATGAATTATACTTTTATCTTTTTAAAGCTGTTAATGTTAAAACATTATTTAGGAGAAATTTATTATTGATGTACTCAGTAGGTCTAAATATTTGTTTGTAGTAGACAATGAATGGGTAATATTAAATTTAGAGTATGAATTTTGAGGGAATGCATTTAGTTTCTTATTCATTTAATATTCGTGTGAAATTAAATGACAAATCGATAAATTCAAAATTAGTCTGATTTGCAAGTAAAGGAAGATTTTGTATTATTACGTGACAGATTTGATATGATGAATGAATATTTTTGCTTTCATAGATCATTAAGATTGATATGCAGATATAATGATAGTGTAGTAGATCAATATAGTAACTAATTGATATTTGGACCAGCTGGTAAATGTGCTAATTACTTTGAACAATTGTGGGAATCTTTAGGGTTCTGGATAATTTACTTAAATAAGACCACACATTTGGAATTTATTTCTAATTATTGATGTAGAATAGCAATTGAAATATTCATACACAATTGGTTATGCGTTCATCAAATTGTATCTAGAATTATAGAATTAGAATAGAATTGTGGTTATAGAATTAAATGAAGTGAATATAAAATTTATAACGCAAAGTGGGTGCTACTGAAAAAGCATGAGTCTTATGCTTTTACCTTGTCAAAGCTGTTGAGTTTAAAATTTCAATTAAAAAAATATACTACGTTTATCAGTACGTCTAAATATTTGTTTGAAGTAGAAAATGAATGGCTAAATTTAATGAATAAATTTTGAGAAAATGAGTCTGCAAAATTTGTCTAATTTGTAATCATACCAAAGTGGAGTAGTATATTAATACGTACGTAAGTACGTAGCTCTCTGATTATCGTTCCTCTCAAAAGAAGGGTGGAGGGGACCCTACCCTTCTTGCATTAACCACTATGCCATACCATAAAAGCGATGAAGTGAATTAAGAATTCTCGGGAATAGCTCGTCTTATATGTGACTATCTCTATTCAGGATCAAGATATTTTTTCCAACTTGGGAGCCAGATTAAATCCATTTTTGTGTGCAAGTAGCACACCATAAGTTATGAACGAATACGGGTAAAACTTTATTTCATTACCCCAGGGGGAAAAATATTCCCCTTTCACCGTCCGATTTCTTGCTTCATTACGCCGTGGATAGCGTCTACAGTTCTCAATGAAATTGGATGAATTTTTTAAAAATAGATTTCTCATGCGATTTCGGTCACAGGTCAGGAATTAGTTGTTCCAAAACACGCCCTCTGGTGGCAGAAAAAACCCATGTTTTAAATGGTCTTTAAAATGATACATTTTTGGGTGAAAAAAAACCTAAATTTTGACCATTTGAATCATTGCACATTTGGGTGACATTTGCTCTCTTCAAATGCACTAATGCGTACATTCCTAGGCGTATGTATGCATAGTTTTTAATTGAGAATGACTAATTGGACGTTATATCGAGGTTTCCAACATTTCTACGTCAAAATATTTGGTGTTTATACAATTTTAAATTTTTGGGGTAACTTGAATTTCCTGTTAAACTTAAATTTATACATGTTAAATCATATGAGAAAAATGGAAATTTCAAAAACTGAAGCCTAAAAATTGAAATCTGCTATAACTCGGAAAGAAGGGCCCATTCGGGAAAAGTGTTTGGGTTACTTAAGTATTCACACACCGCCAAAATACAAGTGTTACAGGCCAGACTATTCCCTCGCCAGTATGCATTTTGAGAGTTCGTATTTCCGTCATTTTCACTTTAATCTCTCTACTCACTTATGAACACAATAAATGTAATTGTTACAAGTACTCCGCTTTGTTTTAATTTAACTTGGTCCCCAAGCGTTACTATTGAAAAATTCGTTTCTCTAGTCTTTGTTAAAGCAACGTAAATGGTTTATAAATCCAGACGAGCTCCGAAGCTTCCTCAAAAAAAGCGTCCCAAATAAATTTTTGTTTAATGAATCTGTGTCGGACCAATGTCCTGTTCCATATAACCATTTCTAGATGTAATGTAAAACTTTATTCCTTGTCAAAAATGAATATTTCTCTTACTCATTATGATAGCTGATTTCCTTCTCATTTTGTATTCTAGCATTTAGATTCATTATAATCCTCAAATCTCGATGTCTTCTCATTATTCAGCTAAATATTCCATGTATGCTCTATATGCAGCCTAATTCTCCAATCAATTAACGAATGTGCCTACCTAAATTCAGTATAAATATCCGAGCAGTCCTCTGCTCGGGGCTCTCAGTCATCTTCTCTTTTTCCTTATCTCAATAAAGCCCGCAACATATTCAAGTACATCAAACTCTCACCCACATTGAGCACTCATATCATTATTTTACCTCCGCACCCTCATCGTCACATTATGAAGTTTAGAAAAGTAAAAAATACCATTCACTTCCCACTTTCCCACAGAATCACCAAATTTTTATAGTTAAAACATAAAGCAGTTAAAATTTATATTATCATGGCACTGTAGCAAAAATATAAACGAATCCCTTTTTGAGTGCTGGTAAAAAACGCAGTTGAAGCAACATTGAATTTTATTCCACTGTAGTGAGCAAAGATATTGTGTAAGTGAAAGCGATCTCTGGCAGCAATGAGTTTCGTAGCAATGAATATGAGATGGAATTCTCTGAAATGAGACGTGCTCCTGAATCCACACTTTTGCATCCACCGTAAATTCACACGTATGCAATTGTACATGCACTGTTCTTTTATCGACTGCAGAAGGAAAATGGTTTACGTCTTTTTGTGAAAAATACAATAAAATTTCCGCTTTGTAATGGGTGATATATCTGTTGTAGATTTTCTTAATGGATAACACGATGTTGCTGAGAGTTCATGAAATAAATTATCTACGCTGAAATGTAATTGGTAGTTCAAGGTATCGTACGCGTGGCTTGTA
Source organism: Orchesella flavescens (assembly GCA_964034955.1). Taxonomy (NCBI): domain Eukaryota; kingdom Metazoa; phylum Arthropoda; class Collembola; order Entomobryomorpha; family Orchesellidae; genus Orchesella; species Orchesella flavescens. The sequence continues at coordinate 7,445,098 of OZ035953.1, forward strand.
AATTGCAGTTTCCACTGCTATCAACCTTCCTATGTTGTCAGCTAGCCTTTTTTCTCGAATTTGTTTTTTTGCTATTCCAACAAGGTGTTAAAGGTCAAGTTTGGCATCTTATAAGCTTAAAATACAATGAATAGAAACGTTTTACGAACTTTTAAACTTCTTGTACTCAACCTCAACTTATAATACTGTACAGAATCGAATGAGATGTAAATGATATACTGAACCGAACTTAAGTAACTGGCTTGAATAATTTTTACCGAACCAGAAACTTACACCTCTGGCCAGAAGTATGCTAACTTACGAACAGTCAAAGCTAGTAAAACCACTATTTCGCTTAATTGGCTAGGATCAGTCTTGAAAAGTGGGATGGCAATAAAATATTATGATAGTTATTGGAAAATTTTTTATACCGAGCTCTTTTATTCATTTTACATGAAAAACAAAGGATTTTAAGTTTTATTATTATTCGATCTTTCTTGGAACTTCGGCACTTGCGTTCTCTTTTCATATGGAATTCCATTAAGTTTGTTTTGCATTTAAAAGTTGACATGGAAAGTACACGGTAATGATGTCGAACTCATTTTTGAATGATACTTATATTGAATGATCGTGATCAATAGCTCTCCAAGTGAATAATTTTTTTGGAAGCAGTGAACAACTTTTCCAACACTCTGGTGAAATTACTCTGTTTTAGTAATGTTGAGGGGCTGGGGCGACTTGATTTAATGGGAAGAATAATTAATTTACCAATGCTCCAGATATTGAAAATTGGGTTTGTAAATTGGGAGACGGAATGGGTTCAAGAATTTTTGAGGGGAAGTTGTTAGTAGCTAAATGTGCTATATCTCTTGATTGTAGTTACAGTAAAAATTTATGAATGTTTGCTTGAAACTACTGAGCAATAAAGAGTTACAGTTCTGGAAACATTTTGAACTGAAATTTATTGAACGAAATTTTGTTTTTTATTAACTCCCAAAATAGATCAAATGCAAAATACGACACATATTTCATTATCACTACTCTCATCACTGAACTTTGTAATACATACATTAATATTTATACATCTTCAAATCAAATCAAAATGCATTTTGTGTAATCACAATCGCTTTCAAATCATGATGAGAGGACACATACCCTTACAAGTGCACCACTCGTTCTGCTGACGCACATGTCCCTCGTGTTCAGCCTTATAAGCATTATTTGGAATGCTGAAGGTGTTTCGAATCTCCAGAGTAGAGCAGCTTCTAATCATCAGTGCAAGCTTTGCTGTTGCCAGATCCAAGAGCTCCTTCATATCCAAGTAATTAGCCACCTGCACTCGGAAACATAAAAATACTCAGCAAATAAGATTCTCTAATAATGTCTGTCGTAAATACCTCACTCATCTCACTAACGAGGGATTTATTCTGAGAGAGAAAAGTAATTTATTTTAGTTTTTCCTTGGAGTTAAACATTGATTCTTATCAACAGCATAGACTACTTTTGAACTTACTTGCATATAATCATTGAGAAAGCTGGCAACCACATTAAAAATTCAGCGTCCCACCTGCTGCCGGTTAACTTGTCAATTATATCTTTCTTTTTGTGCTCATCATCATCAGGAGGAGGGCTGTTATCCTACAAGATAAATTAGAACGAAAATAAAATCTACTAATTTTTAGCAGTAGAATCTATATTCTCAAAACCAAAAGATTACCATATGATGTTCAGCCTATTCCATGACTTGCTTCAAAATGGGACTTGTCACGTCGTCGTCTACGTCCTTCTCATCCCTGGAGAAAGCCAAGTTCTCCAACATGTCGTGGATTAGCTTACTAATCTTTGTGGTTTTGATGTCCAGCTCCAGGATTTCTCCACCGTCGAAGCTTTGCAGCCTAATATTTGGCATATCGATTTGATCCTCTTTTATTTTGGATGGTTGAAGTAAATGGGAAAAAATTGAATTTTTGCTGGGTTGTTGAAAGTGGCGTGCTTCCAAATACCTATCTAGAGCCTGAGAATGAATTGTGCTGCTGATTTTTGCTGATAAGCTTTATAGGGTTCGTCACTTTTTGAACTCGTCTTATAAAACAAATACTTGACTTCAGTCAAAAGTCAGCAAGCTCTCAGGATGCCAACTCATCAGCACAAGCTTGTAAGCATTCATAAGCATAGCATTGTAGATACACTTACGATGATGACTATGATTGTCGGGGTAAAATGCATCAAAGTTGTATACCCGTTTATTTACGGAGCAGCAACCAAAGCTACACAACCAGAATAAAAGTATATGCATAAAACATACAAAAGAAGAGTGATGATAACCAGTCACTACTTCTTATGAGTGTAACGTACGACAGTGGGAAAATTGAGCAGCATTGAGGAAAGGAAGAGGGATCTGGATGTAAACAAGATAAATTTCTACGCCTATTTTCTTTTCTAACAATTTTATTTTAAATTTAACCATTATTTCAATACCCATTAATTTAAACTTTGTATTGACTTCAAGTAGTGTCAATTATTTTCGCTTCATTTGAATTTTGTACAACCGTTAAGTAGTATTGTTATTGGTACTAGAATCCTGTGTTTTTTTAATCTCAATTTTTTCGTTTCTGAAAAACGGGTTGCAAATTGGGGGAAGTAATCTATTGTATTGAAGATGAGCAAGGAAACAAGTGAGTGGCATGAAAATATGGAATATTATTAATATATTATTATTATATTATTATTTTAACTGGTTGTTTTTATTTAATAATAAAAAAAAGTTTTGATTTGAACCAAACAGGGATGGAAAATGTGAGCAAGAACACCCCAATTTTTAACGACTGGGTAAGAATGCCAAGTCGATTAAAAGACGCAGCAATACTGCATCCTGAACCTGAGCCGCCTCAAACAGCGTCTGATGAGGATGATGATTCAGAAATAGATACAGATGAGGATACGGGGATGCGTTCTGACAATGGAACGTTAGATGTAGAGGTGGATTCTCTTAATGGAACCGAAGATTCGGAGATGATGGTGAATAAAACACATGTTCAATGTTGAGAAAGATGTTTTTATGTGAATGATAATGACTTACTCATTCTCAAGTATTATCTTTGCAGGGACTTGATGGAATTTCAAATGAATGCTTTTATGGAGGATTAGCTGGTCCTGGTCCCCTCCAATTTTTTTCTGACAAAGATGAGGATTATCTTTATCCCCTAATTGAATACAAGTCATCCAGATTATTTGATTTGCTCATGATCCACGTGGATGCTCAAACAAAGGCGGTTCGGAAAGCCATGGCTTCTACGGGTGGAGTCATCACAATAAATACGAATCCGAGGGTGGTACTCCGTCACATGAAGCGGAATCCACCAACCCCTCCTTTGAAGTTGACATCTGTGGCTACTGCCAATCGCCATTGTTTTCTCCCATGGCCAGCGGATGGGATCAAGTATTCGGAGGAGCAGTTGATGAAGTTTAAAATGGCATTTAACGCTGGGTGGGTGCGGGAAACGGTAATAAAATCAGCAGGGCCAAAAGGTAAAAAGACAGCGGCGGTTCGTTACTATTCACCCAAAATCCCAAGAAACAGGATGCTTTCGTCTCCCAAAGAAGTGGAGCAATATCTTACTGACTACGAACCAAAGGGTCCTTTAACTCTGGATCATTTCTCCTTCGAGAGGGTTCGCATCAGTATGGATCCGGATGAGGATAAAGTTCGAGAAATATTTTCGTTGAAGTCTGCTTCTTCCAGTGGACCTAACATCATGGTAATATATTTTAACGGGAGGCAGAAGGTCAATCAAAACCAAATAAATTAAAGAAGAAGGAGAATGTTTGTCAAAGATTAACATATTTTTATTTATTTTACCAGTCCAGTTCAGGATTCCAGCAAGCATTCCTTTCATCATTGGATGCAAAGAGAAAGAGAAGCGTTGCTAGGTTATCGCCATTGTCACCCAGAGGGACAGCAGCGTTACGTCGATTTCGTGGTAATAATCGCGTCTTCAAAATTAAAAAAGTCGGTCACCGTTATCTTCATCATCCCATTTAGGATCCTTCGTAAACTTTGGCAAAGCAAATGGAACAGATGCAGGAGAACCTGTCTCAACCTTGACAAGCGAACTAGCAACAACAACAAAACGTCCTTTTTTAGTTGCTAACTGGCCTTATAAAAACGTATAATATATTCATTTATTTAACTTATGTTATGTTTCACAAACAATTCCATAGTATAGTAGAGTTGGATTCATTCATTTAAGATGTAACTAGTAACTTTAATAAAAGTAAAACTTGAAACATATATGACTATACACAGGGATGGATATCACCACATTTTCTGCACCCGGCCTACCCCTTGATTTTCCAAAATGGCCTACCCCAAATTTTTTATCAAGATTTTTTAAAAATATACTCTATCGCACGCAGTTTCTTTGTTTTAATAGACCAATCACGCATACTATAGAATTTTAGTTTCTGCAACTGCTCCCCTCACGGCTCTCTCAATTTTATGACACTATTTTATGATGTTGGACGTTTTTAGATCTAAAATCTAGTTAAGTACTTAGAGTAGAGGTTATATTTTTAGGGTGAGTCGTTTCATAAATGCGACACCGTTTAAATTGCACCTTAACAATCAACTCTAAAAATGAAATTAAATCTATTTTTGGGCTTCACGAACCAATTATTCCAATTTTAAACTAAGTATTCCAAATTTACGTTACGATTCGAATGGGCGATGTTGTCGCAGTCAATTTTTTGGGATGTAGCATGTATCAAATCACTCACCAAAAAGAGATAACAATGCATGGAAACCTCTCCCACTTCAGCTACCAAGACCCTATTTTTAGCACTACCCAAGGGTACCAGTTTTTACAAAACCAAAATTGCATTGTAATGTAAATTTCAGTTGGTAATTGCTTTTTTAATGCTAGAACATGGGGTAATTAGAGTTCTTCAAACTTTTACAGGCAAGATTTTTTTTCTAACGAATTTCAGAAAATTTATAGAAATGAATTAAATCTACACTTTTTAGTTTTATTGAAAAATGAGTAAAATCTGAGCCATTTTTTAATGGATTTTTCGGGAAATGTGTCGAATTTGGGACATTTTTATAGAAATTTGGGGGAAATAAAGCTAATTTGGCCAGTTTTCGGAGAAAATAGTGAAACCTGATTAACTTCAGAGAATTTTGGAGTAATTTGTGAAGTCTGGGCAATTCTAGTGAAATTTTTGAGAAATAAAGCGAATTTTGCCAGTTTTCGGAGGAAATAGTGAAATCTAGTTAACTTTGAAAGAATTAGTTAAATCTGGTTAACTTAAGAGAATTAGTGATGTCTGGCCAATTCTAGAGAAATTTGGAATAATTAAAAAAAATATGTGTTGGTTTAGAAAAAACTATTGAAATCTGGGTAATTGTGAAGAACTTTTTGGAGAAATTTAGGCTAATTCGGGCGAAATTTTTGAATTAATGAGTGAAATCTGGCAAACTTTTCTTTCAAATTCGCTAGACTATTTTGTGCAAAATTTGAGGATAAACTAGGATAAATTTGACTACAAAGTACTACAGAATTTTGTTTGAGAAAATTCATCAAAAAGCTAATTTACCAACTATTTTAAGTGTCAATATGGGTTCGAAAAACAGGGAATTGTATGCATAGTGGCGTTTCTAAATAAAATAAATCAGAAGTAGGGACATAGTTTGGTCAATGCAAAACTGAAATACATTGAGAAACTTTACTTTCTCCACGAAATTAACTTGACCCATGTGCCCCTTCAACCCGCAAATGGGTAGTATGAATGGACTACATGGCAGTAACGAATATTCAAGATTGCTCAAGATTATTGCAAGAGCAATACTTTTTTTTAAATGCTTTTTCTTCCACTGTGTGCAAAAGAAGAAGATGCTATAAAAGAAAAAAATATCAAGTAAAGCCTCGTTTATATTAATTTTGTCTGAAAATTATCATTTTGAAGCACGTATGGCAATTCAAAATCTTTCAGGACTCTTAGAATCTTAGGACGAAAAATTCAAAAAGACAAAAAGATAATTCAACCAATTTTATTAAGGTAGAGTCTAGGTAAGTTAGTTTTTTAGTGCCCTTGGCATTGGCAAATTTAATTAGTTCAAGTTTACAACTTATTTCAGACATTCACTTCTAATTGACATACACTTAGAATTATTGAAGAAACTACAACTTTTGCAATCCGCCAGTCTTTCAGTTATTCGGGGTTGTATTAAATTTAAACAAACTACAATTTCCGTTAATTGTTCCTTTTTGTATTTCACTTGTAGCTTGAGTTTGACATACATAATATAAGCTACATGCATACATCTGCCCTTGAGTTGTTACAAGTACAAAAAGTACAAATACTTTATTAATTATCCTGTAGCTACTTTCCTCAAAAATATAAAAACAAAGTACCTTTTCCCAAAACGTTAACGCCAACACCAAAATGGGACTTGATCACTTCTTCCCACGTGCTAGCAACTAACGTGGTTAAAGGAAAGATCACAAACTTTGCAAGTTTTGCTTTATACGCAGTTGAAATAATGAGTGCCAAAATGAGCCAGACTGAGCAATAAATTCGTATCGGGTGTAAATGAACCTTTTTCAGCCACATCGATTCTGCTCCAGAAACGTGCCAATTATATACTCAACAAATTTAACATTTATAATATTCCTCTTCATGTTTCTATCACTCAATTGAATGTACGTTGTCATCAAAACTGTACAACAATATCCACTTAAAATTACACTTGTCGCGAATCTGGGAAAGGCCAAAACACAACATTTGAGGAGTAGTAATTTTTCGGTTTGTAAGTATAAAAATAATTGCTACGTAACTAAATGGAGATGCCCATTCAACAAAACGATGGCGATTGTATATATGACCTATTTGGAAGCCAATATCTGCTCTTTCATACAAAATATCGGCAACGGATTCACCCCATGACCCATTTGCAAATTGCTTTCTTGTCTAACCGTTCAGAGATGAAATGAAAATATCATAAGTAAAATTGAACTTTTCGTTTCATTTCAAATTGGGGATCTTTAGTGACCGACAGTTTTACAGCTCGACCATGTATATTTTTTGTGAAATCAGGAAAAACTTGATGAATTGTGTTTGACTTGAAATGAAACGAATCAGTAGTAGTAATGTTGAGCTGCCGAAGCAATAGTTTTTCATTATTACCGTAGAGGTTGGTGGTGAAAGCAGCAAATCCTGGTGAGGATGGAAATAAGGCACGTTTGAATTTTATTTTTCAACCAAACTCATTTGATGAAGATAAAAATGTTTTCCAGCAGCTTCGCTTTCAATAATGTAGAAAAAATGGTCTTCATCTTTTCGTGTGATGGGATCGTACATCGTACCTTAGGGTTAGCGAATTGAAAATCTGCACATTATCACCATTTTGAAAATTCAAGTTGTTTAGAAAAATCACACTCAGTCCACAGCTTCCATTTGAAGCAAACCTGTGAATGTCGTTGAATCTGGAAATTGGTGAGGGATTACTCCTTTGACTTTTAATATTGAGAAAGTATACACCGGTGGCAGAGTTGTTGAAAATCCCGGATTACTGTAATCGGATTGCGGGATTAAGATTATGGATTGTAATCCATACTCCTAATCCGAAAGACCAACTTTCGATTTGGTAATCCAAAATCCGTAATCCAAAGGTCCAATGAAGGAGCCTATAATCCACCCATAATCCCAATTCATGAACTTTGTTTTCTTCGTAATCCGCAATCCGGGATTTTGGATTAAATTTTAGTGAAAATGAAGCCATTTTTTCACTTTTGGAAGCTCACATTGTTGAATTTGACACATTAAATGTAAACAACAACAAAAACTTTCAAAACCTCGACTTGTTTTGTTGGTTTATTATGATTTTTCATGCCAATTGTGTGGAAAGATAAATTATGCGTGCTTTTAAGCACCAAAATATGGTGAAAAATTGGATGATTTTATAATAAAAATCCCAATAATCCGGATTACGGATTACGTAATCCAGAATCCAAAATCCAGGCCTTGAACTTTTCAAAATTAAATAATCCGTAATCCATAAAACTTTCTGGGCTTGGTAATCCAAAAGGGAAATCCCAATCCAGTAAAATGTTTACCCATAATCCATAATCCGCAATCCGACCCCTAGAATTTTGGGATTGAACAACTCTGACCGGTGGATGTATCAGTTTGTCCAATTTCCTGGAGTAAATAGCTCAAATAAATATAAAAATGCTTACGAGTTTCAAAGGATTCATCATTTTGAAAAGTAATGACAAGTTCGCCATTTCAGACGAAATTTTCCAAGAAAGACGTTACAAAAGATGCGACATGAAATTGAAAACTATCCACAAACAATACTTTTGAAGTATCACTATAAGATTGAACTGAAAACAAAAGCTAAGTAAACTAATAAAATGTAAATTGTTCCTGAAATGGTATTTTTGGGACAGTGCAGCAGGAGTCATGGCTAAAGTGAGCTAGTTAAAAACTAATCAATAATGTGTGAGGCGTATCCAAAAATAACGAGCTGAATTATGTGTACAATTCCTTCGATTGTGTATTTACGTGCACTTTGTGTAAGTTTCTAAAAAAATAGTGCAAATTAACAAAAGTGCTCGACTCACGAAATCTATTTATATATAAATACCAACTATGGAACACAGTCTTAATGACAACACTGGAGCAATTTTAAACCCAATCTTGCAAAAATGTAAAATTTAGTATGGCTTTCTGGCAAAATGTTAATCATGAAATGACAATAATTTGACACACGATACTTACAAGTCATACATGTATGTATGACTTGTTTAATGTATTACTGTAACTCCTCCTCAGACCTGCAGGTCGGGACCAACTTGGGTACCAGAATGTGTTCAAATTTTTTGTGCGCATAAGTCGTCATAAGATACGTGTGTATTAAGAGTTTTAGTTGGTTTCATGTCCACAGTGAAAGTTAACATAGCTTTCACTTTCGAAAACCGAATTTCAGTTTTCACGTTATTGTGCAAAAACCTTTCGACCGATTTTCATCATGTTTTTTTATTAGAATTGGAAATAAATTCTGCTAGCAGGTCAGTTTTAAGTTTTTCAAAAAACAGCGCCACCTGGTGGCAGAAAATGAAAAACTTGAAAATAGTATGAAATGCTGCAATTTCTCATAAACTCATTGCTTTCGATTCTTCATCAATATATTTAAGCCTACAGTTGAAAAACCTTAAAAGAATTTCATTACATAAGCTAAAGAGCTACGATCTTAACCTATTGTTTTACAATTTCATTTTACACACTTGAATGAATGAATACTCAATTTACAATGATTACTATTTCTTCAGCTGTTTTTTGTAAGAACTACAAACCTCCCTAATTCTTTTTAGTGAAGTCTAATTGATAGATTGTGTTTCCCCATGAACTTGCTCAGGATCAGGAATCTCATTCAAGATGTCACGTAATGGTATGTCCAAAAACCCTATGGGATGTGGCCAAGCAACCACTCCAGTCCGTCGATTCAATTTCAAGGATTGAATGATGACTTCACCTTCCTTGAAATTAATATTAACAATCATTCCAAGCTGATGTTTTTTTGCAGCGACGAAGCAATAAAAATTTCCAATTACCAAATCCTTAAATTCAAACGAAGTTGATTCTTCTCGTTTGAAATTGAATAATGTAAAACTGTGTGAAGAGGAGTACTTTTTTAGAACTTTAGAATCTCCATCCTGTTGAAGCATATGGTACTGACGAGAACCTGGAATCGTTTTGAAAAGGCCGCATGAATATAAGTCGCGCGAGGCTAAGGTAAAATTTTGTGAATTTAATTTTGCTAATTGATTTTAGTCACATCACGAAATGGACATTGTCAAAATAACTATCCCGTATGAATTTCACTAGCCAGGCCAAGCTAAGCATCATTCCATTAAATAAATATATAATTGCAATTGCGGGGCATATTCCTTTCGGAAAAAAATTATCTACAGTACCGCTTTGAAGAAGATTGGAAATCGCTATATGTTTAATGCTAAAATAAAACTTCCACCCACTTTGTTGGTTTTTGTAAAAATATTATGCCAATAATAATATGCCCCGCAATTACAATTATATATTTATTTAATGGAATGATGCTTAGCTTGGCCTGGAAGTTTAGCTAATAAATTATTCATAACCATTGTCGTGGTCGGCTAGTGAAATTCATAAGGGATAGGTATTTTGACAATGCCTCTTTCGTGATGTGACTAAAATCAATTAGCAAAATTAAATTCACAAAATTTTACCTTAGCCTCGTGCGGCTTATGTTCATGTTTCTCCTTCAGTGGCGACATACGGTCACCTTCAAACTTCAAAGCTCACTTGTAATAATGATTGTGACTTCAACTGTATCTCAATTAGCCCCCAATAAATATCCCTACTCCCAACTCCATATTTCACTTAATGAAAAGTGTTTTGTTCATCTAATATTTGAGAAGGTAGATGAAGCAAATTTGCTGGGGCAATGTGAAACAGCTGCCTTACAAGATTTTGAGCTGTTTCTAATCTCTGAAATCACAATACATGACGTTGCGCATTTTAATTTCAGATTTGATATGGATGCTCTAGTGGAGAATGAAATTGTCACCATTTACGACGGCTATTTCCGGTTCTATTCAAAATATGAGATCACTGTACCCTCTTTATTTTACAAACCCCATCAGTCAACGGAACCATCACAAAATCAGGTCCAGGAACCACACAGTTAAATATCAATGACAATCACAAATACCTCCACACAGTTAAACTTGTTTTATAGGCATAAATCTATTGCTTGCTTTCAAAGAATTATGCACCTGAAATCTCCACACATAGATAAAAAGGAGGTGATATATGGATCAACATCCTTTTATGGGTGATATCTACACGAAAATCATAGCAAGCTACCCACTTTCATTCCCTACGTGTCGAAGATGATCGAGATGTTGCCTGTTGAATGCCGAGTTGCTATTCCGAAGTGTCATCGTGACACAAAAAGTCTATCTTGTTCCAGAATATAGTACAAGTGAATATACCTGAGCTTTCACAGTTGACAACTTTCTCCTACAAGATCATCCAAAAGTAGACTTATTTCTTTTGAGGTTGACTGTCAATCAATTTACCATGAGCATTGACCCAAACTTTCGTCAAAGAGAGGTTGAAAATGATGACAATGATATTTACTGGTATTTGAACATACGGAAAATGCTTCCAATAAATGTAAAGTTCCGGAATAGAATAGCAGAAACAAGAGGCACGTACAGGAAAATGAGTCAACAAGTACAAAAACTAATGTATTGTGTACGAACCAGCCAACTTGTTAAAATCAGTTGGGAAGTTTGCCTCATCGTTCTTGACATTTATAGCTGGATTTGCTTCGCAGGAATAGTTTTAGCGTATGACTTTCTTTACAAAAACTTTGCACGGGCATTGGATCTCATGTGGATTGTAATTGACTTGGAATTTTGGTTAAAACATCCAAGAAAAGTACTCGCTTTCTACCTACTTGGTGGGGCATTCTTAAATTGGATTTATGATAGTGGAATGTCAACTGACTTCACCTACCTCGAATATCCAAATACGGTTTTGGATGCCTACAAAATGGGATGCAAGCTTTGGTTTGAAGGAGTTGGCGCCCCTTGAGTTAGACCAGTAATACGGAATCTTGACTCAAATTTACAAAAAATGGTTGAAGGAAAACACAGGGCTTGCTACACCAGAAGAAAGTTTTAACTTAGAAAAATTCGTTTTCCCATCCGACGGTCCACAACGGTTAAATGTGATGGCGGAGAGAAAGTTATTGTTGCCCACGGGAGAAGAAAGTTTGTACGTATTTCCGGCTCTCACCCTCACCGTCACCGAGAAGGCTGTCGTTCAAAAGGAATTTGTGTGTGCGGAAAGGTAGCTCAGTCGGAACGTCACGCCCAAACTCAATTAATAGACGGTTACCAAATCAGAGGATACTTGTCAACAAAATTTGTCAAAGTTTTCTAAAACTTTCAAGAAGCTGACTTTATTTCTCAACTACAAAAGCTGATAACATTTCCAAATGCTTTAGTCTCTTTTTTGGATGTAGATGATATCAACACGGCGCTAACTTCTTCTAACCGAACACCTTTGGTTACTGTCTGTTTTGCGTACATTTCTGGTTCTTTTTCTGGCCTTTAAATTACACGCTAAATTATTGGCTATTCGAGTGATAACAGAATTCAATTTATAACTTTTTGTGCAAATATTCAGCAGAAAAACCCGCGTAAAACCTTTTAAACAAATAGTTTGTAACCTTACTTTGGTAAAAAAATTAATTAAAAACTGGAGATTTTATTGTAGGCTTGAAATGTACGAATTTTACATAAAATTTACGTGAGTGTGCATTTAGGCGTCCATGCATTATACGCTTGTGTATGAAGAAAAAACATGTATTTTTTCAAATAAAAATCTTTTGAAGTTCTGCATTAACATTTAATTAACATAAGGTTGATGGTTTGTTGGTTGACTTGGACATGTGGGCAATAAAATATTCATAAACAATGGCTAGTTGTCTTGTGAGGTACACACATTTGTATTGGAAGAACAAAGCAAATATAATTTTGAGAAATGTCCATTTGGTGACTAAAACGATGTTGCGAAATTAAATTTCGTTACTAGGATTTACCTCCTCTTCATTACGTGTTTAACTTGCAAACAACAGCTATTTCGATTTTTGTTAGCTCAACTATTCTCTCATACACTACACTACAAACCAACTCGGCTAAAGCATTCAAATCTTTAACACAATACAAGTAAAGTTACTGATTTCTGGCAAAAAATTTGAAATCATATCAAATCACATTCAAAATGTCTCTCAAAATATTTTTCTTGTAAATCACGAATGTTATTTTTACGAAATTCGAATTTTTTTTTAAACGAATCGTTTTTGAAATTGGAATGGTGATTGCCTATATTAATAGAATCGAGACAAAGCGCTTAGAAACTGAAAAGTTATTTTTCTTTAATGCGTTGTCAGATTGTAACAGTCTTAAAAATATTCATTTTACTATTAACAATTTTTTATGAATACCTGACATCAATTTCTAGCATCATGGTAAGTCAAACTTCAAAAAGATGGGTAGTTTTATTAAAAAAGTGGTCCTTCAAAATTAAAAAAGTGATAAAATATGCATTTTCAAATTATGCAAATTTCGGTGGGCAAATTTGGTAAAAATGGTGACACTTTAAATACATCCCATTCAAATTTTTAACTCAATACAAGTAAAGTTACTGATTTCTGGCAAAAAATTTGAAATCATATCAAATCACAATCACATTCAAAATCACAAGTGTTCTGTTCATCTCGTATTTGAGCAGTTTGATGAAACAAAGTTCATGGGGCAATACGAAAAAGCAGGCTTAAGAAAGTCTGAGCTATTTCTAACCACCGAAATCACAATACATGATGCTGCTCATTTTAATTTCGGATTTTACATAAATGCTCTAGTAGTAGAAGAAAGTTTCACCATTTTCTATGGCTATTTGCGGCTCGAGCTTTCCTTACATTCTCTTCTGACGTGAAACTAAAATGTTACTACTGTCCATAAGAGGATGTTCACGACTTCTATGAAATGAATGTCAACTCAATGACATTCTCTATGGTTCGAATTAAGTGCCAGCAACTAAACAGTAAGAACTTCGGTAGGTAAATTACCTTTATGACACACTGGGCTTCACCTAAAGAAATGGAAAAAAAATGAAAGAATTAGTTGATGTTGAAAGAAAGGAACTACATAGAAGTCTCAAAGACCATCCCAAAGTGGACCTTCATCTTTTGAAACTACCCGCAAATCAGACAACACGAGCATTAATCCAATATGAATCAACATCGGTGAGAAGATTGGATTGTTTTTATTGTTACTAAAGAACACTTGTAAAAACATGGGAAGTTTACTGGCTCCGTTTTTTGTCGCGTCCAACACAACTGAAACAAATATATTGCCCCTGCTTCAAATTCGTTAGAAGGAAAACAAATCATGAAATTGCTATAAATCCGGTAGCAATAGATATACCCACTGAAAATGATTCTCAAATTCCAACATTTATCACCCCATACATGGGAATGGCTTTACAAGTCTATAAATACACGTACTACCTGATACCATCATATTTCGGAGAAATAGATGTGATAAATCCCAGATTGGTTCTTTTCCGAAATCAAAAATGGAATTGGAAAACCGTTCTTTGTTTCTCTTTAATTATAATATCCACCTCATTTTTCGTACCAACGCACGCATACTTACTCGCCAAATACTTTTTGTTTTGCAAAACCCTTCAAGAACCCCGAAAAACAAGATTTATTCACCGCGTGTTTCATGACAGTCATGTTGATAATAACCCCAGTGCTGGTAATGATATGGTATAACATGTTGGTGCACCCTAAAGCAAAAGTAATCAACCATTTGTTTCCAAACAAAATGGAATTTGGGAAGTTAAATAGGGCAAAATATTAAACAACGAATTTATTTTTACCAAAATTGTTAAAATTATTCTAGCAATCAGCGATCAGCGTGTAAATTTGCACTCCACGAAAGCGTGCAAATATGCACTCCTGGAGTGCAAATTTTCACTCAATGCTAAAAAACGAGGGGTTTTGTCGGTTTGGAGTGCAAAATTGCACTCCAGGAGTGCAAAATTGCATTCTGTTTGCAAATAAACTCTTTAAAAATCTTGGACGAAGGTGTACTTAAGTGGTCAGGCAATTAAAAATCTGCAAATGAATCTAGACGGTTTATAGAAGCTTTTCACTGTGTAAATTTAAAATTTCATCGTGGGGAACTTGAGCTTTTGATTTTCAAAGTTATTTTCTTCAAAATTCGAAAACGGAAATTTGAAACTTTGTAAAACTAAGGGATTGCTTTTAAAAATAGGGAGATATAATTAAGAAATATTCCCAATATTTTATTTTCCATATTTAATTTTAAATTCGTTGTTTTCGAATTTTGAAGAAAATAACTTTGAAAATCAAAAGCTCAAGTTCCCCACGATGAAATTTTAAGTTTACACTGTGAAAAGCTTCTATAAACCGTCTAGATTTATTTGCAGATTTTTAATTGCCCCGACCACTTACGTACACCTTCGTCCAAGATTTTTAAAGAGTTTATTTGCAAACAGAATGCAAATTTGCAATCCTGGAGTTGAATTTTGCACTCCAAACCGACAAAAACCCCTCGTTTTTTAGCATTTAGTGCAAATTTGCACTCCAGGAATGCAAATTTGCACGCTGATCGCTGACTGTCTGGTTTCAGTCCCAAAAAGGGAAAACGGACGTTGCAGGTCTTCGTCTACTTCTTTTAATTTTGGGAACAGCTTTTGTTCCAGTTCCAATTACTGCAATTTTGACATTCTTGGTCATGAACTCTAGTACCCTTGTTGAATTTTTGTTGCTACATGTATACAACCAAGATCGCCTCACTGTGCTTTTATCATCAATCGCCGATTTTGTTTGCTTGGTTGTTCAAACAATTTATAAATTTCGGACATAGGAAATATAGTATCGATGAATTAAAGCATAGATTGTTAAAATGTGGGGTTTTAGATGCTTTTAAAGGTAGAATAGATATAATAGTAGTATTTTTGTAATAATATTTTTTAAATTATATACATTTTTCCTTTCTGATGCCAGTAATAGGTACCAAAGGTCAAAGCTGACTTCAAGTTCTGAGATGGGCATAATCGGTTACAAAGAACTGGGGTCAAATATTTTTTTCAAACAGCGAGGTATGGTTTGTGATATGTCAAAATAAAGCTACTGCTGAAAGTAGATCAGATCCGTGATACCATTTTCGAAGGTTTTTGGTAACCACAGTGTGACCTGTGACCCTAATAACATTAAAGTTTTAGGTTTTTTAAATAAATTCGCCAATGTCTATCTTAAAAAAACAGCTTCAAGAGGTATTAAGGTAGGCAAAGCGGGTTCCTGAATACCGGGTCAAGGTTAAAATACTTTATACTTGAAAGTATGAGTGCGATGTATTAAAACGATACCATTGTTAAGAGCAGATCGGTGATACTATTTTTGACATTTTTGATGACTCCAGCGCGACCCTTACATACAGTTTTAGAAAAGATAAGCATTAAGGTGCATTATTACACCTTGAATTGTCAAATTTATTTCACTCGCTATGCGATTTTATTACGGTAGACATTTAGAGAATATAAAAAAAAGGAATAAAAGATACAAGGCCACGTTACAAACGAAGAGAACCGGTACGTTAATAATACATTGACTCCAGCAAGAACCTATATAGATTCTAAGAAAATTGTCTAGTCGTCTAGACGTTTACTACACATAGAAATATTACGCAGCTCCATTGCATCCAGAAGTAAGTCAAGGGTGTTTAGTCGGTGTCTAGTTCTTTTGACTTTTACTCAAGTTCGCTTCTGTGTCTAGCTTATTACACGTACTATTTGCGATTTCATTATGCAAGTGCTTGACTCAAGCAAGTACCTTTATATGTTGCAAAATCAGTCTAGTCGTCGAGACATTTATTACACACAGACAGACATATTACTCAGCGTAATTGCATCCAGAAGTAAGTCTAGGGTGTCGCGCCAGTGTCTGCTGCTTTTGATTTTACGCAAGTTACGTAAGTGAAAATTCTGTGTCTAGCTTATTACACGTACTTTATGCAATTTCATTACGCAAGTGCTTGACTCAAGCAAGTACCTTTATATGTGGGGAAATCAGTCTAGTCGTCTAGACATTTATTACACACAGACAGACAGACATATTACGCAGCTCAATTGCATCCAGAAGTAAGTCTAGGGTGTCGCGCCAGTGTCTGCTGCTTTTGATTTTACGCAAGTTACGTAAGTGAAAATTCTGTGTCTAGCTTATTACACGTACTTTATGCAATTTCATTACGCAAGTGCTTGACTCAAGCAAGTACCTTTATATGTTGCGAAATCAGTCTAGTCGTCTAGACATTTATTACACACAGACAGACAGACATATTACGCAGCTCAATTGCATCCAGAAGTAAGTCTAGGGTGTCGCGCCGTGTCTGGTGCTTTTGATTTTACGCAAGTTACGTAAGTAAAAATTCTGTGTCTAGCTTATTACACGTACTTTATGCAATTTCATTACGCAAGTGCTTGACTCAAGCAAGTACCTTTATATGTTGCGAAATCAGTCTAGTCGTCTAGACGTTCATTGCACACCGACAGACATATTACGTAGCTCAATTGCATCCAGAAGCAAGTAAAGGTGTCGAGCCAGTGTCTGGTAATTTTTAATTTTACTCAAGTTACGTAAGTGAAAATTCTGTGTCTGGCTTACTACACGTACTATATGCGATTTCATTACGCAAATGCTTGACTTAAGCAAGTACCATTATGTGTTGCGAAATCAGTCTAGTCCTCTAGACATTTATTACACACAGACAGACCTATTACGCAGCTCAATTGCATCCAGAAGTAAGTCTAGGGTGTCAGGCCAGTATTTGGGGCTTTTGATTTTACGCAAGTTACGTGAATTTTTCTAAATTTTATTAATTCATGTATGGGGAGTTGGGCTTCACCACCCCTTACAAATTGCATCCAGAAGTAAGTAGAGGTGTCGAACCAGTGTCTGGTAATTTTGAATTTTACTCAAGTTACGTAAATGAAAATTCTGTGTCTGACTTACTACACGTACTATATGCGATTTCATTACTCAAGCAAGTACCTTTATATGTTGCGAAATCAGTCTAGTCGTGTAGACATTTATTACACACAGACGAAATATTACGCAGCTCAATTTGTGACTTACGCTGACTGGCAATCCCAGCCATCATCAGCTGTAGAAACAAAGACAGATCTGTGTATAATTTTCTAGCTGGTGTGCTGAAGGGAGATCTTCGGGACGCACCAACCAGCTAGTTCAAACATATCTCGGGTGAAGTACCCAATCACGGCATAGCATTGCATCATGTCTTATGTACATTGTACTCACCAAGCATTTGCATTTGGACACAAGGATATAGGTATAATTTTCTCTATTTCTTATTAAGAAATGGCTGGTTGAAGTTTGCGCTGCAAGGAGGGGCAACGCGATACATGAGAGGATGCGTTCCAAAGCACGCACTATCCACGCACTTTAGAGTATACGTAAGTAGAAGGATAGTGCGTGTTATTAATAATATAGGTTAGTTGGCAGATATCCCAGGACATGATATATGCAAGTTAAAGCGGTTCATGCAGGCAATGCCGTTTTGGTTGGGCTCTCTCGCATTATTCCATTCCAGTCATAGTGCAGCAATCATCCTTTCATCAACCTTCTTCAAAAGGCTAAACCTTGTCCGTCTTATCCCCAACGTTTCTGAGGAAATTGGTAGGTTTATATTTTTATAGAAACGTCCGTTTCGCCCCAAATAAAAAGTCTTATAATTATTTTTGTCCTTCTAATGTATAGGTGTTATTATGCACTAGAGCGTAGTGATTTCGGTTTGTGTTGGCTTAGCGCCTGTGTCATAGGAATGGGACTTGTGATATTTTCTCTCGTGTTAATTAGGAGAAAAGTGACTTTCGTACTAGTGGAAATTTAATAGTTTTCCTTTTGGTTTCTGTTCTTTTTAGGGAAAATTCGGTTCCTCATCTACCAGGATAATTCCTGCGATCTCTTCTTTTAGGTTTATACCTAGGTAAGTAGGAAGTCCTCAAAAATATTACTAATCTTATATGATTTACGAGGAAAGGGAGTAGGAATTTGCGAAGGGCAAAAATAATTCATTATCTCGATCCTTTCCTTTGTGTACCTAGGATATCGCCTATCCAAAAAGGGGCTTCCCTATTTCCGTAGATTTTAATTCCAGGTTTTGGGCTTTGGCCTGTGGTGTGTTCTTCCCAATAAATTTAATTATGGTTTATAAATAAGAAGTGTGTGGATAATAAGGGATAGATTATGATGGTCTGGAATCCTCCTATATTTTATTCCAGTGCCTTCCTTCGTGTCTTCATTCTTCACTTCCGTGGATATATCCCGAGTCTTCTTAGATCCTTGTGAGTCCTCCGATCGATTCCGCCAGAATTTTGCTCCACCTGCGGTTCATCTTTCCCGTGCCACTTATCCAGCAAATCAAGGTTAATATAGTTACGAATATTGTATAATTTAATTGCTTGGATAATATAGTGGCATAACTGGTGTGACTTGGGCATCCTCATTGCGCGTGATCAGGAGTTGAGCAATTCTAACCACTAACAGTGGAGCTCTTCTTTTGGTGGCATATCGGTTTCCGATCACACCCGGAATTCATAAAATCGGTTTGGGGATTCATATTTATAGAGTTGTGGGTCTCTTTCGATCTCACTCACAGAAGTGATGTCCGAAACCGAGTAGTGTATTCGGGATCGATTTATTTATCGGTTTTATTTCCTAACTATCAAAAATAAAATTAAGTTCATGTTTGGGTTACGTCTTACATTACCCCATAAATTTAATTAATATTAAAAGGGAGTGTCTATAATATACGGAGACCTGGTTATCTCTGGTTCCTTATATATTTTTGTTCTGCTTCAATATTTCTTATACTTTAATACAAGTCAATCGTCTCCCTAAAATCTTTTCTGAGTTTTGTGATTATTTCTGGTAACGCATAGTGCCACTCATACCATAGCGTATCTTATTATCACCCCTAATTTATCTTAGTACTAAAATCAGATGGGATCTTGAATTTCCTTATAACTTTTTCTTCGGCTGACAAATAAATTATTTTATCTCATAATATGAAAGATACTTCTCAAAGGTATGCCCTTGCTAAGATTTAGAAATTTGGCATGACTTTTTAATCGAATTTCGAAGATTTGAATTTTTCTAAATTTATTAATTCATGTATGGGGAGTTGGGCTTCACCACCCTTTACAAATTGCATCCAGAAGTAAGTAAAGGTGTCGAGCCAGTGTCTGGGGCTTTTGATTTTACGCAAGTTACGTGAATTTTTCTAAATTTTATTAATTCATGTATGGGGAGTTGGGCTTCACCACCCTTTACAAATTGCATCCAGAAGTAAGTAAAGGTGTCGAGCCAGTGTCTGGTAATTTTTAATTTTACTCAAGTTACGTAAGTGAAAATTCTGTGCCTGGCTTATTACACGTACTATATGCAATTTCATTACGCAAGTCCTTGACTCAAGCAAGTACCTTTATATGTTGCGAAATCAGTCTAGTCGTCTAGACATTTATTACACACAGACAGACCTATTACGCAGCTCAAAAGCATCCAGAAGCAAGTAAAGGTGTCGAGCCAGTGTCTGGTAATTTTTAATTTTACTCAAGTTACGTAAGTGAAAATTCTGTCTGGCTTACTACACGTACTATATGCAATTTCATTACGCAAGTCCTTGACTCAAGCAAGTACCATTATGTGTTGCGAAATCAGTCTAGTCGTCTAGACGTTCATTGCACACCGACAGACATATTACGTAGCTCAATTGCATCCAGAAGCATGTATAGGTGTCGAGCCAGTGTCTGGTGCTTTTGATTTTACTCAAGTTACGTAAGTGAAAATTCTGTGTCTGGCTTATTACCCGTACTTTATGCGATTTCATTACGCAAGTGCTTGACTCTAGCAATTGCGAAGTCAGTCTAGCGGTCTAGTCGTTCATTACACTCCGATAGACATATTACGTTGCTCAATTGCATCCAAAGCCTGGTGCTTTTGACATTCAAACAAGTTGCGTAAGTGAAAATTCAGTGTCTGGCTTTTTTACACGTAAATTCTTGAATTTTATTCAACGTTCAGCTCGGATTAAGTCAAAGTAAAATTTTACACTGCGAATATTTACACGCTGGTGGTAGGTAGGCAAGAGAAGTAGCTTAACGCAATTATACGATATCCTTTAGGTGATCATTTGCCAACCCCCTTTTTTGATAACCTATAGACTCCAAATCCCTTGTGTTATCTGCCAAATATGTTTTTTTTTGCCACGAGATTAAGCATTAAGGATTAATAACTTAAATTTTGCTGGATTAGATTAGTGATTAGTTTGAATTATTTTCCTTTTCTTTTGATCACACTTGGGATTAGATTAAGTCCAAAAAAGCTCGATTATTGGTTAATGGATTAATAATCACATTGACCATCAAATTTGTATTAACTTCACAAGTTTCTGTATTTTAAACACTTTGAAACTTCAAATCTGAAGAGGAATATTTGATAGTCAATTTGGACAGGTCAGGAGTAATACGTATCACAAAATCATGAAAGTCAAGCTAACCACCTAGAATAGTCGCATCAGAACTTAAATTTAAATCAAAAACAAACTTTATCTACGCAGCATCCATTCTAAGCATTCAAGAACAACCATTCGCCAAAAAATCTTTCAATATTTACTCCTTATTTATTTTTAAATTAATCCCAAATGTGATTGATTATTCAGATTCAATCATGAAAATGAGATAATACAGGAATTAGGGATTAATTGAATTTTTCTGGACTGGCGGGTTTAATGGATTAAGGAATAATGAAGTGATATCTAGGTGGCTGGTTTAAGGATTAACGATTATATTAATCCTTAATCCAATTTAATCCCGGGATTGTACCACCCTGGTTGTGAGATGTATTGGTCATAGGTTCAATCCATTCGTCTTATCGATCAGGTAAAATGGTGTGAGCAATCTCCTACCCACACTAAATGCATCTACTGACCAATTTGGATAACAACAGATTTACATATATTCTAGAGGGTATCAGATAAAGGGATTGGATTGGTGGGTATCTTAGACGTTGAGGTGGGTTTGCAGGAAGAGGTCACCAAGAGATGGGTTATGTCGTATTAATGGGCTCAACTACGTCTCTGGCCTGCTTAATAACCTTATTTTACTCGGTGTGGGGTTTCAGAACAGTAGACATTTAGCAGATATAAAAACCGGTAATAAAAGATACAAGGACAAGTTATAACCGAAGAAAGCAGGTACGTTAATAATCGTATCAACCTCCATGAATATATTGACTCCAGCAAGTACCTAAATAGATTTTACGAAAACTGTCTAGTCGTCTAGACGTTCACTACATACATACATACATACATATTACATGATTCAATTATACGGTGTCGTGTCGGTGTATGGTGCTTTTGACTTTAAGTGTGTAAGTGAAACTTTTGTGTCTGTTTTTTTGCAGATGTCTCCAATGACTGAAAATTGTTGTGCGTACGTTATATGATTTAATCATGCTGGTACTAGACTTCTAACAGAGATACAAAACAGTACTACAGAATACAAAGCCCAAGCCAGTAACTTTAACTGTTTTAGTGAAGTTTCGTAATTTATTTAAACTTTAAAAATGATGGCCCACTTCAGTGTACAGAGACTTGCTCTGTTGATTAGCATTTGCGGCATATTGTTTGTGGTTGTGAGTGGACGACGGGTGACAAACTATAGACCATTAGAAATGAGCCGTGGGGAAATGGTATCCTATTTCCGAACCCTTTTCCAAAAAAAAGTATCTTCCATGGATCAGGCAAACGAAGAAATATATCAGACTGAAACATTTGCGGAGGATCTCTACCATAACATTGATAATCTGATGCCTGAGCCTGAATTTCAAAAGATACTCTTCATAACAAAAAATATCACTGATAAAGTTGACGGGAACGGATTTTCTTTACTAAAAAACTACCCCGGCACTTTGAATACGAAATGCAGCGAGTACTCAATTTTTAATCACTCTCTCCATCAAATGGCGGAACGATGGGATGGGGAGAAATCCATCATATTAAACGACTTTGAGAAATGGCAACAACTTAATAAATTGACGCCTTACACCTTAATTTGCAACAGATTTCGGGGTCTCTCTTGCCAATTTAAGTGGGCATCCGACCCAGAATTTGACAACGGAAAATCCTTTGAGCCCAGTGACAACCCAACATGCCAGTGTGCCGGTGACTCTGGTAAAATCGGATTTTACAAACACGTTAGTGGTTCATCATCATCCTACCCTGATGGATGCTACGTTAGACCATGGAAACAATGTCAACACCTCAGTCTTGACCACTTTTTCAAAAACAATTACATACAATGGCACACAAATACGGAGAATTGGCGTCGTCAACTAGCCCAAATTGTGTTTCCTGTTGCCCGAACTCATCGCTGCAAGCAAGGAACTTATTGTGTTGACATTGTACCAGGCATGAAAAGACCCATTTGCTACTGCAGCACTAATAGCAACGATGAAAGCTGTAGAAAAACTGCAAAGCTACCATCCGCACGTGTTCCCCTTGGAAATGAATTGGCAAGTATTCGAAGAGCCTTTGTAAAGCTAATTTTACCTTCAAATGATACCATCTCATTATGCAATTCAGAGTATAATGAGGATGTCGTAAATATTTCAAAATCTGTTGGGCAAAATCCTACGGTGACCAAAGTTCTGGATTTAATGAAGAAGCTGGCATTCACCAAAACCAAGATTCAAATTTGCGACTTTCGAGAAGGAATCTTGTGTGACGCGAAAACGAGTACGTGCAAAGGTAACTTGAACTGTGACATAGGAACAGTACATCTGGGAAAAGGAGTTTGTGCTGTGAACAACGGGTTTCCTTGTCAGGGAAATGAAGACTGTGTAGAAAACGCAAGATGTCAAATTATTCCAGGAAGTGCTTCTTCACAAAGAATTTGTGTTTGTGAAAGGGGATATGGCCACCTCTGCGAGTTGGAGAAAGCGCCTTTCTTCACCAAGCTATTCCTGCCAATTGTTTCCGGCTTTCAGGGAGATAAGTTTATTAAGATTCAAACGGAAGTTAATAAGAGAGTAGAGGCATGGGAAGACTCAATGACACTCGGTGAAGGGGAGGGATGTAATCCAGTTGCTGACTCGGCTTCTGTGGCAATAGTGAAATATTTTGGGAATTTGGAATTATATGATGAAAAACAGGTAGACATTTTACTAAATAAAGCAAGGGATGCTTTGCAAGAAGGGACTAAATTATGTTCCTATTTTAAATTCCTTCGATGTGATGAATTTGCATATAAATGTGTGCCAATGACTGGTAGTCGAGTGCTACCGACATCAACTCACTCCAGCATCAATCCAAATGGAGTTATTGTAGTAGAATTGCAACCACAAACCCCTTGTCAATTGGAAGCACTCAAGATTTTTAAGGATATCGTTGTTTTTGTGTGCCCCAGAGGGTATATCTGCAAAAAGTCTAAAGAACTAGGATTAAAGGTTTGTGCTCCGGACTGTAACAGCATTTCTGCTCCACTTAAGGCTTGTCCTGTGGTCCCACTGTCAACTGTCAACATGACAGAAGAGCTTGGCAATGACATTGAAACAACAACGGAATCTATCACCATTCCTACTACTTTATCCCCAGAAGAAACCACCCTCCCACCACCTCCACCACAGGCACCTTTGCCTGCAACTGCAATGCAGAAAGATAAAGGGAAAATTGATTTCGATTATGTTAAGGCAACAAAAGAAGAGGATTACATTGATGATGTTGCAGCAGAAGAAGCAGGAGCAAAGAGCAAGGCGAAAGCATTTGAGGAGATTGAAGCTCAATATGATTCAGGATCCAGACTTTTCCTCAATGATTCCAATACCAACCGTGAAGCAGATAATTTTTTAGACAAAGACAAGCCAATACAAACTCCTAAGCAAAATGACGTTGATAATACCCAGGAGAAGTTGGCTAAACCAGGACGTCTGGATCAGAATCAAATCAAAACTGACTTAGAAACAGAAAGTACAGTGCCACCCCCTTCTCTTAGAATTAAAGTTCAAGTTGATTCTAACTTTTTTGAATCCCTTACTGATCCAAAACCTGACACAACCGAAACAGTTTCAAATCCCAACACCGAAGTAGTATTCAAAACTGATTCCCCAGAAGCTGACACAACCACAACTGTTTCAAAAACGGAAACTGTTTCTGGAATCAGAGCGGAAACTCAGCCGCCTCCTGCTATCATCACAGCTACCCCCATTTCAACTTACTTGGATGTGTATAGCGCCCGTTCCAGTGCGTTAGCGGAGGATAATAATACCCGTAACAACACATTAGCAGATGAGGAAGATGTTGATACAACAGTAAACCCTATTCCTCCTGGTCCCAAAGGGAAAATAGGACGATTATGCGCATACAATGATACGCGAGCTGAGTATCCAGACACACATCAACATCTCATTTGTGATGGCAAACTGTTCCTGGTCTGCGTGGATAATCAATGCCAATGTTTGGAAGGTCTGGTTTATTATCCCTTTCTACACACTTGTACAATTCCTATTGGTAAGTCGATAATAATAATAATAATAAGTTACAGCATTCAGAAATCCATTCATTCATGTGCTAGTTACTGCATAGTAATAATAATATTTTATTTTTCTTAAAAATGTAGCGGAAAGATGTGGTCCAGATATTTGGAGAGGAAGATTACCCTGGTATATGGACTTTACGAACCTCAAGTGTGAGTATGGTGCGGTATGTAAAAGGGATAACGTTCACAAGGTCTGTCGTCCTGAGAGTGATAGTGGTTTACTTCTTCGTAGCGGCTAAAGTAAATTTATAAAGAAGTACATTAAAGTTGTCTGTCTTTACAGCTTGGACATTTTCAAAAAAATATTTCATGAATTCCATTGAATTTGGAATTATCTACTCATTAATTTCACCGGAATCAACCACATGCATTCTTTATACATAAAATAAAGGCATTGATTTCATTTATCTTAAACTTATCATCAGAACATTGGGAAATGCATGAATTATGTTTACCATTAGCATTATACCATATACCACAAAAGCGGTTCTATTTCCATTGTGGATGGAAACTTTGCTGACGATAATGATAACCTCAAATGGGCTAGAAGGGAAGAGTAGGTAATTCGCAGTTTAACCAGTTGGTAGCATCCTCTTCAAAAATACCTACACCTTGACTTGTCAGAGATTTCAAGTTTGGAAAATGCATTATTCCAAGTTTGGATATTGTTCGAAAATGTTTTTTTTAATATCTGGAGACCACATGGTCAATGTAAAGCTTTGAATTGGTTCCCAAAGTAAACGGAAAACTTTTGCAGATTCGAATTGTCCTTGCATATCTATTGTCACAAAAAGTAAGTCGAATTGGTATTTCTGCTCCAATTATCATCAGCTCTTGCAGACTATTCAGATCTTTGGGAAAGCCCTGTTCGTTAAGATAAGACCATTTTTCTGCTCTATAAAAGAAATTCAGTGCTAGAGTGTGCAGATTGCTTTGTTTGGAAGCAGGGGCGAAACTAGAGGCTGAGGGGCCCGCTTGCAAGATGAACCGCGGGGCCCTTCATACCTCAAACTAAATATTCATAGTGCTTATCTGTGTGCTAAATATTTTCAAATATATTCAATTCAAAGAAAAAAACAGAAAGCAGCTTTTGTAAGCAGGAAGAAGCAATGTAACAGGGGTTCAGAATTTTATTTTTCTCTTATTTAATTACAAACAATTCAACGGCATATACAAAAGTGAAACAACTTAGTCATGCCTAATGCATAAAAGTAAAACAGTTTAGTTACATAAATATTTAAAACTTAACTTAGTCAAACATACCTATGAGCTTAAGGTTAAATCCAATACGACTAGCATGCTGATTAGGCTGAATTCATTGAGAAGTTAAATCGGCCTACGTCGTGCTTTATTTTGGGCAAATGTTTCGATCATTTTATAAACTTCACGGTTTTGTGCTCGGTCACTTTCTATGCTTAATATAGCAATGCCTGAAAGTCTATACTCTAACATTTTACTGCACAAGTAGTTTTTGATCAATCTTAACTTGGAAAAAGACCTTTCTGCTGACGCGACAGAAACGGGCAAGGTTAAGTAAAGCACGCAACTTGTGACCAAGTTAGGGAATGACTCACGCAAGTTATAGCGTATAAGAAGATTCAGTAAGTTGCAAATCTTATCAGTATTTCTTAGCTCAGTACTCATGCACGCCTTCAAATTAAGTATTTAGTTATACAAATTAGAACTCACATCATTTTTGTAGTCCACACAAAAACGGTTGACATATCCCAACAGTTCGCTGTCTTCCATGCTTAAAATCTTAGACTGCATAAGAAATTGAAATTGCTAGAGTGCTTTCAAATTGGATTCTCATTTGAGATATTAATTTTTCAACGACCGGAATCAGTGTGTCGATAAAAATTACCTCCTCTGAAAGCACTGACTTACGTGGGGTATAAGTACTTGTTCCATCATAAAACTTTCTTTTCCTAATTGCACGTGAAACCGGAAGCTTGGTCGGCACTCCCCATCTTTTAGCAATTTCAGCAGATTCGTTTTTGATTTGAAAAAGATCATTCCTTACTTTTATTAAGCTTCCAATTCCGTTTTGACACATTTTTACACATACATCCTTCGATATTTCTTACTTTAGACCTTAATATTTTTTTCCCAAAATACTAAAATAATAATAAACTGAAAACTCTCGATTCTACTTTTTATCCCTTTGGCTTCTTCAATTTCGTCCTTTTTGACCGATGTTAAAATAATTTTTGACAAAGCTTTCAAAATGTCAGTGTATCGCGTTTTAATAGCTAAGACTGAGGCATGTCTAGCTTCCCACCTGGTTTCGCAAACTTGCTTCAGCGTAAAAGAAGAGCTTTGTAGTTTCAATGAGCTTCCCTATTTGTATCTGTTTTCAATTTCTTTCCATCTAATTCCACTGACATGGAAGAAATTGTACACGTTTTTAATTGTCTCAAAAAAGTCAGACGTTGCGATCTTAGACTTAACTCCATCAGAAATAACATTTATGATGGACTCCTTTTATGATGAACTTGGTCATTTTTGTCCTTGATATTGGGGCCTGACTCTCGAAGCCCCGGGGCCCCTCTGCCTTACAAGGGGCCCGGGTGCGGCGCACCGCCTGCACCGCCTACTTTTCCGCCCCTGTTTGGAAGGGCCGGCGACAAACGTTTCAAACGTAGTACCTTGTCATGTAGATATGGATGTGGAGCTTCACAATACAGCTGGGGGATGTTGGCATTTTATCTATCAGCTTCTCCCACGAACCACAAACTAGTCGAAAGGCGAGGAGGGTCTACAACTCGTCTTCGTTTTCCCACAGCTTTAACAAAATGTTGTTCTATATCTGTAAAAATCACACAAAAATATGATTACTCACAGTACTCGACTTCAACACGGAATGCCCATCTTTATGCCAACTTCTAAAATCACTTACTTCAGGCTGCAAAACAATTTCTTTTTCTGACCCTTCTCCAGTTGTAAATACTTTAATTATTGAACGCCAAACCTAACCTAAGCAGCCCGGTATAGCAAAAACCTGAGTGGTGAGCGGTTAGAAAACTGTCAAATTAAATTAGACGAACCTTTAATTGGAGTATCAAAATGATCTCTGGGTTTTCAGCTTAGCTGAACCACTGGTCAAGACAGAAAGGCAACTATCGTGCTCCTGTTGCCTACAATCAACAATTATGACATGATTTTGTGAGGACAAGGCAGCATAACCGATGATATTATTGAATCAGAAGAATTTTTGTTGAAAGATTGAAATGAGTAGGAAACGGTTGCCTATAGCTAACCGTCTTGAGACTCTGAGAGTCAAGCCAAACAAACGCATCCCTCTGAATGGAAATTTACTTGTCCGGAGAAAGCATTGTTAAAGAGTTAAAAAGAGTATGTTGGCCCCGACAGAAATTGACGAAGCATTGCAAAAAACATACGAAAGAGCATCGCATACCATTCTGTGTAACTTTTGCGGAGAATTTTATCGGCTATTTTTGTACACAAATTATGATCATCATCATGCATTGCTAGTCGGAACTTAGTTAATTTTTCTCAAAGAATATATATATTAACATCTAGAATGCCGATTACATGTATTAAACTTGGCTCACATTGCTAGACTAGACTCCGCCCAGAAAATTCATGTGACCATTAATAAACAAAGATATCATCTGATCGCTCTTCGATTTGCACAGAGACTGGAGTAAAACTTTGCAAAGAATTGCATCAACAAAAAGATCTTCGCGCGTCATAATTCCAGATTTTTACCGAAAGCTTGCTATTGGAGTTAATGCAACCAATATAGAGATCGTGGTAAACATTTTTATGAGCCGAACACAGAACATGTAATCGGCATGTATATATATTCGTTGAATACAACAAAGCTCAAAAATATTCCATCAACCAAAATCAGAAAAATAAACTCCGCATATCAGTTGAAAGTGCCCTCGTCTTATTCATGCTCCCCTTTTTCTCCCCCAAGTCAGCCAACTTTTTGTACAAGGGCGAGTTTTTCGAGACTTTAACCACTTGATTCCCTCAGATCTGTATTGCTGTATCATTCGGTTTCGCCAATGTTGTAGTATTCCTTTTTCAAAAAAGTATTGTCCAAGATGCTGGAATGCACTTGTAAAAATCGAGTTTTTTTCCAACGCAAAAGAAAACCAGCCATGCATTACTGGCTGCGTGGTCACATACAGTGGATAATTGAGTCCATGTTCCTTGAAGCTGTAATTTTAAGAGTCGAATCCCATCCAACACAATTCGTGCTTTGGTTCATGAAAGCTCTCATGACACATTGCGAAGTATTCTCAATAGCCACCGATCTTCTGTGGAGACTTTGAGTCATTGGAGTAGAGCCTGTGGAGACGAATGTCCACGCGCTGACTCCAGACAAATCAAACCAGATCTTGTATTTAGGGGATTGATTCAACTGGTTAAAAGTTTTGGGATTTTCCTCAGTTGACGGGAAGGAAATGTATGCCGCCAAATTGCTCCTGTAATCAGTACCAATTATGACAATGAATGCTACCCGCATTATCACCAGAAATCGGATATCCTTTGTGCGTCTCATGGTCGCCTACTCAAAGCTTAGTGACCAAGCAATAAGTATTGCTAAAGAAAAGGCAGAAATGTTTTTGTTTTTGGCTCGAATGTCAGAAGCGTCACTGATTATGGACAGCTTCAGGGCATTATATATGAGAGCGACGAAAATTAGCAAAAATGTAAGAATGATCAACCACACTTGTGGAGTATAGAAGCAAATAAGTGCATACTTCCCAACGTGAGTCTCCGGGTATGGAATCATGAATACGAGGTGAGCTCACCCAAAAGGTCCCACAAAATCTGCAACTCCGTTTCTGGCAGCGGTTTGGATGGAAATGGAAGCTATATCCATCCATAATCGACGTCGCCAAACAATGGGGCAAAATGAGAATCAAATTGTAGCATGTGATTAACTAAATTTGTGTTGCAATTGTGTAAGTACAATGCTTACCTCCATCACATGTGCAATTCGGCAACAGTTGCCCATTCAGTTTCCAATTCTTCGGGTCATTAAAGCTAAAAGTATAATTGTACCTCAAACTCGCTTCGTTGAATATGTTGTGAGGATTCAAATCTCACGCAAATTAAAATTCATGCATGCAGACCTGCATGTGATTATGTTAAGCATTCAGGTCATTGCCTTGCCAAAGCAAGAAGGTATTTCGCTTAGCTTGAATTGTAATATTTCTTCTTCTATTTTTTATAAAACCAAATACCAAGTGCACCACTTGGTAAAATCTCCTTTCTCAAGCCATTGCAGCAATGGAAATCCGAGAGTATATAAACCCTACAACAGGCGTAAAGAACCGGCACCTTGTGCAAATTATACTTAAATTTGAAAATTTTGATTGATTAAAAATTAAGAAATTTTGACATTTAAACGTTCTTAGGTCACGCTGGGGTCATTTCATGACCATGACTAAATTCATCTCAGCAAATGGTGTCATTTTGATGCATTACACTTTATACTTTGCTATTTAGAAATATTTGATCTTATCTTTGACCTGGTTATCAATAAGCGATAAGACCCATCTCGCTTCCCATGAAAGGTCTTGACCTAAGGTTTCGTTTACCAAAAAGAATGTTTGAAATTCTTCAACCGTTTCGCCGCTATCTTGCTCACGGACAGACGGACAGACAGACACCATTTGTGAAAATAAGAACCTACCCCCTATTGCAAATGGTGCCGGTTAATAAGGGCCAGTTTCAACGACAATGGCCAGTTGTTATTTTCTTTTCCGTATCGTTACTCTGCTGGATTAGCTCTTAAATTGATTCATTCCCATAACCATTTATGTTTCCCTGAAAAGGATGTACTATTTGGTTCAATAACCCTAGTTTTAAGTATTTAGTTTTAAGATTTCCGAAGCTGGTTTTCCTCGCAAGAGACGTACTAACTTCGGTCAAACCCAACTCTTGCCACTAAGAGTTACCTACGTCTATATAGCAAACATAAAATCTTGTGTTCTGCATATATTTATTTTTCACTTGCATCCTATTCACAGATAAATTCTATCCTTGCGCATAAAAAATGCACAAAAGAACTTGGAACGTAGCATTTTTCATATACTAGCAACGAAATATATTACATCAGGCATTTTAGGTCCTTAAGCATAAAAATCCCTGACAATGTTGCAGGTGGTCCCAATAAAGTGTTGTCCAAATTCCGCGAAAATTTGGTTTCAGAGATTTTAATATTGTAGTCGTTGAGACTTTCAGTTCTTTTTGCCATCAAGTCAGCCGTGGCTACCAAATTGGACTCACTTATGCAATCTCCTTTCCTTCTCTCAAAGATATGGTTGGTGTGGATAACCTTTTTGTCAATGGCAAGTCTAATAATATTAGTGAATGTTTTGACCATCGAGCTACGAAGGAATTTATGGAGATTGTAGTCATGTCCCGGCAAAATGAATCTATCAAGTCGACCCTGACCAATGTATAGAAGCTCTTCCAAATATTTCTCAGCTCCCATCAGCTTTCTGGATTCCTCAATCTAACAGATAAATGTCCAGCGATAGGGTAGTTTTATTTATATGTACGGGATTTTGTAATGCTCCTCCTTGTATTGAATTCCTTAGTCCACGAATCTAAAATGAAGACGACACTTACAGAACAGTCATTTGGTTACAGTGCGCTCCTGATTTCACACTCAAGGTCACCTATTTTATCGTAAAAAATGACCACCATGGGGTTTTGACGGACGAGACTCTGGAAAAACTTTTTTATGCGGAATGATTCATCATTTCCAACCTTGCCGTTGGAATAAGCAAGGTAATAAATGTAATAAAAGTTTATGAAAATAATGAGAAAATATATGTTTCTGAACTGGCAACAAGCGAAATATTGGTGAAAGCAAAGAAAGTTTTTAATGCTCCACTACCTGATAATTATGAATGGTTTTTAAATTTTGTAGTGTTGTAACGTTTTATACTATTAATAATGAGGATTACTCAAAAGCAAGACTTTTGTGGGTGGGTATGTGGGACTTATCACTTATCCCCTTGTTTTAAACAACAGCCGCTAAACTTAAGTTAGGAATTAATTTTGTTACTTACTGTAATTTACAATTAGCTGAATTTTCAAATTTCCGTTTAAAGCAAACTGTGTCCGCAACGGTGTATATTTATGAGTTGGCAGTAATAAAATAACGCTGTAAGATAAATTTTTATCCCAACATCTTCATTCTTTTTAACATAAACTCTGTATTTTCAGCCTTTTGTATCAAAACAATAAAAATAATAATTAAAGCGATACAAAGTATGTATAGTATTCAAACAATTTCAAAACCCCACCGGTCAAGTTTCAAGCTCGCACTTTTTAATTGCATTTTTTATTTTTGTCACCGGGTTTTTTCCTTCCCACAAATGAAACTAGCATTTAACATTAAAACTGGACCCTCCTTCATCCTCTCATTTTTTCACTATCATTTCACAAACGCATTTTGTACAAAAATTATTTTGGTTATTTTTTAAGGCTTCTCTCCCACTCCTTTTCACTATACCCGTTTCATATTAAAATTAACAGGACAGAATTGAATTAAGCACATTATTTCACAAACAATTGTTTTCAACAATAATTTTCTTTAAATGTTGCACATCAATCATCATCTACATAAATGTTAGTAACAATTATTACAAATAAAAAATATTACAACAATTAGTTACAACAGCTAACTTAAAAGAAGGTAACATGGCAATGGCATGATATTATTAATCGGTACCCTTTACAAAAGGGGGTAGGTTTCTGATTTCACTGATGGTGTTGGAAAACTTGCATGGGAAGAAACTCAGCTATATGGTGGATTAATACCATAATCGTCGTCGTTGATTAATGTGGAGCCCAGCCGAATAAGGGGACTAACCAAATCATAACTACCAACAACAATTTTTAATTTTTCGTTACAAAAAAGAATGTATGAAACTAGCGAAAGTGGAAAATGGAGTTTCCATATATTTTAACTACCATGCATAACTGAATCCTTAAGGTTATTAATAGGTCGTGCAATATTGATTATTATTCTAGGGAATTCAAATTGAGGGAAGTTTTGAAATGTTATGACCAAATTATAAAAATTTATTAAATCCCAACAGTAAACGATATTGTAAGACTAAAATCACGTAAATGAATATTCGTAATAACTAGATTAGAAACAGTGTTAAAGCCAAGTTAAACTTGAATGAGTGAAAGCTTTAATACGAATATTACTGCCGTTGGTGTTCTTTTTGTAATGCAACGCTGCATTACTGCTGAATTAAGGTACCTGCATTTCACATGATTTTTTGCTTTAAACTCCCCACCTAACGCAAAAATCAGGTCAAAATAACCAGACCTGATTCAGAGTCAGGTCTGATTATTTTGGATTTGGCTGGTGTTGTTTCTTTTGGCGATAAACTAAACCATATAACATACTTTGACTCCATGGCCACATATTTCTGAGTTATGAAATATTTAATTTTCTGGAATCCAGTTTTTTATTTTAGAATGCATATAACCTTGTTTTGACGAAAATGTTTTTCTAACTATAAAATAACTAGTCATTTTGGACTATTAGAGTGTTTATGCATGGTCATATGCTTAAACAAGCTTGACTGATTGAAGGCTAAACGTTTCCACTGAGATAAACTCATTTTACTTACGAGGGAATGATCAAGTTATTACATCATGGAATAGGCAGGGGTTTGGAATAAACGAAGCCTTTACTAGTTATTAGAAATTAGCGGTCTCCATGGCAAAGGGTCCCTAGAAATATGCCAAAAGCGAGTTTTCAATACACGGTGTTGGTACACATTTTTTTCAAATTTCTATTGGATTGGAATACGTAACAAGTCGAAAACAGTCGCCATGGAATCCATGCACTTTAGCTAGCTTCGTTTTTATCAAATCTCTCCGCGCCAGTTTCCAGCTTAATTCAGAGGGCACTAGCCTTACCATCTGGTTTGGAATGGAAGTCCAAAGGATTAAATATTTAAACAATCTGGGAGTTACCTGGTATTTACTTCCCAAATGACTTTTAAAAAAAAATCTTTTGTTTAAATTCAAAAATTGTTTTGTTTCATAGAGGCATATCACACGACCCGTTTTTCAACTATGGTTTGTATATGGATGGTATTTATATGGGTTTTACTTGAAATGATCTTTTAAAATGCTTTTACTTTTAATCAGCGTTGAAATACCATGAAAAATGACTTTCGTTATGTAGAAGGTGGTTATAAGCAAAATCTTTAAAATAAAATCCCGAAAATTGTAACGGACGGACGGACACTACAAGAATTTTTTTAAAGTGGCATTGTTTAGTTTCAAATTTCTGAAATTAGCTAGTCCCATTATTCGGCTGGGCCTCACAATTATTATAATTATTCATTACGCAGGCATTTTCAATTTGCTTTTATTGAAAGTGCAGCGTGAAAGTACAGTAGTCAACGTAAAAAAGTTGAACTAGTTATTCATCATAAAATATCAGGATTAAAAATTTGGCAGGCTGTCATCAATATGGTGCCCTCAATCCCTCAAATTTCCAACCGAGTTTACCGGATGGACAACAACTGTTTTCTTCCATGGAGAACGGGGAGGCCAAACTCTTGGAAAAGATTTTAAAAAGAAGAAGCTGCTTTTAAGCTGGCTGGAAAACTCAACAACATCTTGATGGCCGCAAGGTTAGAAATCCAAGGACTAAAGGTGGAGCTGGAAACTTTAAAGAATGCCAACGTCGTTCCAATGGCCCAATGGAATGAAGTTTTGGAACAGAACTGGATTGTGGAAGGTAACAATCGCACTCTTCCCATAGAGAACGTGATATTTCGCGACCGTATAAATTCTTTTGAAAGGAAGCTGAGGGAGGAGATGGGCAAGGCTGCCGAAAAGAAAGATGAGAGGGAGAACCTGGATATTCAGATGGAAACAATAAAAAATAAAACTGCAGCTAAAAAAGCATCAGTTAAGCGGTTGAGCAGGAAAAGATCGTCTTCAAATGATCTTCAGCTGATAAAGCGGTATTATTAACGGCCCATTTGGGATGTCCTTGCGTGCCATTGCAACTTGGCCTGCTGGAGAAATAGACGAAGAAATTGTTCAGGTCTTTGAAGGAACTGTTGAGCCTCGTCAATTCTGAAGACGTTCAACATTCTGCATTATTTTAAAGTAAATTATTTTTCCTTAAGTGTAATTCTTCTCCTTTACCAAACACTTGGAAATATTTGCATAGTATAATGCATAGGCGAACACTTATGATAACGAGAAAAAGTAATAGAGTTTGCGTTTTTATTTTCTGTTTGCAACATCTGTTACTATTCCTCAGCTCAGCTCAACTGATTTCTTTTGATTTTAGGCATCCTGTTACATCCTTCTACCAAGAGACTGTGAATGTCCAACTTACTGTTAGAGTCTTCAAAAAGAAAGGATGAGCAGGAACGTGGATGGAGCTTTGAAGGACATTATGACCAGAAAAAAGTCGCCAAATGGTAAAAATCTCATTAAAAGAGTGTTTCTACTTCAATCTTGCCTGGAAGTGCGGATGGAGCAGAAGGTGTACCATTCCCTGGAGGAGCTGAAATTCGTCATCAGTGAAGCTGAAAGCATTAAGTAATGTTGAAGGTAAACAATTTTTTGGGTTAATTATTTTTTACTTTTGAACGAAGAATTTGTTTTGCCTGTTTCTGTATCTAATTTTTGCATTACCTTACTTTTGATTTTACAGGAATTGCCAACATGCCTACCAGATTTTAGGAGGAAGATGAGTAAATATAAATGTATTGATTATATACAATTTATACATGCGGAATTTATTTGTTATCAATAAAAATACTTTACCCAGGATACTTTCCTGTGTTTTAAGTCATATGCTATGAGCAATTTTTCTTAAGCCTAAAAATTCTTACACCATTTTCTGACAACGTCAAACCATAACACCCTCCGGCTGTTGTCGTGAGTGAGTTAATTGATTGGTTTCGCGTAGTAATAAATGTTTTGTGGGATTTTTAAGTATGAATTTTTTTCTGACAACAACAAAAAGACAACTGCATATGATGAGTATGTTCTTCCGTCACTGCTCCAGGCTCCTCCATTTCATCTTTCTTGGCTTTAGCTTCCAATAGTTTTTTGCAAATGCTTTGCTACCCATATCCTCAGCTCCACTTATCATCTCATCTGCATCTTCCATTTTGCGGTTTCAGTAGTTTTTTGTTGGTTACGTTGGAATAGATTCGAACTAGTCGAAATTATAATGTTTTAAGAACACTTTTAGGCTTTGCTTGATTAGTTGGTTTCGTACACAAGCATTTTAAATGTACGTAGTAAATCAAATTTATAAAACTAAAATCTACGTGTAGTGAAGAAGAGTATCTGTAGGCAACAACTTAAACATTTACTTATTATTTATTAAAGAAGCAATAGTTCCTAGAAATTAATTACTGGAAACTTCTTCAGCCAATTGTTACAAAAAGAATTGAATGGAGACATTAGTAGAAAATATTTTGAACTCCAAACAACACAATATTTTTCAATTCCAATGAAGCCCCCAAATCCATTAATTTAAATCACTATTTTTTATGCTGTAATGGCCACAGCAGTGCATAAACCCATCACAGCGTCAACATCTTTGTTGACAAATATAGCTTCGTATGAACTTGGGATTGGGACGGATGAAAGAAACTCTATGAACATGACATCGTATCCTCTCTTATGTAATTCACACATTACTATTATTCTTTGTATTACAAAATTCATAACATTTTCAGCTAAAAAAATTTGAGAAACAAAAAACGTACCCTGTTAGGATGATTGTATGGCTTGTTGGCAAATTGAAAATTTGGGGCATGTTGGCAAAGTCGAAAAAAAGGCTTGAACCAAACCTTTTGAACAATGGCAAAAGAATGAATTCCTCTATTTGAATGTTGGCAAAGAAATATTTAATCCTCATCAAATACATTTTATTTGCAACAGTCAAATTATGTACATGTCGTAAGTATGATCCACCCAAATTTTAAAATTCACTCTTGGAAGTGTCTTATTGAACATTTACATAAACTATGGCACAAGTAATATAAGATAGTGCTACCAGGTTTTCTTTAATTCTTCCTTTGTAGTGGATGTTCGTAGGGTACTTTACTGAGTGGTTTTTAATTTCTTGTAACTTATTCTCACATTTACATTTGCAAACTTTAAATAGTGCTAGTGCTGGTCTCTTACGTTATAGTAAATTAAATTCCAGCATATGTGTTAACCTTTACTAACCTAACCTAACCATGCTAATTTGCTGTAATGTAAAGCACCCAAACGAGATATGGATACTCGTACCCAAAAATCATGCAAATGAAACCGCGTGAAAAGACCTATTTATGTACTAATTTTTTGCCAACATGCAATACTTTGGGTTCATACGAATATTCAAATTTGCCGTCTTCATAAAGTTTAGGAACTTTTATGACGTTGGCAAATTTGCCAACTCAGAAAATTGCTTCTTTGCCAACAGGCCCGACCACGGTTAGGATCCAACACAGCTTGGTATGCAGTTCATCTGTATTCAATTTCCTGGCAAGGCAAACAGCTTAAGTGTCGGATCAAGGTCAAACCAATTATTTGTACTTTGCAAAATCTTCCCTTTCAATATCTCCGTCAGGTTGCGTATCTCATATTTGTAGGCAAGCTTAAAAAGTCCCACAGCAAGTGTAGAGCTGCTGCAAACAATTCGATTAGTTTTTAGAGTATAAATGTACTCCAAAAGCGCTGCAATACATTCTTCTGACTCTTTTTCATAAGCCTTAGGTTCTTGTAACTCAATTTCTAACATTTTTTTGAAGACTGGACTACTCGCTGCGAATTGAAAAAAGGTTAAGATTTTATATAGATTGCAAGTGGATTGTGTAACCGGAAAAATACGTGTATTTGCACAATTCATTTGACATTTATATTACTCACCTGCAAGAAAACATTTATGGCATTGGAAACCCTTTCCTGAATACAATTGCAGCTTGAAGCTACAATTGTATAATCCTTATGAATATTGTGCTCCAGCATCTTCTTGCAAAATGCTTTGAACTGTTTTGAAGGACTTTCATAAAAATTTAAAAAACGCTCCGTGACCACAAAACTGGAAAATATTTATAAACACTGAATGAGATAATAATTAAGCTATATTTAAGTTGAGAAAAAATCAATATCTTTTACAATGATCATTATATTTTGTACTTACTCTGTAATACCGGGCGCATAACTCCATTGCAGCTGAAACATCCTCAGGAAACAGCTTCTCGTAAACTTGGGATGACATGAAATCGTGACCTTTTCTATGTAAACATTTAAAGTCATTGACGTTACCCACACATT
Organism: Orchesella flavescens; assembly: GCA_964034955.1. NCBI lineage: Eukaryota > Metazoa > Arthropoda > Collembola > Entomobryomorpha > Orchesellidae > Orchesella > Orchesella flavescens. Next base: position 7,483,666 of record OZ035953.1, read on the forward strand.
ACTATTAATTATATTACAAAATTCGAACTGTTAAAAGAGCAAAAATATATGATTTTAGAACCGAAAGCAGCTTAGCCTTCAGTTCATCCGTGTTGTACTCCAATTTCCTGATGAAGCTAAAAAGTTCGAGTATCGACTCAAGGTCAAACCAATTATGCAAGAACATAACCATGAACATCCGTTTCACTATTTTCTCTGGGTTGACCATCTCATACATTTGCACAAACTGGAAAATTTCGACAGCAACGGTAGAGCTGCTTTATTAATTTCCACAGTATAAATATACTCCAAAAGCGCTGCAACGCTTTCTCCTGACACATCTTCCAATATTAGCTCACAAGTCTTGGACTCTTTGAAATCATATTCTAGCAATGTCTGGAAGACCAAACTGTTCCCTGTGGATTCATAATAATAAGAATTCTTTACAGATTTGAAAATCATTTGTGTGATAGATGATAGTACAAATATAAGGATTTGCAAAAATTATTCTAAAATATTCTTTCTAAATTACGTACCAGCTAGAAAACTCTTATTACACTTGAAATTTTTTCCATTAGACGCCACAATTTTAAAATCTGACTGACTATTTTGCTCAAGCATCGTGTTGCAAAAGATTTCAGCGGGTGTGAATAACTTATGTGAGTATTAGCCAATCGATCGTTGCCATCAAAACTGAAAATAATATTGAAATTTGATTGATATGAGGATTAAATTACATTAAGATTAGATTCCATTGCAGCTTGAATCAGCTATCCTCAATAAGTAGCTTTTTATAAGATTGGGAAGACGTGAGATGTTTACCTTCCCTATATAAAATATGCATTAAATATCGTTAAATACAAAAATTACTATTACATATTACAAAAGCCTTCTTACGGTTTGAAAAACATGCGATTGGATAACCGAAACCAATTTGGCATTCAGGTGCCTTCCTGGAGAAATCAAAAAGCTCAAGTGTCGGATCAAGATCAAACCAATCAATGTCTCTTAGCAGAAACATCCCTTCTAACATTTCCTCTAGATTGAATATCTCATACTGATGGGCAAGCTTAAAAAGTCCAACAGCGACTTCAGAGCTGCTAACAGCTTTATTAATTTCATGAGTATAGACGTACTCCAAAAATGATGCAATATTTTCTTCTGATACACCTCCCAACATTAGCTCACAAACCTTGCAATCATTTTCTAGCATTGTCTTGAAGGCTGGGCCATGTACTGTAAATTCGATATAGTAAGAATTTGTTTATTGCTTGCATATCCTTTGTGTAACCGTAAAAATGTAAGGTTATTCGCAATTATTATTATACATTTATATTACTCACCGGCAAGAACTCTCTTATGGCATTTGAAACGCTTCCCGTTAAATGCCACTATTGTAAAATCTGTAGGAATATTTTGCTCAAGCATCTTCTTGCAAAATGGTTGCAAGCGGATTTGAATCACTTCCGTGGAAATTAATAAATTGATCAATGGCATCGAAACGGATTTATGCTCTGGCATTGATTTCGGAAGAATCCCTGTCGCCTTTGCCCAATAGTTCAGCGATATTGCCTTCAACCAGCACCTCCTTTTCTTCACAAAAGTTACCGATTTCCTCCTCTCCAAATTCCAACAGGCTTATTTCTATTTGAAAAATACAATGTCGTTTGATTGAGAGCCTGGAATAAATCGTTGGGGCATCATAGTATATTTTAATTTCTGGTAGCAACCTGGTGCACACTGCGTATTAGTTTTCCATTGAAGTGCTTCACGCTCGGTGCACCATACCAAGACAAAGAAGTGGACAGTAAAGTCTAAACGTACGTCCGCAAAACTTAATAATTTCTTTAACTTCCCAAACAAAGGACCACCTATGCGCACCCTCAGCTTTTTTGGATGAGACGGACTCCATTTGTAGTGAATTTGGAATTCCCTAGAAATTATACAAATAAATACTTTTTAACATTATTTTAAGTCATCTTCTTCTTATATAACTTTTTTGCAACAATTATCAAACCCACCATATATTTTCGAGCTTGCTCCCTTTGGTTTCAAGAGCACCGACAAGCTTTTTGAGATAGGCTTTGGATTCATCATCGGCATCCTCAAAAGTTGAAGGTATTCCGAGCTTGTGCACAGCCACCCAACTTTTTCCTCACCATTATTTTCTACCTGTGCGTCACACCTATCGCCCGGTATTTTCACAGTTATTCCCAACATTTTACAAACTTCACTAGAAAATACGGTACGGGTTAAGTAGAGATAATTATATTTTATGCATTGGGTTATAACTTATAAGTCACTAAAAATAGGCACTTCGAAATATAAACTTTCTTGTAATGATGGAAAAATAACTTTGATTTTGATGTACTAACTTTCCTCAGGCTTATTTTGTGCTTCTCACTCTTTGAGTTTATTCACGATTATCATGTCGAGACCATACCGATAGCAGACAGACAGATAATTTTTTTCGTCGTCATTAGTAACGTCGTCAGAAGTAGGAGTCTAGAATTTTTGTGGCATGATATACAAAAACGTGTAGGACTGCATTGCACCATTGACTATATGTAGACTGGAGAGGTGATTGCCTGATTGTTTGTGTTATCCATTCACAATAGGCATGATTGCTATCGACTATATCATTCATTGATAAAAAAGGTACAGTGAGACTGAGACATGTGAGACTGGGTTGGAATTTAGAATGCAAGTGGTACACTATCATCCACCTTGTTGCCGTCTGTTGTACATCCGATCCATATCTGACTTCAAGGTCGATGGTTTGACTTGACTTGTTTATAGAAACTTTATTGTTGAGGGATTTTTCGTTTAATTTACATGACTGAAACGCAGTATGGACTGCAAACGAGTAAAAATAGGAGTCTCATTTAAACTTTGTAAAACAGTAGGATGGCCTACTTTTCAATCTATTTTAGAGCTTTTCCTTCAGCACTTCAGTAGTAATAAATAGTCCCGATTGTTTCATGCAAGCTCATCATTTTCATTTAGTTTAAAACGAGTTTACACATGAGTTGTTGTAAAGGGCAGCTTTACGTAATTTATAAAAATCCTCTCATAAAGTGTCTCTCTATGAGTGGTGAGTACCTTTATCTAGCATCATCATCATCATAATATTCATGTTTCATCACGGGTCGGGATATTATTATAAACATAATATTTGTTTTTGCTACGCATAAACGACGACGAACAAGACTAGGATAGTGGCTTTTTCCATTTCATTTCCGTTTTGTTGTAATTAGTCATTCCGTATTATTTGTTGTTTCATATCGATTTTCTTTTGAGTTCTTGACAAATCAAATCAGTATCATCATCATGTCCAAGATATTCACCCCCGACAAACCAAATCCGGGGGACAAACGTAGCAATCCTTAAGCTCAAGAAGGGAGGAAAGTGGTTTGAAATGGTTTGCTACAAAAACAAGGTTCACTCATGGCAAAAGAAAGTGGAGAAGGACATGTAAGTTCTCAAAACTTAAACGGTCTACACAAACCTCTCTAAAGGTCAGGTTGCAAAGAAGGTGGATCTTCTCTCAGCATTTGGGAAGGATGACGCGACAGCCATTTGTTTAGAGATTTTGGAGAAAGGATAAGCTAAAGTTTCCGGTAGCGAACGGCAAACCCAGTTGGATGAGCAGATATTAAAGATGTAGGGTTGGACTCTGGGTTCTTAGGGAGCTAGATGAACCTGTGAGGGCGGTTCTAGGCCCATTGCGGGCATGGCCAGTTGCGGGTATTGCATTGCATTTATATAGCAAAACCAAGGCTAGGAAAAAACATGGATGAAGGATTTGCTCCATTTTTGCATGTTAAAATTATTAAAAACATGGAAATTTTAGGATTTTTGGAAAAACTATTTTTCAACCAATGCACAGGTTTTAGTAGCATAAAATGTAATTGTGGCTTGATTATATAAATTTTTAGAAGTGATGACAGGTTTGAGCACACTGAAGAGTGTTTTTTTTCTAAGAGGCTACACGACTGTTACAAAACAATTCTTATACCGGTTACTGTTACCCATTTCACTTGATGTGAAGTCCATTGAGAATGGTTAAACAGCAGGTTAAGGTTAGGACTTGTCAAGGCGCAGATACTCCTAAAATCCCGGATTGCGGTAATCGGATTACGTGATTATAATCCATAATCCCAATCCAAAGATCAGATTGAAAATTGATAATCCCAAATTATAATCCCAACCCACAGTATTTAAAATGATAATTCACAATCCGTAATCCGACCCCCAATTTTTTGGGATTCTGGGTCTCTGTCGGAGAGTATGGACAGTCAAGAAATATTAGCGGTACGGGGTAATAGTTTAGTAAGTAAGTAGTTAATATTACAATTTTTGACAACTGGTTGCATTTTCTTGCTACTGAAGTGGCGCTGACGCTTTTACGTGGCATGGTTCTGTCACACAAACATTAGTTTTTTTATTTTAATTGACATCGATTTCTGAACGGTACATTTTAGCAATAGAAATAGTATTTTGCAATTGATTTAACGCAGGCGCATAAAAAACTGAGAGTAGGCTATGCAGCAATACCCCCAAAGCAACAGGGAAGAAACTCCGACTCATTTTGCAATCGAATTCATAGCGAAAGAGATAAGCCAGTTTTAATCAATATCCTAATGTAATCCGATTTTTAGTCTACATCTTAACTTGGAATTTACTTTTTTGGTATTACTAGCTGCAAGTAACCATAGTAACGCTAATCCAACATGAAGCCAAATCGGGAATCGGTCGCTGAATTAAAAAAGCATGGCTGTTTACTTTGTCACTAAACTCACAGGGTCCAGTCCAATATGCAATATTCTTTACCCGGAAACGTTGTACCTTCTTAAAAACGTCGGCATAGATATGCATAATTACTTAACGTAAAGTATTACTTGTAGAATACCATCACCGCAAAGGGCCTACCCGCGAAAAGTACCATCCCCGCAAAAGGACCTACCAGGAACTTGGCACACCCGCAAAAGGGCTTACCGGCAATGGGCCTGTAACCAAAATGACTACTTGAAAGTTATTTTATAGTTGCAAAATATTGGGTTATATGCATTCTAAAATAAAAAACTGGACTCCAGAAAATTAATATTTCATAACTCTGGAAAGCTAGTTCCCTCTGGATTAAGCTGGAAACTGGCGCGGAGAGATTTGATAAAAACGAAGCTAGCTAAAGTGCATGGATTCCATGGCGACTGTTTTCGACTTGTTACGTATTCCAATCCAATAGAAATTTGAAAAAAATGTGTACCAACACCGTGTATTGAAAACTCGCTTTTGGCATATTTCTAGGGACCCTTTGCCATGGAGACCGCTAATTTCTAATAACTAGTAAAGGCTTCGTTTATTCCAAACCCCTGCCTATTCCATGATGTAATAACTTGATCATTCCCTCGTAAGTAAAATGAGTTTATCTCAGTGGAAACGTTTAGCCTTCAATCAGTCAAGCTTGTTTAAGCATATGACCATGCATAAACACTCTAATAGTCCAAAATGACTAGTTATTTTATAGTTAGAAAAACATTTTCGTCAAAACAAGGTTATATGCATTCTAAAATAAAAAACTGGATTCCAGAAAATTAAATATTTCATAACTCAGAAATATGTGGCCATGGAGTAAAAGTACGTTATATGGTTTAGTTTATCACCAAACGAAACAACACCAGCCAAATCCAAAATAATCAGACCTGACTCTGAATCAGGTCTGATTATTTTGACCTGATTTTTGCGTTAGGTAGGGAGTTTAAAGCAAAAAATCCGGTGAAATGCAGGTACCTTAATTCAGCAGTAATGCAGCGTTGCATTACAAAAAGAACACCAACGGCAGTAATATTCGTATTAAATTTTTCACTCATTCATGTTTAACTTGGCCTTAACACTGTGTCCAATCTAGTTATTACGAATATTCATTTACGTGATTTTAGTCTTACAATATCGTTTACTGTTGGGATTTAATAAATTTTTATAGTTTGGTTATAACATTTCAAAACTTCCCTCAATTTTGTAACCTAGAATAATAATAAAGATTGCACGACCTATTAATAACCGTAAGGATTCAGTTATGCATGATAGTTAAAATATATGGAAAATCCATTTTCGACTTTCGCTAGTTTCATACATTCTGTTTTGTAACGAAAAATTGTTGTTGGTAGTTATGATTTGGTTAGTCCCCTTATTCGGCTGGGCTCCACAATGATCAACGACGACGATTATGGTATTAGTCCACCATATAGCTGAGTTTCTTCCCATGCAAGTTTTCCCACACCATCGGTGAAATCAGAAACCTACCCCCTTTTGTAAAGGGTACCGATTAATAATATCATGCCATTGCCATATTACCTTCTTTTAAGTTAGCTGTTGTAACTAATTGTTGTAATATTTTTTATTTGTAATAATTGTTACTAACATTTATGTAGATGATGATTGATGTGCAACATTTAAAGAAAATTATTGTTGAAAACAATTGTTTGTGAAATAATGTGCTTAATTGAGTTAATGTATACGAAATAGACACCGAATTTCCAACACTGGTCCAGATTTGCATGATTTTTTATACACAGATACTACTTGATATAAAATGACTCCATGTCAAGTTTCAGCCTCCAACTCCCACCCATATGGAAATTGGAGGGGGTAACCCCCTAAAATCATATACTTCAGACTTTCCCAAATAACTTCCGCATTTTTCAACCTAAGCTCACGATTCTTTTTTTGTTTGAAAGACAATTAAATTCCACGAACATGATTTCTCTTCGTTTTTCAAAATTCGAAATTTCCAACTCGTAGGAGGCGGGAATGTAAAAATTCAAGAAATCCCATTTTATACAAAAACTATGCAACCTAGAGGAAAACTGAGACCATATTCGAACTCAGTAAGAAAAACTGAACACATGACCTTGACTTATATCTTAGTTAATTCAAATGAAATAATGATTACCCTGCCAAGACTGCAATGCAAGGGTCTGCAACAGTGAATATTAACATTAGCAGTTTTTTAAAACGAGTTTTCAACTTTTTTGCAAAACAAAACAAAGTCATGTGTTCAGTTTTTCTTACTGAGTTCGAATATGGTCTCAGTTTTCCTCTAGGTTGCATAGTTTTTGTATAAAATGGGATTTCTTGAATTTTTACATTCCCGCCTCCTACGAGTTGGAAATTTCGAATTTTGAAAAACGAAGAGAAATCATGTTCGTGGAATTTAATTGTCTTTCAAACAAAAAAAGAATCGTGAGCTTAGGTTGAAAAATGCGGAAGTTATTTGGGAAAGTCTGAAGTATATGATTTTAGGGGGTTACCCCCTCCAATTTCCATATGGGTGGGAGTTGGAGGCTGAAACTTGACATGGAGTCATTTTATATCAAGTAGTATCTGTGTATAAAAAATCATGCAAATCTGGACCAGTGTTGGAAATTCGGTGTCTATTTCGTATACATTAACTCAATTCAATTCTGTCCTGTTAATTTTAACATGAAACGGGTATAGTGAAAAAGAGTGGGAGAGAAGCCTTAAAAAACAACCAAAATAATTTTTGTACAAAATGTGTTTGTGAAATGATAGTGAAAAAATGAGAGGATGAAGGAGGGTCCAGTTTTAATGTTTAATGTTAGTTTCATCTGTGAGAAGGAAAAAACCCGGTGACAAAAATAAAAAATGCAATTAAAAAGTGTGAACTTGAAACTTGACCGGTGGGGTTTTGAAATTGTTTGAATATTAGTACTATACATACTTTGTATCGCTTTAATTATTATTTTTATTGTTTTGATACAAAAGGCTGATACTTCTATCACCTTTTTTATTCCAAAGGTAAGGTTGGAAATGATGAATCATTCAGCATAAAAAACTTTTTCCAGAGCCAAATATATGCAGAACAAAAGCTTTCATGTTTGCTATATAGACGTAGGTAGAGTAAGAGTTGGGTTTTGCCGAAGTTAGTACGTCTCTTGCGAGGAAAACAAACTTCGGAAATCTTAAAACTAGGGTTACTGAACCAAAAAGTACATCCTTTTCAGGGAAACAAGTGGTTCTGGAAATGAACTCAATTTAAGAGCTAAACCAGCAGAGTAACGTTAGGGAAAAAAAAATAACAACGGAACATCCCAAAACTTTTAACCAGCTGAATCAATCCCCTAAATACAAGATCTGGTTTGATTTGTCTGGAGTCAGCGCGTGGACATTCGTCTCCACAAGCTCTACTCCAATGACTCAAAGTCTCCACAGAAGATCAGTGGCTATTGAGAATACTTCGCAATGTGTCATGAGAGCTTTCACGAACCAAAGCACGGTTTGTGTTGGATGGGATTCGACTCTTAAAATTACAGCTTCAAGGAACATGGACTCAATTATCCACTGTATGTGACCACGCAGCCAGTAAAGCATGTCTGTTTTTCTTTTGCGTTGGAGAAAAACTCCATTTTTACAAGTGCATTCCAGCATATTAGACAATCATTTTTTGAAAAAGGAATACTACAACATTGGCGAAACCGAATGATACAGCAATACAGATCTGAGGGAATAAGTGGTTAAAGTCTCGAAAAACTCACCCTTGTACAAAAAGTTGACTGACTCGGGGGAGAAAAAGGGGAGCAAGAATAAGACGAGGGCACTTTCAACTGAAAATGCGGAGTTTATTTTTCTGATTTTGGTTGTTGGAATATTTTTGAGCTTTGTTGTTTTCAACGAATATATATATATATATTAACATCTAGAATGCCAATTACATGTTCTGTACTCGGCTCATAAAAATGTTTACCACGATCTCTATATTGGTTGCATAAACTCCAATAGCAAGCTTTCGGTAAACATCTGGAATTGTGACGCGCGAAGATCTTTTTTGTTGATGCAATTCTTTGCAAAGTTTTACTCCAGTCTCTGTGCAAATCGAAGAGCGATCAGATGATATCTTTGTTTATTAATGGTCACGTGAATTTTCTGGGCGGAGTCTAGTCTAGCAATGTGAGCCAAGTTTAATGCATGTAATCGGCTTTCTAGATGTTAATACATATATTCTTTGAGAAAAATTAACCAAGTTCCTACTAGCAATCCATGATGATGATCATAATTTGTGTACAAAAATAGCCGATAAAATTCTCCACAAAAGTTACACAGAATGGTATGCGATGCTCTTTCGTATGTCTTCTGACATGCTTCGTCAATTTCTGTCGGGGCCAACATACTCTTTTTAACTCTTTAACAATGCTTTCTCCGGACAAGTAAATTTCCATTCGGAATGATGCGTTTGTTTGGCTTGACTCTCAGAGTCTCAAGACGGTTAGCTATAGGCAACCGTTTCCTACTCATTTCAATCTTTCAACAAAAATTCTTCTGATTCAATAATATCATCGGTTATGCTGCCTTGTCCTCACAAAATCATGTCATAATTGTTGATTGTAGGCAACAGGAGCACGATAGTTGCCTTTCTGTCTTGACCAGTGGTTCAGCTAAGCTGAAAACCCAGAGATCATTTTGATACTCCAATTAAAGGTTCGTCTAATTTAATTTGACAGTTTTCTAACCGCTCACCACTCAGGTTTTTGCTATACCGGGCTGCTTAGGTTAGGTTTGGCGTTCAATAATTAAAGTATTTACAACTGGAGAAGGGTCAGAAAAAGAAATTGTTTTGCAGCCTGAAGTAAGTGATTTTAGAAGTTGGCATAAAGATGGGCATTCCGTGTTGAAGTCGAGTACTGTGAGTAATCATATTTTTGTGTGATTTTTACAGATATAGAACAACATTTTGTTAAAGCTGTGGGAAAACGAAGACGAGTTGTAGACCCTCCTCGCCTTTCGACTAGTTTGTGGTTCGTGGGAGAAGCTGATAGATAAAATGCCAACATCCCCCAGCTGTATTGTGAAGCTCCACATCCATATCTACATGACAAGGTACTACGTTTGAAACGTTTGTCGCCGGCCCTTCCAAACAGGGGCGGAAAAGTAGGCGGTGCAGGCGGTGCGCCGCACCCGGGCCCCGGGGCCCTTGTAAGGCAGAGGGGCCCCGGGGCTTCGAGAGTCAGGCCCCAATATCAAGGACAAAAATGACCAAGTTCATCATAAAAGGAGTCCATCATAAATGTTATTTCTGATGGAGTTAAGTCTAAGATCGCAACGTCTGACTTTTTTGAGACAATTAAAAACGTGTACAATTTCTTCCATGTCAGTGGAATTAGATGGAAAGAAATTGAAAACAGATACAAATAGGGAAGCTCATTGAAACTACAAAGCTCTTCTTTTACGCTGAAGCAAGTTTGCGAAACCAGGTGGGAAGCTAGACATGCCTCAGTCTTAGCTATTAAAACGCGATACACTGACATTTTGAAAGCTTTGTCAAAAATTATTTTAACATCGGTCAAAAAGGACGAAATTGAAGAAGCCAAAGGGATAAAAAGTAGAATCGAGAGTTTTCAGTTTATTATTATTTTAGTATTTTGGGAAAAAAATATTAAGGTCTAAAGTAAGAAATATCGAAGGATGTATGTGTAAAAATGTGTCAAAACGGAATTGGAAGCTTAATAAAAGTAAGGAATGATCTTTTTCAAATCAAAAACGAATCTGCTGAAATTGCTAAAAGATGGGGAGTGCCGACCAAGCTTCCGGTTTCACGTGCAATTAGGAAAAGAAAGTTTTATGATGGAACAAGTACTTATACCCCACGTAAGTCAGTGCTTTCAGAGGAGGTAATTTTTATCGACACACTGATTCCGGTCGTTGAAAAATTAATATCTCAAATGAGAATCCAATTTGAAAGCACTCTAGCAATTTCAATTTCTTATGCAGTCTAAGATTTTAAGCATGGAAGACAGCGAACTGTTGGGATATGTCAACCGTTTTTGTGTGGACTACAAAAATGATGTGAGTTCTAATTTGTATAACTAAATACTTAATTTGAAGGCGTGCATGAGTACTGAGCTAAGAAATACTGATAAGATTTGCAACTTACTGAATCTTCTTATACGCTATAACTTGCGTGAGTCATTCCCTAACTTGGTCACAAGTTGCGTGCTTTACTTAACCTTGCCCGTTTCTGTCGCGTCAGCAGAAAGGTCTTTTTCCAAGTTAAGATTGATCAAAAACTACTTGTGCAGTAAAATGTTAGAGTATAGACTTTCAGGCATTGCTATATTAAGCATAGAAAGTGACCGAGCACAAAACCGTGAAGTTTATAAAATGATCGAAACATTTGCCCAAAATAAAGCACGACGTAGGCCGATTTAACTTCTCAAAGAATTCAGCCTAATCAGCATGCTAGTCGTATTGGATTTAACCTTAAGCTCATAGGTATGTTTGACTAAGTTAAGTTTTAAATATTTATGTAACTAAACTGTTTTACTTTTATGCATTAGGCATGACTAAGTTGTTTCACTTTTGTATATGCCGTTGAATTGTTTGTAATTAAATAAGAGAAAAATAAAATTCTGAACCCCTGTTACATTGCTTCTTCCTGCTTACAAAAGCTGCTTTCTGTTTTTTTCTTTGAATTGAATATATTTGAAAATATTTAGCACACAGATAAGCACTATGAATATTTAGTTTGAGGTATGAAGGGCCCCGCGGTTCATCTTGCAAGCGGGCCCCTCAGCCTCTAGTTTCGCCCCTGCTTCCAAACAAAGCAATCTGCACACTCTAGCACTGAATTTCTTTTATAGAGCAGAAAAATGGTCTTATCTTAACGAACAGGGCTTTCCCAAAGATCTGAATAGTCTGCAAGAGCTGATGATAATTGGAGCAGAAATACCAATTCGACTTACTTTTTGTGACAATAGATATGCAAGGACAATTCGAATCTGCAAAAGTTTTCCGTTTACTTTGGGAACCAATTCAAAGCTTTACATTGACCATGTGGTCTCCAGATATTAAAAAAAACATTTTCGAACAATATCCAAACTTGGAATAATGCATTTTCCAAACTTGAAATCTCTGACAAGTCAAGGTGTAGGTATTTTTGAAGAGGATGCTACCAACTGGTTAAACTGCGAATTACCTACTCTTCCCTTCTAGCCCATTTGAGGTTATCATTATCGTCAGCAAAGTTTCCATCCACAATGGAAATAGAACCGCTTTTGTGGTATATGGTATAATGCTAATGGTAAACATAATTCATGCATTTCCCAATGTTCTGATGATAAGTTTAAGATAAATGAAATCAATGCCTTTATTTTATGTATAAAGAATGCATGTGGTTGATTCCGGTGAAATTAATGAGTAGATAATTCCAAATTCAATGGAATTCATGAAATATTTTTTTGAAAATGTCCAAGCTGTAAAGACAGACAACTTTAATGTACTTCTTTATAAATTTACTTTAGCCGCTACGAAGAAGTAAACCACTATCACTCTCAGGACGACAGACCTTGTGAACGTTATCCCTTTTACATACCGCACCATACTCACACTTGAGGTTCGTAAAGTCCATATACCAGGGTAATCTTCCTCTCCAAATATCTGGACCACATCTTTCCGCTACATTTTTAAGAAAAATAAAATATTATTATTACTATGCAGTAACTAGCACATGAATGAATGGATTTCTGAATGCTGTAACTTATTATTATTATTATTATCGACTTACCAATAGGAATTGTACAAGTGTGTAGAAAGGGATAATAAACCAGACCTTCCAAACATTGGCATTGATTATCCATGCAGACCAGGAACAGTTTGCCATCACAAATGAGATGTTGATGTGTGTCTGGATACTCAGCTCGCGTATCATTGTATGCGCATAATCGTCCTATTTTCCCTTTGGGACCAGGAGGAATAGGGTTTACTGTTGTATCAACATCTTCCTCATCTGCTAATGTGTTGTTACGGGTATTATTATCCTCCGCTAACGCACTGGAACGGGCGCTATACACATCCAAGTAAGTTGAAATGGGGGTAGCTGTGATGATAGCAGGAGGCGGCTGAGTTTCCGCTCTGATTCCAGAAACAGTTTCCGTTTTTGAAACAGTTGTGGTTGTGTCAGCTTCTGGGGAATCAGTTTTGAATACTACTTCGGTGTTGGGATTTGAAACTGTTTCGGTTGTGTCAGGTTTTGGATCAGTAAGGGATTCAAAAAAGTTAGAATCAACTTGAACTTTAATTCTAAGAGAAGGGGGTGGCACTGTACTTTCTGTTTCTAAGTCAGTTTTGATTTGATTCTGATCCAGACGTCCTGGTTTAGCCAACTTCTCCTGGGTATTATCAACGTCATTTTGCTTAGGAGTTTGTATTGGCTTGTCTTTGTCTAAAAAATTATCTGCTTCACGGTTGGTATTGGAATCATTGAGGAAAAGTCTGGATCCTGAATCATATTGAGCTTCAATCTCCTCAAATGCTTTCGCCTTGCTCTTTGCTCCTGCTTCTTCTGCTGCAACATCATCAATGTAATCCTCTTCTTTTGTTGCCTTAACATAATCGAAATCAATTTTCCCTTTATCTTTCTGCATTGCAGTTGCAGGCAAAGGTGCCTGTGGTGGAGGTGGTGGGAGGGTGGTTTCTTCTGGGGATAAAGTAGTAGGAATGGTGATAGATTCCGTTGTTGTTTCAATGTCATTGCCAAGCTCTTCTGTCATGTTGACAGTTGACAGTGGGACCACAGGACAAGCCTTAAGTGGAGCAGAAATGCTGTTACAGTCCGGAGCACAAACCTTTAATCCTAGTTCTTTAGACTTTTTGCAGATATACCCTCTGGGGCACACAAAAACAACGATATCCTTAAAAATCTTGAGTGCTTCCAATTGACAAGGGGTTTGTGGTTGCAATTCTACTACAATAACTCCATTTGGATTGATGCTGGAGTGAGTTGATGTCGGTAGCACTCGACTACCAGTCATTGGCACACATTTATATGCAAATTCATCACATCGAAGGAATTTAAAATAGGAACATAATTTAGTCCCTTCTTGCAAAGCATCCCTTGCTTTATTTAGTAAAATGTCTACCTGTTTTTCATCATATAATTCCAAATTCCCAAAATATTTCACTATTGCCACAGAAGCCGAGTCAGCAACTGGATTACATCCCTCCCCTTCACCGAGTGTCATTGAGTCTTCCCATGCCTCTACTCTCTTATTAACTTCCGTTTGAATCTTAATAAACTTATCTCCCTGAAAGCCGGAAACAATTGGCAGGAATAGCTTGGTGAAGAAAGGCGCTTTCTCCAACTCGCAGAGGTGGCCATATCCCCTTTCACAAACACAAATTCTTTGTGAAGAAGCACTTCCTGGAATAATTTGACATCTTGCGTTTTCTACACAGTCTTCATTTCCCTGACAAGGAAACCCGTTGTTCACAGCACAAACTCCTTTTCCCAGATGTACTGTTCCTATGTCACAGTTCAAGTTACCTTTGCACGTACTCGTTTTCGCGTCACACAAGATTCCTTCTCGAAAGTCGCAAATTTGAATCTTGGTTTTGGTGAATGCCAGCTTCTTCATTAAATCCAGAACTTTGGTCACCGTAGGATTTTGCCCAACAGATTTTGAAATATTTACGACATCCTCATTATACTCTGAATTGCATAATGAGATGGTATCATTTGAAGGTAAAATTAGCTTTACAAAGGCTCTTCGAATACTTGCCAATTCATTTCCAAGGGGAACACGTGCGGATGGTAGCTTTGCAGTTTTTCTACAGCTTTCATCGTTGCTATTAGTGCTGCAGTAGCAAATGGGTCTTTTCATGCCTGGTACAATGTCAACACAATAAGTTCCTTGCTTGCAGCGATGAGTTCGGGCAACAGGAAACACAATTTGGGCTAGTTGACGACGCCAATTCTCCGTATTTGTGTGCCATTGTATGTAATTGTTTTTGAAAAAGTGGTCAAGACTGAGGTGTTGACATTGTTTCCATGGTCTAACGTAGCATCCATCAGGGTAGGATGATGATGAACCACTAACGTGTTTGTAAAATCCGATTTTACCAGAGTCACCGGCACACTGGCATGTTGGGTTGTCACTGGGCTCAAAGGATTTTCCGTTGTCAAATTCTGGGTCGGATGCCCGCTTAAATTGGCAAGAGAGACCCCGAAATCTGTTGCAAATTAAGGTGTAAGGCGTCAATTTATTAAGTTGTTGCCATTTCTCAAAGTCGTTTAATATGATGGATTTCTCCCCATCCCATCGTTCCGCCATTTGATGGAGAGAGTGATTAAAAATTGAGTACTCGCTGCATTTCGTATTCAAAGTGCCGGGGTAGTTTTTTAGTAAAGAAAATCCGTTCCCGTCAACTTTATCAGTGATATTTTTTGTTATGAAGAGTATCTTTTGAAATTCAGGCTCAGGCATCAGATTATCAATGTTATGGTAGAGATCCTCCGCAAATGTTTCAGTCTGATATATTTCTTCGTTTGCCTGATCCATGGAAGATACTTTTTTTTGGAAAAGGGTTCGGAAATAGGATACCATTTCCCCACGGCTCATTTCTAATGGTCTATAGTTTGTCACCCGTCGTCCACTCACAACCACAAACAATATGCCGCAAATGCTAATCAACAGAGCAAGTCTCTGTACACTGAAGTGGGCCATCATTTTTAAAGTTTAAATAAATTACGAAACTTCACTAAAACAGTTAAAGTTACTGGCTTGGGCTTTGTATTCTGTAGTACTGTTTTGTATCTCTGTTAGAAGTCTAGTACCAGCATGATTAAATCATATAACGTACGCACAACAATTTTCAGTCATTGGAGACATCTGCAAAAAAACAGACACAAAAGTTTCACTTACACACTTAAAGTCAAAAGCACCATACACCGACACGACACCGTATAATTGAATCATGTAATATGTATGTATGTATGTATGTAGTGAACGTCTAGACGACTAGACAGTTTTCGTAAAATCTATTTAGGTACTTGCTGGAGTCAATATATTCATGGAGGTTGATACGATTATTAACGTACCTGCTTTCTTCGGTTATAACTTGTCCTTGTATCTTTTATTACCGGTTTTTATATCTGCTAAATGTCTACTGTTCTGAAACCCCACACCGAGTAAAATAAGGTTATTAAGCAGGCCAGAGACGTAGTTGAGCCCATTAATACGACATAACCCATCTCTTGGTGACCTCTTCCTGCAAACCCACCTCAACGTCTAAGATACCCACCAATCCAATCCCTTTATCTGATACCCTCTAGAATATATGTAAATCTGTTGTTATCCAAATTGGTCAGTAGATGCATTTAGTGTGGGTAGGAGATTGCTCACACCATTTTACCTGATCGATAAGACGAATGGATTGAACCTATGACCAATACATCTCACAACCAGGGTGGTACAATCCCGGGATTAAATTGGATTAAGGATTAATATAATCGTTAATCCTTAAACCAGCCACCTAGATATCACTTCATTATTCCTTAATCCATTAAACCCGCCAGTCCAGAAAAATTCAATTAATCCCTAATTCCTGTATTATCTCATTTTCATGATAGAATCTGAATAATCAATCACATTTGGGATTAATTTAAAAATAAATAAGGAGTAAATATTGAAAGATTTTTTGGCGAATGGTTGTTCTTGAATGCTTAGAATGGATGCTGCGTAGATAAAGTTTGTTTTTGATTTAAATTTAAGTTCTGATGCGACTATTCTAGGTGGTTAGCTTGACTTTCATGATTTTGTGATACGTATTACTCCTGACCTGTCCAAATTGACTATCAAATATTCCTCTTCAGATTTGAAGTTTCAAAGTGTTTAAAATACAGAAACTTGTGAAGTTAATACAAATTTGATGGTCAATGTGATTATTAATCCATTAACCAATAATCGAGCTTTTTTGGACTTAATCTAATCCCAAGTGTGATCAAAAGAAAAGGAAAATAATTCAAACTAATCACTAATCTAATCCAGCAAAATTTAAGTTATTAATCCTTAATGCTTAATCTCGTGGCAAAAAAAACATATTTGGCAGATAACACAAGGGATTTGGAGTCTATAGGTTATCAAAAAAGGGGGTTGGCAAATGATCACCTAAAGGATATCGTATAATTGCGTTAAGCTACTTCTCTTGCCTACCTACCACCAGCGTGTAAATATTCGCAGTGTAAAATTTTACTTTGACTTAATCCGAGCTGAACGTTGAATAAAATTCAAGAATTTACGTGTAAAAAAGCCAGACACTGAATTTTCACTTACGCAACTTGTTTGAATGTCAAAAGCACCAGGCTTTGGATGCAATTGAGCAACGTAATATGTCTATCGGAGTGTAATGAACGACTAGACCGCTAGACTGACTTCGCAATTGCTAGAGTCAAGCACTTGCGTAATGAAATCGCATAAAGTACGGGTAATAAGCCAGACACAGAATTTTCACTTACGTAACTTGAGTAAAATCAAAAGCACCAGACACTGGCTCGACACCTATACATGCTTCTGGATGCAATTGAGCTACGTAATATGTCTGTCGGTGTGCAATGAACGTCTAGACGACTAGACTGATTTCGCAACACATAATGGTACTTGCTTGAGTCAAGGACTTGCGTAATGAAATTGCATATAGTACGTGTAGTAAGCCAGACAGAATTTTCACTTACGTAACTTGAGTAAAATTAAAAATTACCAGACACTGGCTCGACACCTTTACTTGCTTCTGGATGCTTTTGAGCTGCGTAATAGGTCTGTCTGTGTGTAATAAATGTCTAGACGACTAGACTGATTTCGCAACATATAAAGGTACTTGCTTGAGTCAAGGACTTGCGTAATGAAATCGCATAAAGTACGTGTAATAAGCCAGGCACAGAATTTTCACTTACGTAACTTGAGTAAAATTAAAAATTACCAGACACTGGCTCGACACCTTTACTTACTTCTGGATGCAATTTGTAAAGGGTGGTGAAGCCCAACTCCCCATACATGAATTAATAAAATTTAGAAAAATTCACGTAACTTGCGTAAAATCAAAAGCCCCAGACACTGGCTCGACACCTTTACTTACTTCTGGATGCAATTTGTAAAGGGTGGTGAAGCCCAACTCCCCATACATGAATTAATAAATTTAGAAAAATTCAAATCTTCGAAATTCGATTAAAAAGTCATGCCAAATTTCTAAATCTTAGCAAGGGCATACCTTTGAGAAGTATCTTTCATATTATGAGATAAAATAATTTATTTGTCAGCCGAAGAAAAAGTTATAAGGAAATTCAAGATCCCATCTGATTTTAGTACTAAGATAAATTAGGGGTGATAATAAGATACGCTATGGTATGAGTGGCACTATGCGTTACCAGAAATAATCACAAAACTCAGAAAAGATTTTAGGGAGACGATTGACTTGTATTAAAGTATAAGAAATATTGAAGCAGAACAAAAATATATAAGGAACCAGAGATAACCAGGTCTCCGTATATTATAGACACTCCCTTTTAATATTAATTAAATTTATGGGGTAATGTAAGACGTAACCCAAACATGAACTTAATTTTATTTTTAATAGTTAGGAAATAAAACCGATAAATAAATCGATCCCGAATACACTACTCGGTTTCGGACATCACTTCTGTGAGTGAGATCGAAAGAGACCCACAACTCTATAAATATGAATCCCCAAACCGATTTTATGAATTCCGGGTGTGATCGGAAACCGATATGCCACCAAAAGAAGAGCTCCACTGTTAGTGGTTAGAATTGCTCAACTCCTGATCACGCGCAATGAGGATGCCCAAGTCACACCAGTTATGCCACTATATTATCCAAGCAATTAAATTATACAATATTCGTAACTATATTAACCTTGATTTGCTGGATAAGTGGCACGGGAAAGATGAACCGCAGGTGGAGCAAAATTCTGGCGGAATCGATCGGAGGACTCACAAGGATCTAAGAAGACTCGGGATATATCCACGGAAGTGAAGAATGAAGACACGAAGGAAGGCACTGGAATAAAATATAGGAGGATTCCAGACCATCATAATCTATCCCTTATTATCCACACACTTCTTATTTATAAACCATAATTAAATTTATTGGGAAGAACACACCACAGGCCAAAGCCCAAAACCTGGAATTAAAATCTACGGAAATAGGGAAGCCCCTTTTTGGATAGGCGATATCCTAGGTACACAAAGGAAAGGATCGAGATAATGAATTATTTTTGCCCTTCGCAAATTCCTACTCCCTTTCCTCGTAAATCATATAAGATTAGTAATATTTTTGAGGACTTCCTACTTACCTAGGTATAAACCTAAAAGAAGAGATCGCAGGAATTATCCTGGTAGATGAGGAACCGAATTTTCCCTAAAAAGAACAGAAACCAAAAGGAAAACTATTAAATTTCCACTAGTACGAAAGTCACTTTTCTCCTAATTAACACGAGAGAAAATATCACAAGTCCCATTCCTATGACACAGGCGCTAAGCCAACACAAACCGAAATCACTACGCTCTAGTGCATAATAACACCTATACATTAGAAGGACAAAAATAATTATAAGACTTTTTATTTGGGGCGAAACGGACGTTTCTATAAAAATATAAACCTACCAATTTCCTCAGAAACGTTGGGGATAAGACGGACAAGGTTTAGCCTTTTGAAGAAGGTTGATGAAAGGATGATTGCTGCACTATGACTGGAATGGAATAATGCGAGAGAGCCCAACCAAAACGGCATTGCCTGCATGAACCGCTTTAACTTGCATATATCATGTCCTGGGATATCTGCCAACTAACCTATATTATTAATAACACGCACTATCCTTCTACTTACGTATACTCTAAAGTGCGTGGATAGTGCGTGCTTTGGAACGCATCCTCTCATGTATCGCGTTGCCCCTCCTTGCAGCGCAAACTTCAACCAGCCATTTCTTAATAAGAAATAGAGAAAATTATACCTATATCCTTGTGTCCAAATGCAAATGCTTGGTGAGTACAATGTACATAAGACATGATGCAATGCTATGCCGTGATTGGGTACTTCACCCGAGATATGTTTGAACTAGCTGGTTGGTGCGTCCCGAAGATCTCCCTTCAGCACACCAGCTAGAAAATTATACACAGATCTGTCTTTGTTTCTACAGCTGATGATGGCTGGGATTGCCAGTCAGCGTAAGTCACAAATTGAGCTGCGTAATATTTCGTCTGTGTGTAATAAATGTCTACACGACTAGACTGATTTCGCAACATATAAAGGTACTTGCTTGAGTCCAGCACTTGCGTAATGAAATCGCATACAGTACGTGTAGTAAGTCAGACACAGAATTTTCATTTACGTAACTTGAGTAAAATTCAAAATTACCAGACACTGGTTCGACACCTCTACTTACTTCTGGATGCAATTTGTAAGGGGTGGTGAAGCCCAACTCCCCATACATGAATTAATAAAATTTAGAAAAATTCACGTAACTTGCGTAAAATCAAAAGCCCCAAATACTGGCCTGACACCCTAGACTTACTTCTGGATGCAATTGAGCTGCGTAATAGGTCTGTCTGTGTGTAATAAATGTCTAGAGGACTAGACTGATTTCGCAACACATAATGGTACTTGCTTAAGTCAAGCATTTGCGTAATGAAATCGCATATAGTACGTGTAGTAAGCCAGACACAGAATTTTCACTTACGTAACTTGAGTAAAATTAAAAATTACCAGACACTGGCTCGACACCTTTACTTGCTTCTGGATGCAATTGAGCTACGTAATATGTCTGTCGGTGTGCAATGAACGTCTAGACGACTAGACTGATTTCGCAACACTTAAAGGTACTTGCTTGAGTCAAGCACTTGCGTAATGAAATCGCATAAAGTACGTGTAATAAGCCAGACACAGAAGCGAACTTGAGTAATAGTCAAAAGAACCAGACACCGACTCAACATCCTAGACTTACTTCTGGATGCAATTGAGCTGTGTAATATTTCTATGTGTAGTAAACGTCTATACGACTAGACAATTTTCTTTGAATCTATATAGGTTCTTGCTGGAGTCAATGTATTCATGGAGGTTGATAAGATTATTAACGTACCGGTTCTCTTCGTTTGTAACGTGGCCTTGTTTCTTTTATTCCTTGTTTTTATATTCTCTAAATGTCTACCGTAATAAAATCGCATAGCGAGTGAAATAAATTTGACAATTCAGGATGTAATAAAGGACCTTAATGCTTATCTTTTCTAAAACTGTATGTAAGGGTCGCGCTGGAGTCATCAAAAATGTAAAAAATAGTATCACCGATCTGCTCTTAAAAATGGTATCGTTTTAATATATCGTACTCATACTTTCAAGCATAAAGTATTTTAACCTTGACCCGGTATTCAGGAACCCGCTTTGCCTACCTTAATACCTCTTGAAGCTGTTTTTTCAAGATAGACATTGGCGAATTTAATTAAAAAACCTAAAACTTTAATGTTATTAGGCTCACAGGTCACACTGGGGTTACCAAAAACCTTCGAAAATAGTATCACGGATCTGATCTACTTTCAGCAGTAGCTTTATTTTGACATATCACAAACCATACCTCGCTGTTTGAAAAAATATTTGACCCCAGTTCTTTGTAACCGATTATGCCCATCTCAGAACTTGAAGTCAGCTTTGACCTTTGGTATCTATTACTGGCATCAGAATGGAAAAATGTATATAATTTAAAAAATATTATTACAAAAATACTACTATTATATCTATTCTACCTATAAAAGCATCTAAAACCCCACATTTTAACAATCTATGCTTTAATTCATCGATACTATATTTCCTATGTCCGAAATTTATAAAATGTTTGAACAACCAAACAAAATCGGCGATTTATGATAAAAGCACAGTGAGGCGATCTTGGTCGTATACATGTGGCAACAGAAATTCGTTTAAAACTAGGGTATTAGGGTTCATGCCCAAGAATGTCAAAATTGCAGTAATTGGAACTGGAACAAAAGCTGATACCAAAATTAAAAGAAGTAGACACAGGCCTGCAACGTCCGTTTTCTCTTTTTGGGACTGAAACTAGAATAATTTTAACAATTTTGGTAAAAATAAATTCGTTGTTTTAAATTTTGCCATATTTAACTTACCAAATTCCATTTTGTTTGGAAACAAATAGTTGATTACTTTTGCTTCAGGGTGAACCAACATGTTATACCATATTTACTGGGGTTATTATCAACATGACTGTCATGAAACACGCGGTGCATAAATCTTGTTTTTCGTGAAGGGTTTTGCAAATCAAAAAGTATTTGGCGAGTAAGTATGCGTGCGGTGGTACGAAAAATGAGGTGGATATTATAATTAAAGAGAAACAAAGAACGGATTTCCAATTCCATTTTTGATTTCGGAAAAGAACCAATCTGGGATTTATCACATCTATTTCTCCGAAATATGATGGTATCAGGTAGTAAATACGTGTATTCATAGACTTGTAAAGCCATTCCCATGTATGGGGTGATAAATGTTGGAATTTGAGAATCATTTTCAGCGGGTATATCTATTACTACCGTATTTATAGCAATTTCAGGATTTGTTTTCCTTCTAACGAATTTGAAGCAGGGGCGATATAATTTTTTTTTTCAGTTGTGTTGGACGCGACAAAAAACGGAGTACTGAGGTGGAATATTCATCATTCGGTGACATCATTGACCTTATTCTCCTCTGCATAAAAATTGGATTTGATTTGTTTTCGTAATCCCGGAATTGTTGACTTGAAGTAATGTATATGGCTATTCTTTTAGACGAAAATAATGAATTCTTACGATAGAATACAGCATTATACGATATAATTTGCAATTGAGTATGTTTAACATGTTGAGTAAATCATAACAAAATTCATTAGAATTTATATCAAATTTAATTTCCGCGGAAATTAATTTCAAACTATTTTATGGATTCTTGAACGTTGAAGCATTGAATACTATATTGCCGATCGCTTTCTTATTCCAACTGAATCTAAAATATACCGGTTTATGTATGCATATATATATGTAAATATAGAGAACTGTTTACGAAGCATACATTCATAATTAATCATTTTAATATTTGAAACAAGTATTCATGTAGTATTTCAATTTAATTTAAAAAAAATAAACCACTTGGAAAACTGATCAACATACATATGAGCTCGTTATTATGTACCTTTAGGTATATATTGAAAAGGCTTAGGATGTCGTCCGTCTGGGGACACGATAACTCAAAAACGGTTTCACTTTTTTAAATTCTGTTTTCACTAATTGATATCTTAGGTCAAAAATACGAACGAGTTCGAAGATGGGTCGTATTGGTTCAGAGGAGCTGCTGGGTCAAAGGTCAGGTCAATTTTTTAAATAGTAAGGTATAGGTTGTGATACATCAAAATGAAGGTACTGATGAGACTAGATCAGTGATACTATTTTCGAAAGTTTTTGATAACCCCAATGTGACCTATGACCATGATAAGGTCAAATATTTTTTACATAGCAAGGTATGGATTGTGATACATCAAAATGTTAGGTACTGGTGAGACTAGATCAGTGATAGTATTTTTTAAACTTTTTGATACCCCCAGCGTGACCTATGACTATGATAAGGTCAAATATTTTTTTAATAGTAAGGTAAGGTTTATGATTATGCATCAAAATGAATTAATGGGGCTCCCAAATTCTTAGGTAGCTTCTTGAAAGTTTGAGAAAACTTTGACAAATTTTGTTTTCAAGTATCCTCTGATTTGGTAACCGTCTATTAAATGAGTTTGGGCGTGACGTTCCGACTGAGCTACCTTTCCACACACAAATTCCTTTTGAACGACAGCCTTCTCGGTGACGGTGAGGGTGAGAGCCGGAAATGCGTACAAACTTTCTTCTCCCGTGGGCAACAATAACTTTCTCTCCGCCATCACATTCAACCGTTGTGGAACGTCGGATGGGAAAACGAAAGTTAAAACTTTCTTCTGGTGTAGCAAACCGTGTGTTTTCCTTCAACCATTTTTGTAAATGTGGGTCAAGATTCCGTATTACTGGTCTAACTCCAGGGGCGCCAACTCCTTCAAACCAAAGCTTGCATCCCATTTTGTAGGCATCCAAAACCATATTTGGATATTCGAGGTAAGTGAAGTCAGCTGACATTCCACTATCATAAATCCAATTTAAGAATGCCCCACCAAGTAGGTAGAAAGTGATTACTTTTCTTGGATGTTTTAACCAAAATTCCAAGTCAATCACAATCCACATGAGATCCAATGCCCGTGCAAAGTTTTTGTAAAGAAAGGCATACGCTAAAACTATTCCTGCGAAGCAAATCCAGCTATAAATGTTGAGAACGATGAGGTCAACTTCCCAACTTAATGTTTAGTTGCCAACACTCTTCTTAAATCTCAGAAATTGTAATTGAGCTCGCATTTAGTTGAGATGTTTTGCGAATATCATTTTTCGGGCAGTAGTAGCAATGGCATTGTAGTTTCACATCAGAAGAGATGGTGAGGAAAGCTAGGTTGGCGAAAAAGGCGTATTGTGTTGTGTTTTCTAGAGAAAAACATTCGCTTTGGAACTCATTTATCAGCTCTTTTTGTTGTGGAATTATTACCACGAATAGCGTTTGTCCCGAGGTTGTAGGACCAAATTTTGTGATGGTTCCGTTGACTGATGGGGTTTGTAAAATAAAGAGGGTACAGTAATCCTTATATTTTGAATAGAACCGGAAATAGCCGTCGTAAATGGTGACAATTTCATTCTCCACTAGAGCATCCATATCAAATCTGAAATTAAAATGGGCAACGTCATGTATTGTGATTTCAGAGATTAAAAGCAGCTCAAGTGCTTGTAAGGTAGCTGTTTCACATTGCCCCAGCAAATTTGCTTCATACACCTGCTCAAATATTAGATGAACAAAACACTTTTCATTAAGTGAAATATGGAGTTGGGAGTAGGAATATTTATTGGGGGCTAATTGAGATACAGTTGAATTCACAATTATTATTAGAAGTGTGCTGCAAAACATTTCGTATAGGATATGAGGTAGAATATGAAATTTTATTACAAGAAATTTAATTTCCCAACGTTTCTGAATATTCCACCGGGATTGATTTGGAGTGAAAGAGTTTCAACTACGAGCTTTGAAGTTTGAAGGTGACCGTTGGTCGCCACTGAAGGAGAAACATGAACATAAGCCGCGCGAGGCTAAGGTAAAATTTTGTGAATTTAATTTTGCTAATTGATTTTAGTCACATCACGAAAGAGGCATTGTCAAAATAACTATCCCTTATGAATGCCATTGCATTTCACTAGCCAGGCCAAGGTAAGCATCATTCCATTAAATAAACCGTACGTGTACGAAGATACACAAGCAATGCAGTGCAGTTGTTTGGTGGTATATATACCCAGTTTCTAACTAAATTGATTGATTTTTTAAATTTTCGCGCGAAAGCTTTTGAAATTTTCATTGAATTTAAAATCTAATATTACCACTTGATTCACCATAAAAAATAACCTTTATGTACTGAGTTTCAACTAAATAGATCGATTTTGTTAAATTTTCGCGCGTGATGACATGACACTTACGCTCTACACTCTACAAGCCCCCCAAGAGGAGAAATTTTTCATTCTTAAGAAGCAACGCACTGCATTGCTTAATAAATATATAATTGCAATTGCGGGGCATATTCCTTTCGGAAAAAATTATCTACAGTACCGCTTTGAAGAAGGTTGGAATCGCTATATGTTTGATGCTAAAATAAAACTTCCGCCCACTTAGTTGGTTTTCGTAAAAATATTATACACCTTACAAAATATTGTATTGTTGCTATGCCATTATAATGCCACGAACCAACATCATATTATGTACCAAGTAGTTCAAAATGTTGAATGATGATGACGATGATATGAGAAGCTATATAAAAATATGAATGCATTCCTTCTAAAGACACAATAGGCCCAAAATGAATGAAAAAACAAGAATAAAGGTTGCAAAATATGCAACACCCGTGAGAGGAATTGGAGACCAGGAATTAAGTTCTGATCAAAAGCGTCACAGCCCTGTTAAAAAAAAGAATTTAATTCAAGCAATTAGCTATGGGAGTGTAGTAAAAAAAAGCTTGAATTCGGATGGAAGGGAAGATAAAATGCAAAATAAAATTGTGGAGCAGTCTACTTCCACTCCCATTCTTCATCATTGCTTGCTTACAAGCGTGAACGGATCATGGCAAGGACAAAAAAGCGTATCATCTTAGGATTTTCAAGAAGGCTTCTTAACTTTCTCCACAGATAAATCAACTAATGAGGACGTTGTATTTTGTATTGTATTGTAATGTTGTAAAAGGTTCCAGTTCCGCATACTCAAAATTCTTGAAGATTTCCCATGCATCCACAACAACAACCCGCAAAAAATTAATTGACTGGTCGACTGGTCTGGTGCATTGGTGTTTGAGTTAAACAGATTTTCAAATGTAGGTACCATTTTCATTAATATGAGTTTTTCAACAACCAGTTACGTCATTCCTGTATTTTGATAAGTATAGTTTCATGGGGTTTCCATCCTTCAATATTTTAATCCACCATCAAACAATATCCACTTCTGCATAAAATGGAATTGATACAAATACCAACGCAAAATTTAACCAAAAATCCTAGCGCACTTTTGCTAGGAAAAGCAAGCAATTCCGAGAATCTCAAAGTTGGTTAGTTTATAATATTGACGTTTTTTCTCCTACTTATAATTCAAATACGAGAAAATGTAAGACAAAATGTGGGGATTCCAAAAAAGTTGCTGGACTGGAGATAATTCGAGGACCAAAGCCGTTTTTCATAATTTCAATTGGAAATGCATTTAACTTTTTGCCAGTAAAAGGTAAATTTTATATTTGATAAATTCGTCTGAATCACAGATTGTAAAATATTGCTAAATGGGTTAATTACTATTGCAGAAACGTTGACCAAGTGTATGGTATGGCATAAACTTTATGGACTATGTATCAAAACGAAAGCAGTTTACCGCAATATATTTCTTGTTTTTTCAGCAGAGATGGTACAAGTAAAACAAATTAACTCGAATTTTTCTCTCTTTTAATCGGCTACCTTTATTGTCTGTTTTTCTTCAGGCCTTTCTCAAGTCTGGTGAATTGGGTCATGTTTCAAAGAAAGGCCGTTTTATGAAACCTTTCCTTGGAAATGGGTTGCTTGTTGCTGAAGATAAATTTTGTTATTACGTAGCTGAAGCGGAGCATTCAGCAAAGTAATGGTTATACTAAGTTCGTCTGTCTGTCTGTCTGCACTCGCCTGGTCACATACATTGACCGATTTGGCTCAAATTTGGCACACAGGTATTACTAATCAAGAGGACTTCGGGAAATACTTTTCAGACAAATCGGTCAAACGTTTGGAAAGTTAAAGCATAAATTCTGACACAAACAAAGCCAAGCATATTCCTTCTCGCTACGAAATCCAGGCACGTTTAACTTTCACCCTATCATCCGATATGATGTACTACGTTACGTGATAAATGAAAGAAATTGGGAGGAGAAATACAATGATTTTCATATGTTGAGGCCGATGCTTGGCTACCAGAAATCTGGTTCTTCTTGCATTTTTCAGCTTTTTTATCAGCCAATCAATGAAGATTGAGATTGCCAAACACGTGGATGGAATTAGAGTATTGCATTCATATCATGTGGGAAGTTCGCACTTTCCTGTCTATCCATGTAACTAACAGTAATGTTAAATTCAGTCAGTTACGTTTGAGATGATCTTAATATTATGATGTTACATATATCTAATGCTAAAATTAATGGGTAAAGTTTGGGTAAAGTAAAGTAAGTTTGCTATTGTCTCATTCATTGTTGTAATTAAAAAAACTAGATTGCCAGAATGTAAGGAAAATAGAATAAATGGTAAGAGTGGAGCAAATTAATTACAACGTATGATAGAAAAATTAACAACGCTTCTCATAATCACCTCTCAGAGCTGGTTAATTAAAGCCAACAGAATTTTTCAGGTAGAACTGAAAAGTTTGAATGTGGCCCATTCCTACAAATGTATTAATTAATTGCTCCTTTGCCGTTAGCGGTAAAAGTCATAATTATCTTGACAGATTTTGGTCATTCATTTGCCAAATTAGTAGGCACAGAAACTCCACAAGAGTGGTAAGTACGTCGGATTCTCTCCGATACACTACAACATCCGCTTCCAGGAATTGAATTCATTGATTTGACTGAAACTTATGAAGATATGTACATGTTTTTGATAAAAATGAATGATAACCTTATAATATTTAAATGAATTTTTCAATTTATTTCAATACAGTATGTTTTATGATTCATCGAACGTAATCAGAAAATCTTTTATTCATTGAGTCTCAAATTGACCTGCCCCTATAGCCTGTCAACGCAAACCAATTCTAAACCGGGATTTTCCATTAGTTTTGTTTTTGCCATTTTTAAACTGTACAAAAGCATCCCTTTATAATTTTTTTAACCAAATATCAGGACTGCAAATACTTTTATTCTGACTGTAAATTTTTATTCAACTCTTCATCGTCAATTTAAAAATTTATCTTGGTCAACCAATACATCATAACTTGCTTTACGGTAGAGTTTCAATCCATGTCACAAAGTGGGAAACTTCTGAAGTTACACTAGATTGTTGTAATGGTGCCACACATTTCTGCAATTTAAATTCAACAAAAATAAATCATTCAAAATTTCAGAAATAACGAATAATTTTAGGATTTAATACAACATACCCAAGTAGGGTTGTAAGAGGCGATTCCGGCCAAATACCCTCCATTGACGACTTTCAAAGGCCCACGTGGTCTTTCGGTTTGGCGAACACGATTTCCACAAAAAATTCAAATTCGCCAAAACCACTGTCACCTTGACAGAATCCACTGCCACCAACGATTCCCACCCGAGTGCACAAAGTTGATGCAGGTAAAACAGGTGGGCCTTGTCCTAAGAAGAGGGATACAAAAAAGGAACAAACCGCATCTGGCATTGTTTCCACCTGGATCTTCTGAAGTGTTTCCGGTCTTCCAAAGAAAGTTCTCAGTTTGCCCCATCCTGTGATAATCACATTTCCGTTGGTGGATTGATCTTGTTTAGGTGAATCAATGGGAGAGACGTGCTGGCTTTCTGTGAATGCTTCGGTCATCAATACTGCAATGTCGTTCACAGGCGGCGAGCTTCTATATCCTTTATGTTTAAATATCTTAACAACTGCTTTTGTCTGCCTGTTTTCCGATTCAATACTTTACTTCAGGTCACCAGCAACAAATTAATAGCTTCCGGGTTTATTTGCATCTCGCTCAACGCAGTGTGCTGCAGTAATTACTAGAAGCTTTTCCTTTCCTTTGACCAAGACACCACTGCAAATAAACTCTCCGTTATAGAAGATTCCAACATGATATGGAAATTCACCCTCTCGGGCTGCCGTCCCACCAACAATTCATCTTTTATCTTTACACTCATAAATCCGTTTCAGTCTTCTGCCCTTGACTACAGGAATGTGTAACCTTAGTCATCACTTTGATTTGACGAGGAAGCTTGAGTCTTTCCTAACTAAAGAATCTTTTTTATATTTCAGAATGGATCGTTGGTTCTTTTTTCCTCTCAATCAAATCCAAAACCGATTTGCTAGAAGACAGACCGTGCTACAGTTTTTGGCACGTGAGGCAGTGATAATTGATCTAGATTCCAGAATAGATTGCATTGCATTTTCGTTTCGAGTGTCATCGTCTCAAATCGCCCTCACCCAAATCAATTTTTTTTAATATGACATTTTACCACTACTACGTATTCCTCTCTTTTAACAACAGCTGTATGATGATGATGATAATTTGTGTACAAAAATAACCTATAAAATTATCCACAAGCGTTACGCAGAATGTTATGCGATGCTCGTTCTTATGTCTACTGATATGCTCCGTCAATCTCTGTCGGGTCTAACATACTCTTTCTAACTCTTTCACAATGCTTTCTCCGGACAAGTGGACGGCCAGCCATAGGCAACATTTTCCCTACTCATTTTAATCTTTCAACAAAATTCTTCTGATTCATTAATATCATGTGTTATGCTGTCTTGTCCTCACAAAATCATGTCATTATTGTTGATTGTAGGCAATAGGAGCACGATACTTCCCTTTCTTTCTTGACCAGTGGTTAAGCCATTCGTTCATGTTCTGATGATAAGTTTGAGATTAATGAAATCAATGCATTTTATTTTTGCCGCTTTTGCGGTTTCTTGAAAGGTAAAATTTTTAAGATTTTTTAAGCTTAAAGATTGGCCCGAAAAATAGGCCCTTTCTAAAGCTCACAGAAGGAGCTACTTCAACATCGACCTGTCTTCCTCAGGATCAGGTTCTTGTTTGATCGTATTATGGATAGGAAGCGACAACAAAATAACGGCAAGGAATGATAACAGTCCTACCACTAATTCAACTTGGGAGAAAGTCAAGGTCAAGCTCTTCTCTTTTAAAACAGCAGGTCCTTTTTCCTCCGTAATTACATGAACTGTTGACGTTTGCTGTCTTCATTTCTTTTCAATTATTGTCATCAAAAAGGTTTCTCAAGCAGACACTGGGCTTACTTGACTTGAGATTCAGTTTACCTTAGAAATCAATCATCATAAAAAATGTGTTCTAAAATAAAGAAACAAAACGTATAACGAAATTTTTAATAGTTCAAATTTACTTACAACATTTGATAAGGCTCATTCGCAAACGTTTTAGATCTTGAAACAATTCAAGCACCTTTTTGTTCTCATCCCTTTCACTCGAACTATTCTCAGACTCAAATTGTTTTCGAAAAGCTTGAACTCTTGAAGGAACCCTTCCTGCACACTTCATCGTCTCATAAATTTGTCTCACTTTCCAACTTAACTGGAGTTGAATAGATTCCAACTGAAAGTAAAAGTCACAAAAAGAGATTGCCAATATTGAACAGTCTTCAGAGGTCATATTTTTGAGAGGAGAGAGGAGAAAATAGGAGGGGATACGGAAGCTTGGGAGGACAAGATAAATTTTGTGGAGCAGAACAAGATGATGTTAAAGTCAAATTCCACTTTGATGATGATGATATCATTACAGATACTCGTCTAAGGAATATATTTTCCTCAGAATGCTCAACAAATTACTTTCCAATGGGGACCCGATGATGATGATGATTCGCATAGTAATCCCCCAATAAGGGATAATCAATCAGAGAGTGATGAATACTAGCCTTCCAACAGTGTCTCAAAGCCGTTTAAAAACCGAAACTGTTTTAAGGAGCCAAGCGTCACCACCACTTGTCGACAGTGTCCTTCCGAAAAAAGAGAGCTCGTTTGTCGCCTGTCGTAGAAGCGGATGTATATGCATGCAAGTTCACATCAGCCACCATCATAATGAAAAAGGAGTATGAAATATATCCAGCTGTTGACCCCACGATCCCCTATCTCTCTCAGTACACCACGTTCATGAATGGCTACAAAGCAAATGTTGCGCTGTCCAGCAGTCTACTCCAACAGTAATCCTCGCACCTCTCATAAACAAGAGGATGGTTCCAGATGCAAAAATGTGGGTGGTTCGCTACTTCAGAAGAAATGCCACGACACAATGAGAAATGCGAGGCAGATATAACAAAGACAACATCCGAATCGAAAAAAGAACGGCATGACTATTTCTACCTTTGTCCTGATTGTCCAGCCAGCTATTGTGATAACCGGAGATTGAGTACAAGAAACTTCACCAAAAGGATGCTGCTCCGTACGTTCTAGCTTGCCAGTTTTGTGCCTGGCTTGTCAAAACCAACATTTATAATTGATATAGTGAAAGCCTGGAAATGACTAAAATTAAAATGAATAACGTTTCAAAGAACAAGACTTCAAACCTACCGTTGACGAATTGTCTTAAATTTCGGGTTCCTGGTGACCTCCCATTTAATTGCGATCACTGTCAGATGATCTACACAACGAGTCTCAAACTCCAGGCTCATTTCAAGGCTTGTCACTCATGCAACGTTGGTTGTCTCAGTTGTAGAAAGCCCGAGTGTAAGTTAGAGTTTGCGAGTAAGCAGCTGCTGAGACTGCACTTGAAGGATGCACACAAAGAACATGTAACAACGAAACAACTTTTCCGAGAAGACGAAATGAAAATGGAAGAAAAAGAGGAACCTATAAAGTGTCCATATTGTGAGGAGGAGAAAGCATTTGACTCAAAGCTCAGCTTGGATTTTCATATTGGGAAGGAGCATCAAGAGCCTCTTCTCACCAGTGTCCTTTGTCAACTCAAGTTTAAAAGTTACCAGCGCTATAAACTTCATATGGAAACTGTAATCCCATCCCATTAGGATGTCTGGGCCCTCCAGGAGAAAAGAAATGTTTGAACCATAATAGGCTACAATCAATGGTCAAGTACAATCATTTACAGCTTTTACTTTTAGTGTCAGGTGTTCAATGCCGTTTAAAAAGCATTAATTTTTTAGAATAAATAATTTTTCTGTAGCTAGACTGCTTCATATCATGAATAAATTTCGTTTCGCAGGCAAAGTTCAAAATTTTACGAAAGCCCACGTTACCCTTAAAAAACATTTTGTAGTATTCATTACCAGTTTTCCATGCTGGATGGATGTTTTCGTACATTCCAAAACTTTCACAAGTTATCCTTTTCGATACCACAGCAAATTGATAGCAACGAATACATGGATTACCCCAAAACATTGTTCAGAATCTGCTAAATGTTACTAAACAATGAAGAGTTTTGATCATCTTTAAATCCATAATCAACTGTTAATGCAACGATAAACCCGATGCTACTGATGCTGCAGATGAATCAGAACCCGTAGGTCAGCATAAAGTTAAAGGACCTGAAAAGCATGCAGAGATAGTAACGGCCAACGTTGGTGATATGACATCGAAAGAGCATAGGAGCACAAAAGAAAATTGACAAGGTCACTGAAAAAGTGAAAGCCGACGACATCACTTGCAGAGTAAGACAAGTAATTTAAGATCGATTAGCATGTTAAGTTACGAATGACAAAACTTTAACAATTAGTAAATTTCTTATGATTGATTTTATCTTGAAAGAGGCAACTGGCAACTTTAATTAGGTGATGGAAAAATTGGGTCACTGTCATTCAAACCAATGGCACCTACCTAGGGAAATCTTATACAATATTTTTCAAATGCAAGAGTGAATACTTGACTAGGTTATTTTATTACTTTTTTCCATTCTAGTATGTTTTTAACTTCAAAGGACTTTTAAATTTGTCAATGTCTTTGAATAAAGTTTTACATATTATCCAGTTTAGTTTTGTTAACTTATACTATACTTAAAATGATGACCACATGTAGATTATTAGTAGAACAAATTAAGCACAAAACTGGTGTTGGATAATTTAGTCTTGACCTTTTAACACTTATTCATGATTACCACTTAATAGATACATTTCAAGGTTCAAGGACTAATTCAAGGTCAGGTCACCACCACCATCTAGTCATCTAAAATAGAAATTTTGATACTTCAAATACGTTTGTTAGTTTCCTTTCATTTCACCAGAGGTAGTTTTCAAGGTTAAGATAGGGGTATACAAGGGGGCCCTTAGAAGGCCATAACTTCATTCGGTCGTTGTCTGCTTGTAAGATTACGTTGCCAGTTCGGGCTTCTAGTTATTTGAATATTCCTGGTAACTTTCAGTCACTAGATTCACATTAATTAGGGTTTCCAGTAACTGAGCAGAAACTTTATACCGAAAAATTTTGGAACTTTGGAAATATTTAGCTGTCAAACGCTTTTGGTAAATATATAAACTTATTTTCTACAATGTTGGAGAGAAAGCATTATTTTGAAAGTAATAATTTTGCATTGTTTTGTTCAAATTGGAGGTTCCAGAAAAGGCTCTTGAAGGCTGAGAACTTAATGGGGGAACCCATTTTGAAAACTTGGAAATTAAGAAAGAATCGTTTCTCCAATCTTTTGGTAGATCTATATAAAGTTTGAGCAGCAGCATTTGAAATTGGGAATGAAAACTGAAACTTAAATTACTT
Organism: Orchesella flavescens; assembly: GCA_964034955.1. Classification (NCBI taxonomy): domain Eukaryota; kingdom Metazoa; phylum Arthropoda; class Collembola; order Entomobryomorpha; family Orchesellidae; genus Orchesella; species Orchesella flavescens. The sequence goes on from OZ035953.1 coordinate 7,517,519, forward strand.
CTGTTTTGTAATTTTTTTTACAGTGTGAAGGTCTACAGCCTACTGCTCGGGACAAATCTTGGGAACTTTCTTTTTGAATGCTTGGCTTGGGCTTTAATTTCCATCTCTTCTTCCAAAAATTTATCTTCTAGACAATTTGGTAAACGAATCTAACTTCTATTTAATATACAGTTTTCTATTCAGTTGTCGTTATACAGGAGTACATAATTTAACGATGATTGTTGTTGTTGTAACAGGTTTCTGCTGATTGCTGACCGGACGGAGGCAAAATGGCGCAAAGCAATTGGGATAGATTGGAGCGTGATTCTGACTCCGATTCTGACTGTGGAGCAGGGCCCAGTCCCCCGAAGAAGGCTAGACTGACGATCCGACGCGCTTCACAAGTGACTAGTGCTGACTTGGACGATGAAATGTATCACCCCCAACTTGATTCAGGAAAGCCATCGGCCTTTAGTTGTAAAACTCAATCCGAAGAGAAAACATCGACGCCAAAGAAAGCTGTACATTTCGCGGTTCAACAACTTGAAGCTGCAGTGGCTGCTATTGCAATTAAAGACGAAATTAAAGTCGCCAAGCCGTCTATTCCTTTTAGAATGGTTTCCAAATCCAGTAGATGCTTCACCCCACTTCCCAAAATATCTGAGAATTCTTCCTCGGATTCGAGCATGGAATTGGAACATGAGAGAGTAGTCGCAGCCGAGAAGGAAATGGCAGCACCAATACCATGTGAATATTCACCTTCTGAACCAGCATTATCGTGGGCACCACCATCACCTCAAAATGCTCACTTCAGGAATCCATTCACAGAATACTCACCCACCAGAGAGAAACTACGTCGACTGCACCGTGAACGAAGAGTTACACCACTGATGAAGCCAGATGATAAAGCTCGAAAGGATCATGCAAGATTAAACAATCCTCTTTCTCACTTATGAACTTATGATCTCTCAGTCTTTCTCATCATCAACTTTTTTCAATTTATTTTTGTAAAACTGACCTGTTGATCTCGTATTTAATCAATTCCATAAATTTAGTGTTTGATAAGGTAGAGTTTAGCTAGCCAAAAATTTACGATCAGATTGTAAAATTATGTCCAATAAACTTAGGCTACTTTAATACCAGTAGTGTTGCTGAATGATGAACTGATTTTGAGAGATGATAATAGATTTTTGTGACAATCAATTTGCTTTCAATCTGGATATTTATCGTTTATTAAATTTGCATGTTACTCTAGCATATTTCTATGTTTTGCATGAAATTTCACAGTGATTCATAGTAATTTAGGTTTTGCGTTGCTTATGGATTTGCTAAAAGTCATACCATTCATTAGAATGGAAGTGGATGGCCCAAACAAACTCGGTTTAATCATAGAGCTGCATGGAAGCTGCCACTTATTCTATCATAATAAAATGTTCCTTGTTGTTTTTTACCCTTGGCCAGACTCCCTCTCTTCAAGGAGAGGTAATATTGGTTCATTACTATAAGAGTAAAACTTTTAATTCTTTTTATAGAAAAGTGCATAGCTTTCGAGACGTTGAGTTACAACAATGTGAGGAATATCAAGGTTTTCCAAAAAAACTAGCTTGTTCTCGGATTTTTTAGGCTTGACCTAGTAATGCTGAGCCGAAACAAAGGCATTTTATTTGTTATGTTGCATAATATATTGTTGTGACCTATAATTCAGTAGTAAAATCATATCAAATTGCTATTGTAAGTATAGTGTGTGAAGTGAATGCTTCATAACAATCACACTATGCCCAAAAAGGTAGCAAGTAGCACAAAAACCTTCCCACAGAAAAATGTTTATCTGGTTTAACGAAAAGTTAGGCTTTGATCAGGTTCCACTTTGCGACTCGTGGAATAGAACCTTAGAAAAAATAGTGAAGTAAATCCTGATTTAATTTGTTGGTGGATATTACATAAGGAATTTAAAAAGGGACTTCGTCAAAGCAAATACAGATGCAAAATTTTTGATGTGTTTGGTTTTACGACGTTTGAATTTAGCAGAATATGCTTTCGTGCTTCATTATTTTTTTAACTCGTTAAATTCTGAACTTTGCTTTGCTCAGGAATGCTGAAAGTTTTGTTGAAAAAGTAATAATGCCGGTGTCGAATCTACCAAGGTTCTTTTCGGACTAGTTAGCAAAGTATTTAGGAGTGTACCCGTCCAAGCTACTTTGTACTTCTTTATATGTTGCTCGTAACTCATGATTTTTTCGATGCCACGTCGCATTCTATTTTTATATCGTGTAATTTTTTCATTAGTATTCAAATTCTTTATTCAGAATAAAATTCCTGACTATCATTCTGAATTTAGTAAGCTTTCTATCACGTGCTTTCTTCCTACACAATAGAGCATGCAAGGGGTATACACCCTGGAACCTCTGGAAAATTCTTACTGTTTCCGATATGCGTCCGAATGGACAGACAGACGAGTAAACTGTAAAATGAATGCAGGTACTATTCAGCTACGTAATAAAAAATATATACACAGTCCTGATCTAATTGTAAGTACTCTTTATCTGATATAAAACACACAACCAATCAAAAATTGAATTTCTTGCAACAACACTTTGAAAAAGATGATAAAGAAAGATGCAGCTTGTTTCAAAATTTTGCAAAACTACGCTTGAAATGTAGAAACGCTATGCGTTTTTTGGCTTAAGAGTTTAGAGCTCTTCAGCTTGCGTTACGTTGCGGTACGTAACAGACGGACCCGTAGGCCAAACGTTAGTGTTTCTGATTACATATATATGCCTCTACAAATTTGCTTTTAAAATACTTTACTGACTACTGTCTTCACAAGGGTAGCGCGCATTTATTTTATGCAAATTTTATTAATATTCTCAACACAATTTTATAGTAGTTTATCAATCTACCAATTTATGCATTTATGTCATCACAAATTTAAATTTAATCGAGCATTATTAACGATTTTTAATAATGGTTCCATTATTTATGTCATTACAAAAGTGTGCTATATACTTACAAGTTATGTATTTTATGAACTTCCCTTAGGTGTCAATTTGATCATAGAAAGTTTGATTATAGTTTATGGATTATTGACTTTATTGAGTGTCTCCCTCTTTTAATTGCGTTTGTTATTCTGAGCCCCCCAATCCACTTTTATTGATACTTGTTGATATAACCCTGCTCCTGCTGCCAAAGCGTATTCACCTAAAGACATCCTCTAATTGATCATTTTCAATTGTGAGTTCCTCCCGACCTCCTTTTAAAATTCTACCACCGCGTTCAACCCTGAGGGACTTGACTGATCTTAGGACTGTAAAAGTTTCTGTTGGATGGTTGGAAAATTTGCATTAAACACAGACGTATTAATAATGTTTGGAAAAGTATTTTTTCCCTTACCCATCAAGTATCTGTCGTAGATTAGCAGTTGATTCAAAACATAGATGATTTGCTCCCTTCGCATTAGAATCAAGAAGATGAGGATGAAGAATAGTGTTGCGGAAATCATTTCAGCCTACTGAAGTACTAATGTTTCAAATGCCTGTCGGTCCCTAACTTTTTCCACCACATTTTCAATTGGATTCCAATCCTTTATCTTGTAGTGGAGAGTGACCCCATGAATGGCGCAGTTGATTAAGGATGCCCACAGTCCACCGATCCAAGTGAAGAATAATTAAGGAGATGCATTTGGTAGCTGTTAGGTCTCCTTGGTCCATCTATACACCCCGTATCTAATAATTGGCATAAGACGGAGTCTTATCTCTGTTGGCTTATCAATGTGAATGAATACGTACTGAAAATCAAGCTCAAGTCATTTCACTAAAACTGAAACTTTCTCTCATAAATTACCCTAAACTCAATCACGATTTTCAATGCCAAGGTTCTATAAAACTTTGTTAAACTTGTTTTTAAAGCTCCACATCAGTGTAGAACTCTATAGGGAATGTACAGGGTTTTAAGGTACTTTTCAGCTTCTGCATTTTTGATCCTTCAATATCGTTAGTTAGAATGTAGTTCAATCCACTTAAATAGTTTTTACCACAAAAATATATTTTCCAGTTCTTTCTCTACAGCAAAAAGTAGAAAACTCTAGGTTCCAACTTGTAAATCTCATTTATAATGCAAGAGCAACTCATCAATTAATTACTATCATGATTGATGGAATGTAAAATGTAAAATGCATAAAGCAACAAGTAAACAACGTCCAATCCAAACCTGAACAAAGACATATGGGCACTTTGAGCCATTGAGCAAAAGCGGTGAAAGCTTTAACGTTTAAACTTAATACTGAAAGTGACGCAACGCAGCACAACGTATGTTTCTCTCATTAACCCTATTGAAACAGCTCACTCAGTCAGTCCGTTTTTTCCTAATCGATCATTGATGTCTGGATGAGAATCTCTGCCGAATTTTTCATTTTAAGTCATCAGTCCTGTGGAGCTTCACCCTCGGAGTTCGCGGATCAATTATCAATCATTGGTTAAAGGTTGAAGTAATTGATAGTTAAGTCGGAAAGTTTTTTTTGTCTTTTTTTAAAGGAATCGATTTTTTGTTTTTGTTCGTCATTCATTTAGTTGGTTATTTCTGTCATCTGTTTTTTGTGGGTCATTGGTTGATAAATGGCAACTGATTGTGACTAGTTTATTCATTTTCTTCGATCATAAAAATGAAGTTTTATAATTCCTTGGGATCATCATCATGAGTGAATATGGCAATAACAGAAACACGGGAGGAAATCCTCCTCACTGCTCCAGGTAAGCAGCACCCCGTTTTTCTCGAATGTCCCACCTTTTCCCCTTTAATCTTTACCGTTGCTTTAAATATTCGTTCGTGTTTGCAGATATCCACCTCGGGGTGGTTCATCTTGCAACGCAGATCCTCCAGGTGGTGATCCACCCCATTTGCCTCCACTACCACAGGCTCCATCACGAAACAAGAACACGAAGGACAAGTTCCCAAATTATCTACACCACATTGCCCCCGAAGATGATCCTCTAGCTACACGAACATTGTTTGTTGGCAACCTGAAATATTGTATTACAGATGAAGATTTGAGAAGAATCTTTGGCAAGTACGGAACTATCGAGGACATTTTCATCAGACGACCACCTGCTGAAATTGCGTACGCTTTCGTGCGATTCGTCAATCTTGACATGGCCGCGAGGTAAGGGAAATAATTAGCATTACATTTAACATTTTTTCCTGATTTAATCCCAGTGTTGCATAAAAAGTTCTAATCCTCTTGTCCTTGTCGCAGAGCAAAGTCTGAGTTATCCGGCCAGTACATTGGAAAATCCAAGTTCAAGATTGGTTACGCAAAGGTGAGCCCAACAACAAAGATGTGGATCGGAGGACTAGGAGACTGGACAACGTCTTCCCAGTTGGAGAGGGAATTTGATAGATTTGGTTCAATCAAAAAGATAGAGTGGATAAAAGGAGAACCTTACGCGTATATAACTTTCGAGACGATTGATGCTGCGCAAGCTGCAGTTAAGGATATGAGAGGATATCCTCTAGGTGGAACTGATAAGCGCATCAGGACTGACTTTGCGGACGATGCTAGCTCTCCAATTGGCTCTCATTTACACAATTCACCTGGACTTGGCAAAGGAGAGTATGATAACAGGGATCCCGGGAGTGTCAACAGTGGAGGTGGAGGCGATAATGTTGGCAACGCAGCAAGTACCGGTAAGTGGTGTCCACATAATTCTGTTTTTATGCTTACATTTATCATAGAGGTTTTGGAAATACAATTATTAATTGTTTGTGGCTTTGCAGATGATATGTCCGGGTATGGAAGTGAGTCTGGAGGAAACGATTCTAATAACGTGCAGACAAGGGGACCTGGGTCCACTCACTCTGGAGGAACAGATCTGGGATGCACCAGCCCGGGGCAAAGTGATAACGAGTCTGTGATAAGCTCTAATCTCAGCCATGAAAACATCAAGTCTATTCACGACATCCCCAGGCAAGTTGGATTCGCTTGGAATGGAGCCTTCATTTTCAAAAATTGCTCCTTCCCCACAAAGTAAGTTGGCAGTTTATTCAAGGCGCTTGATTTGTCACTATAAAAAGACTAAATACGCATGTGCTAACGTATGTATGTATTCTCCAGGTTATATCTGATAGAGGGCTACTTTGAGGGAATCGACTTGCTGATGAAAGATGAGGAGAGCAAGAACCAGTTGCGACTCACACATCGACTGCGACTAGAGCAGAGCAAGTTGGACGACGTGTTGAAGCAAATCAGTACGTCATCCCATCACTCAATGTTTCTAGCGCTACCCTGCTCTTCAACAACAGCCTCATCATCGCCAACTTTCGGAACCCAAGACGAGGACTCACAGAACTCTTCCACAGCGCTGCAGTCCCGACCCCTCCCTAACCTAGTGTCGTATTTAAAGCAGAAGAAAGCCGCAGGAGTGATATCACTCGCTGTTGCAAAAGACCCAAACACAACTGGAGTGTTATATGCATTTCCACCATGTGGGTTCAGCTTCGAGCTGCTTAAGAAACAATGTCCAGGAATAAACGAGAGTGAAAGTAGCGGAGGAGGAAAGGACGAAAATCATCTTGTTATTGTTGTTATTATTAGAGGTGGTAATGTGTAAAAATAAACTCTTACTCGTCCGCTTATATATGTATTTAATCGTTGAAAAAGTTGAGGGAGGTTAGTGATGCCAAGAAATGATGTGTTGCAATGCAAAAGCAGTGATGTGTTGAATTAAATAAAGTTTGGTTTTATTATTGGAATTGCTGCTAGTTGGAAAGAAAAATGTTAACTTGTGAAGTCTTCGGTTATTGTTGCAAGTACTAAAAGTAATTTAAGTAATTATAGTAGGAAAAAGGTGATGAAATAAAATTTGATATTGTTTTTTAAACTTTTTATATATTATTTGTAAAGTATAATTGTGTTCATTTGCATTTATCTAGTGACTATGTATTTCATTGGTTCAGTTTCCTAAGTTTTGTACCTTCTGGTCGGGCTCTGACATTTTTATCTTCCTCGTACAGATCCAGGTGTTTCATATAGTACCAAACTAGACAGTCAAATATTGCTCCAAGGAATTTGAAAGCTTAAAAATAGTGATTAGTAATTAGAAAACACTCACGACTCACTCGTCAGTACTTAACTTATAACCCATTAATACTTTAATAGTTTTTAGTTAGATTAAACCAGTATCTAAGTTTTTTGTCCGTCATAAAACCAGCAGTTCCCTCAGGTACCACATTTGGCACCCCAAACCAGGCATGCTAAATATTGTAATGATGTTGCGGAAAGTTGATTTTTTATCATCGAAATCTACCAAACAATATTTAATTCAAAATTGTGCAATACATACTAAAACTTATCCCAAACAGAATGACATCAGGCTGCATAGCTAGTACACTGATAACGAATATGCTAAAACCAATTGCAGGTGATTTAACCTTTAGATCTACGCATCTACAAATATTCATGAAAATGCTTATCCTGCTCCCACTTCTGATAGGATTTGAAATAGTTCCATTCATTTCAACCGTGGATGCAGCATTCATGACAAGCAAAGTAGAGCACTTGATTAGTTTCTGGATAGCAAACTGGAAACACTTTGTTGGATTTGCAATTACAATCCATATTACAACTTGTCGTCAAGTTCCATTCGCCACTATCAGTTTTCGTTCCAAATGCCATCTCGCCGGGATAGCAACCCATTGGAGTGAAAGAGAATTTGACAATTACATAGATGTTCTCGAGAGAACAAAGCAATCCGAAACTAAGTAAGAATCATTAGGGTACCCAAAACCACCCACCCTATAAAAGAAAACGGAAAAGGAGAAAGCATCCTTTGTTATAATGGAGTGCCCAAATCTTGGAAAATGTCACGCCATTGTGGATGGCCTAATTGAATTGTAGGTGTGAACATTGTGCTGATGAAAAGTTTTAGAAAAAATCCAGCAAACAAGAAGCCAAGGGTAGGTCCAACTAGTCTCCTTGACATTGTTATGCAGAAAAATTTCTATCCGAAACAGAAAACATAGATATTATTCGCATTTCTCTCACTCAATCTGTTTTCAAGCTCATAAGATTATATCAGCCTGATCATCCAAGTCTGGTGCACCAAGGGACAAATTGGGAAAGGAAGATAAGTATCAGAGGTATGATAGATGTGTCTGATGATTCATAGTCCGTTAATGGGATTATTGGTGCATCAAGTCTACGTTTGGAAAGCTGAACGTTGCTTTTTGCAGCTGAATTTAAAAAAAGAACATAATATATTTGTTTAAAACACAATTCAGAGTATAAAGATGAAAATGCCTTAAACGTAGGTTTATGTAGTTGATCATGTGCTTAAATCATTTTAAACAAAAGTATTTTCTCATATATTTTTTTCAATACTCCTCCATTCCCACTTTAAAGAAAGAGTATACCTTAAATCATATATTATTCTGGAATGGAAGCATAAGTGAAAGGTGAAAAGCGCATTTATGTATGTGACGCATGCAAAAAAACACTTATGGGAAAATAGAAGTAATCTGCTCGTTTCCAAGTGAACAACGCTGACTGTCGGGAAAATGGAAGAATGGAGAAGATGGGGAAACCATTTATGAAAAAGACGTATTCATCCTATAAGTACAAAAAATTGTCTATAAGCGATTTTAGACATTTTAGACATTTTAGACAACCCTCTCTCCTTTCTATCCAGTTTCTCAAGCCCATCAAAAAATTTCAGCTCATACAAGCAAAAAAATAAGAAGAAAAGCGCTTTAGAGCCTCCACTCACAAAATCACTAAACTTCTTGATGCATGCATGAAGAGAGGAGAGAAAGTCATTCATATAAAAAGTAGATACCTTACTTCGATCGAGAATAATAATGGTCTATGAATACACTTCTCCTCCTACTTTACAGACACGATACGATACCGGATGCGACCACAATAGATTTCTAATGCAAACTTTACAAGGCTGCCTGCTTGCATAAGGTATTATGTGACAATGGGAAAAGGAAGTTAAAAAAATAAAGGCTTAAATTACTCCTTTCTCTCTCTCTCCCTCGCTCAATCTTTACAAGTTAATAATATTGTAGTAATGGTGTTAGTGCATTCTTGCGTCAAATAATAATACATATTTTCTCAAATTGAAAGCCGATTTTAAAGTTTACTATAATTCATTGTGTTCTAAAGTAGATAAGCTCTTCATCAAAGTATAAGATCGTGAAGTCGGATCGGATTGGGCAACAACTATATTTTAATACAGTAGTAGCTGCTTGGAAATAAACTACTTTGACAAAAAAGTGAAAAAAAAGTGTCAACAGGCAACAAACAGGACGGGTATTAATCCAATAAGGAGCTCTAGTCTGATAATGCTTAATATGTAAACCAGTGTGTTCGTGCCTGTCAAACAAGGTTACCTCAGCTCGGCTAGCCAAAGGCTAAACCATGCAAAGCTGAATCATGTTATTTTCTTGCAACCAAAATTTAAACGGGTACTTCTTTACAAAGAATTTCTCTACCTCTTATGCTAAATAATTCTAGGAACTACATAAATAAATGTTTTCTCTTGGTACCGGAGAAAACAATTTTAAAACAAAGGACATGGGGAGAAAGGCTTTCACAAAAGAAATTGAGTCATGTCAGAGTGTAGAAACTCAAATACAGTATGTATGTATGTATATTTACATGTAACCATTGGAGCAGTGGTAGTGTTGAGTTCAAGAATGGAACTGGTAGTGGCTGGGGATTTAAAAGATGTACATATTCTTTAGTCAAGCTCAAGGCATCACTCCCTGGCCCATAAAAGAAATGTGGGGACGCCAGCACAACAACTTGCAGCACTTATCAGAACTCCAGCACTCTTCCAACGAGAACGATGTCCACGACCTCCATAGTAGGCAAGAACCAAAGAGAAAACTTGACTTACGACATCTCATTTCCTGTCATCACGATTCCTATATGAAAAAATGACCTTAAATTGATGTTTATGCTTGCTTATGTAGAAATGGCTATGATTGTGACTTTTCACGTGAGGTTTAGTGTGGTGTGATAGGATTGCTTTCCAAGAAATCGAAATTTTACCTTGAGTTTGTGAATTGATTTTCGTTTCTCTAAAGTCGTAATTGTAGCTGTAAATTAGGACCAGCCCATTGACTGGATAATGGCTATACGGGAAAACACGACCATGAACGCTTTCTTTGACGCAAGTTTTGTAACCATTCTGGCTTAAACCGATCCCACATTCAGTATCTCGAGCATTATCCTCATGTTGTGGTGACTGTTGATAACGTGACGGGGGAATGACTTGAGGGCCTAAGAGATCAGTTAGTAAAGAAGTGATCTTGCCAGGTTTACTGCTGACATTAGATATAGGTTGACTTGCTACTGGAGCACCTTGTTGATCGAAATAGTAAGTCGTTTACCCACCATCACCACCACCACCTTCAACACCAAGTTTTTTATCCGATGGGGCTAGTTGAGACATTGTGCAGAAAAATGTTCAGCTAAATACAGTTTAACTTTTCAAATTTAGTCTCAGGTACGTTCACAAATAATTAAATTACTAGGCCACTATTGAAGCTTGATTTGATTGAGGGGCATGTGTTGTTGAGTGACCGGTAGTTCATTTGGTGGTGCTTGGAGAAAGACGGCGAGTGACTATGCAGAATTTGGTACGCTGTTAAAGGTTCAACCAATACCACCACTACTAAAAAATATATATACTGATCAAAAGTTTTATTGTCTGGACTCAACACTTTTTTAATTCTGACTGTAGTAATGATTGACTGGAGTAACGAATCGTTGCCTTGTTCATCTTATTATCTGAGATCAATACAACGTCAAATCAGAAATATGTCAACGTAATGCCAATGCCAGATGTATTTGAGATGATTCATAGCTTCATATCAGCCACAGATCAACAACGGTAAATTATTTTCCACAGTTAACAGTAGAAAAGTTTATTAATCGTTTAACAAAACATTACGTCCAATTACTAGATATTCTACCAAAATGAAGTTTGCTTGAATTAATTACAGATATTTCAGATAATTACAGGGCTTTTTTCTTATTTCGATTATCAAAAGATTTTCCCACTTCACTATGACAAATCCTTACGTGTCCGCTTCAAGCATTTAGGGTCAAGTTTGAGTGGAATAGCACCATCACCACCACTTTTTTTCTTCTTCTTCTTCCTTTCCTCATGTTTCTGCATCATCTCCTCCGTCAACACGATAGCATAACCACCTTGACAATATTTGAGAATGTTCAGCGTCTGAAGGGTTGAAATCACATCCTCCTTTTTCATAGCCGTCATCCAACAAATGTCGCTGAAGGAATATAAATCAAATAATACAGATAATTGTGTTATAAGAGAAATATAAGGGTAACATGATAAAAGGCAGCCCGATATTGGTTGAATGCTTGCGTACTCAATTGCTATCCCCTTTTTTTCTTTCTTGTATGAGCAAAGAATGTCAAGAATCGTTTGTGACCAATAACTTCGATAGGATAGAAGTCCAAAGTCAGATAGAGGTTTCTCAGGTGACCCCAACTTGCCTTCCCGTTTGCTCAACTCGTAGCCTAATAAAATGGAAGGAGAAGTTTAGCTTTCCAAACGTTAGGATTAGGATATTAGAGAGGATTTATTGTATATTTTTGTACTTACTCAATTCAATCATCAACTTTCCATATCCTTTACGCTGGTATGGAGGTAACGTCAAGATACAAGCAACATTGTAGTTTTCCTTCGATTCCTTGTCTTTACTAAAGTAGCCTACCAAGTGGCAACCACTTTGATCCACCGTTGTCATCAAATAAAAGAGAAAAATATTCGTGTCATAAGCAACCCCCTTGTGATCAAGAAATAGTTTGGAGAGAAGGCACAAGTTTCTTGTGTACTCCTTTTCCTTCCTTCCATCCACTTCGAAAAAGGAAATGTCCTCACTTCTGTAAATCTCTCGGCCTGGTGGATGCTTCCACAAGCATTTTCTCAAATGGCTTTTTAGACTTTGGAGGCTGGCAACGTATTTCAGACAAAACTCACAGACAAACAAGCACTCCAGTCCAGTAACGAGCTCCTCGGGGTAGGGTGAGAAATACCAGGGTTTCATGCGATATCGTCCTAGCTCAATCAAGGGCACGTGTTTAAGGAGCAATTTGTCAGCACTGTGGCTTCGTGTTAAAGACAGAGGCATCCTTGATGGGTCATGGTCACCTCCTCCACTTCCACCTGGAAGAGAATCTGATTGATGAGGTCGTGAAGATGATGGTTCAGAAGACCCTGCCTCCTGTGTCGTCGGAGGTGGAGACAGGGAAAGAGAAGGACATGCTTCAACCACAGCTACGCTTTCTTCACCAGACGAAGAGGCAAGTCCAACATCTCCTTTTGAGGGATAAATTACTTTGCCGAGATTAAGCCTTTCTTCGCCCACCCATTCATCTAATCGTTTGTTGACTGAAAAGAGAAAAGACATTTATAATGCATGTAAAAAATCTGATCTTTTAATTATAACACAACTCATTCAAAAATATAAACTGACAGCCAATGTAGTGGACATAAAAGCTTCTTGGTACGCCATCCGATTCATTGCATCTCAGGATCTCTGCCATTTCTGTATAAACAAAAAAGAAATCATCAAACGGGATTCAAACCAATTTAAAACAAATGAAACCGTTAAATTTTGAATAACATTAATGTTTAACTTTACCCCAGTTATTTCCCGTGGACATGCGGACCTCAACTTTACATCCTATCCCAACGTTTCCCTAAAAATCAATGCAATAACATTTAGTTAGTAGTAACCTTCAACCGCTTTCGAAGAATATAAACGAGGCACATGATAACCATTAAATTATTTATTTACTTACGGCCACGGTAGGAAGAGGGATTTGCTCATTTTCGGCTCCACTGCCCAACGCAGTCTTCTCCATTTCTTGCCACGCAGTTTATATAACGTTTGAAACTAATCGATGCACTGATCACTCATTTACTTGTAATTAATAATTAATTAGATCACACAGACTTTCAACCAGCCATTGTTATCTCTCTCTCTCTCTCTCTCAATCAACTCTCTAGCTCAGTTGTTGATGATATGATACTGTTGACAGATGACAGGTTTAAGAATAATATGAAATTACACCAAACCACGTTTAATCAGAGCGCACTTTGTAAAATAATAAATACTCGGTTCAGTTTCTATAAAGTTTACTTACGCAGACAAATAGCAAATTACGTACCTTTTTTTATATCTCCTTCTTGTGTTCAAACCAACGTTTTTAGGAAGAAACTTCATCAAGCAATCCCTACACATACATTGGGATCGATCCCATTGGCCAACTTTTAGGCGGGAATTTTTTTTTTCAGTCAGTCGTCCGCCGGTGACGAAAACAGATTCATAATTTTGACATCATTTCTCAATATTTGATATTAGCAGTGAAAAGGTTTAAGTCGCCTTGCTAAGAATTCGTTTGCAGCTGTTTTATCGACCATTTTATCCAAATTGTTGGTAAACTTTTGACAGTCAACCTTATGCCCTAGTTGTTTGTAGTTAATCATGTTAGATTTTTAAGATATTTTCCTGCTTGCCCATCGGTTTTAGTTTTAGTGGTACCTTTGCTACCTTGATAATATATTATTTGATGTTTTGATCGAGAACTTTTGTTTTGAATAAAAAAGGATACACAAATTATGCATCATTTAAATGTTAATTCGGTCCAGTTTGGGGAAACCATTTATGCTATATTGTTGGATTATGTTAAATTAAAGTACTCGCTTAATTTAACGAAGGCCTAAACACCTTATCAGCAGCTGTATATCTGTATCGGTCACACAGAAATAATCAATGCTGGATCCCAATCGCTGCATTTATTCCAATTTAAATCTATTGTCTGTATAGCTCTCATCAGGAAAACTATAAACTAGTCTAATTTTTTGCATCACTCCGTTATTTAACAAAAACTATTTTTTGTTTGACATTTGATATTTGAAAAATATAAATTTTGTGATTTAGACGCTGTTACTGACTAATGTTGGATGATTGAATATTATCAATGGAGACTAATGAAAAAAGGGGATCTGATAAGGTGGACTGTGCAACTTTCCAAGAATTTTCAAATAACTGCTCGGCGCCTTGTGAAAACGAAGAATCATCCTTTGATCGGTGGGTGGTAGAGAAAGCGGATTTAGATCTAGGGATGTCGTCAACAACTCCTTGTTTTCTAAGTTCGGAGGAGGTCCCCCAAGTAAAAGAACAGCTGCCGTCTTTGAAACCAAAGTTTCCAGCAGCAGCAGTTGTTTCCACCGGAAATTCCAGAAACGCTATTCAACCTGAGACATCCTCCTTGCTGAGCAACTCCAAATTTTTGTTTGGACCGGAGGAGAACCTGAAGCAACCATTTAGAGGATTTACGGTGGAAGACCACTCCCGGGTTGAAACCATTTCCTCCAAGTTATTCGCCATGATTCAGAGTTACAAAGAGGGAGTCAAGAATCATGTGATTTTCCGTGTGAAGAAGAAGAATGGAGTGATCCCTGTAAGAAACAAGTTTCCCAAGGCCATCCTTCTCTACAAAAAATTCGTTCCTGCCCCTCCACCTCTTCAATTACTTGGGAGAGGATCCAATATGAGCCCCACCTCCAAGCTTTTGGTTGCAGATGAGAAAATCTATTCGATGGAAAAGTTGGATAAGCTAAAGGCCGTCTTTGAGGCGGGTTGGAAGAGGGAAGTTGTGATGAAATTTGATGAGCGTTTCAAAGGGAGGAAGACGGGGGATGTCTTTTACTACTCTCCATCTGGTGTCAAGCTCCAATCCTCCAAGGAAGTGGACATATTCCTCCAAAGCCTTTCAGACGGATCAGCAAGATTTTTGACAGTGGATAACTTCTCTTTTGCCATGGTTCGAATCAGCTTGAACCCCGAGCAGGAAATTGTGAGGGAGGATTTCAGTGGAATTTCTTCTTCAACTAAAGCTTTTGCCAATCCTCCAGTTTACTCGCAAAAGCAACTCGTCGAAAAGAAGCTTCCAAGTAACACGGGGGACTTCTCAATCTCATCCAGTCTCTCCAAAAGATCCTTGTTTCTCCCCACGAAATGTTTTAATCAAGGTGTGGAGATGACACAGGAAAAAGTCAGGCCTCAGGAAAAAAAACGGTAAAGACTATTACACATTTCATAATTTTTTTGTTACCACTTTACTTGCACTAAAAATAATTAAGTTGCATAATATATTCCATTTGTTTAGGAAGCTGAAAAGCAATGAGTTTGTGATGGGAATGTTGCCACCCAAGTATCCAAAAAATATGGAAAGAGCTTTGAAGAGCAGTTCTAATTTTAAAGAAATGAACCACAACTTTAATTTCGTGGAAATAGAAAATGACCACACCGATTATGATCCACTCTTTTTTATTTCAGCCATGAAGGAATCTGGAGAGTAAGTTTTGTTTCATGTTTGTGATGGTAATGATCAAAGATATAATAGTTTTGATTAATTTAGCATCTATTAAGTCTGTATTTCTTCGCCATTTATCGAATAGATTGGAGTTGTACCCGGACACTTGGCAGCCATTACTGCAACAGAATCTAATGGAAGAAGAATATGACGAGATTTGTGATGTCACTGATAGAATCAGTCAGGTTTCATTGCTCAATGATCAACTCAAAACTTTCATGGATGATAAGGGAAAAGAGGTGTTGGTAGCTGCTGGAGGAATGTCAAAGAAAAGTGCACCTTGCTGGATCCTGTGTGAAGGAAGGAGAGGCGTGATTCCAAGCCTTCAATGTGTCAAATGTCTGTGCTTGGTTCATGCAGAGTGTGTTGGAGTCCCTCCTTTAATTTCCTGTGGTAATTTCATGTGTCCAGTGAGCTCAACAAATATTTAAAATTAGCTCAAATTTAATATGCTTGCGTTTTGAGAAAATGAAATAATATAGCTCATGACAAAATGGAAATCTCTTTTTTTATAGAGTTGCCATCATGCACTCCTACTCAAACTGAAGAATGATCGGCTAGTTGGAATGTCATTGGGAGTGACTTCACCTAAAGTATTTAGAGTCGTAGCAGCACCACAAGGAAATTCGCCTTGGTCCCTGTCTGGAAAGAAAGCAAGTCGTGTGATGATAAAGCATGTGACAGTTCCAAAAATGCTCATCAAGAAGCCACCTATACCAAAGCTGCTTCCGCTGAAAATCCTTTCTATTCGCAAACGGAGTTGGAGCTTGAGATGTCCACCCACGGTTGGGGTTGGTGGCCGTGGAAGCAGAATGGGAAAGAGGATCATCATGAGAAAAATACCTAGCGTGCCTATACCTCAGCTGAAATCATCTTTGGAGCCTCCAGAGAAAATTCCTACTTATCCAAAAGTTTTGGAATTAATAAACCTTTTGGATGGACAACTCACATTTTCACTTGTTGATTCCTCCTCACCACCTTTCAAGTCATCGGTGTCAGCGTCAACACCATCTTCAGCATCTGAATCATCCCTACTCAAGATTCCAGCGGGCCGTGCTCCGCAGTCGGCTTTTGGTGACGCTATAACTATTACGAAGGCTCCGCAAGGTTTTTAGAATGAGATGATTCTCAGTCTTTGTCTTGGCGTTCACAAGAGGAGAAAGATGTATGAGAGTAGATTAGATGCAATATGCGTATCTCTAGGAATCATTTCCAATTCTTGTTGAGCCTTTTAAATAAATTTTAAATTAAATATCCTCAACCAAAAGCTATACATTTCTTATTATTGAAAGTGCAAAGAAATCGTACCAAATTAAGAATTTCCGCAGTCGACTCCTCATTCACTAGTTTGACATTTGCAGTTAAGCGAATGATCCATTTGACATTGTTCTCAAACTCAGGATTGTTTTTGAAGAAACTGTTCATTGTATCAGGGAAGTACATTACCAAGTGGCTGATGAGGGAAGCATGGCCAGTCAAATATACGAATGCTGAAAGCAATTCAAAATACGTACATTAACCAACCGTTAGTGTTACAATTTTCAAAGATCGAATCAGAGATAAGTTGGTTTTTGATACACAATCTATAATTTCAAACCACTTACCAAAATTTTCCGTAAAAAAAGTAAAGTTAAGAATAGGATGAGAAAACAACCGTCCCCAACACTGATCAAATTATTGGAGACGTAGTAGATAGATAAATACAAAATACATGAAATCTGAATCAATATGCTAGTCGCTAAATGCTGCGATAGATGCAAATGGAGCGTCAAGTTTAAACTACGCATTTTACGTATCATTTTTGATGGCCTCAGCCTCACCTGTATAATATTATTGTCGTGGTCAGGTAGTTTGTGCAACAGTAGTAACTCGATTGCGCGAAATACGACGCTGACAATTCCAGGTCAACAAATTCAGTCAGACATTGCTCATTGAACAAATTGCGAGCTCGAGTGTAAACTACAAAGTATACAACAATCTTTTTTGTCAACCTCCGATTGTAGAGCCACGGATCACTAATCTCAAGGATGCTGCTTACTGACATTCCGAAGATCACTTTGAAAAAGAGAGGGGAGGTGTGGTCTTGTTGGGACATGACTTATTTGTACTGTCAGGTTTGTGACCCACAAAATACGAGTGAAAAGATTGTTAACAGATTAATTTGAATTTAGTTGAGATTTATTAACTGAAGGTGAATTGTTTTGATGATTCCAGATGCAAGCTACTCAGCAGGCGTTAAAAGCTATGATTGCCAGAAGCAAACGCAGGATTCGGGATAGAAGGGCAAAGAAACGGAAGAAAATGATGATGACGGTGAAGACGACAAAACAAAAGAGCAAGAACAGAACCGGCAAAGTACAACGACGGGGGCGTCAGTGTAATAGTACCAAAAACAACCGACCAGGTCGAAATTATGTCACACTTTGGCATTCAACTCATATTTTTTAAGTTGATTTTAACCTTTTACCTTTCGATTTCATTTCAGTGTCTGAGTTGGAGCTGACCTCTCAATGGTACGTGAAGGTCAGTGTTGAACAACCGGTCGAGAAGATGATGCTTTCACTGCCTTCCATTTCCAAATTACCTTCAGTAGCACCAGAACCGTCCTCCATTCCACCTCCTGTTCGCCGCTATTCAACGGGCCTATTCGAAGACCTGGCACTGTCCAGTGATAGTGATGACGATCATGAACCTGATAATACCACAACCACCGTCATCAGTGCAAGTGCATCAGAAAGTAAGTGAAATACAACACGTCAGATCTATTCATTAACAAATTATTTGATTGAGTTAAAGTAATTATGATTTATGATCACTTTAATATAGTTGAAGGTTCGAAACAAGCTAACTACTTCTACTCGGAGGAGGATGAGGCCTTGCTCAACACTTACTAACTGATAATAAATTCTTTAGATGCTCAGATGATATTTAATATAAAGTCGTCTCTTAATTACTGTTCATGTTTGATTTCTCAAAGCTGTAAATGATTTCCTTTATCAACCCAGCTAAAACTCTGCCGTGAGTCTCAATCATAAGGACATACCACCCGCCTCCAATTAGGAGTGCTATGAAAAAAAAGCAGACGAGCAGCTTTTGTTTTTCAGAGACCTTCTTGTCACTCCTAAACCTTCAGGAACTCTTTTCTATCGTGCCGAAGGCTATTAACCTATTGAGTAGTTTGTCGATCCGAGTTTTATAAGCCAACAATATATTCTCATACTTTCAAATTATGTTTCCATGCGATGCAAGTGTCTCACATCCACTCCACTTGGGAATAATCCGGTGAAATACACGTATAAAAATTATGTAATATAATCATTATAATTTATTAATTTCAATTTAATTTAAAACCGAACATCCTAACAAAACAAAACCCAAGGAATCCTCTTTATGTTCGTCACATTTATGTTCATTGTCTCCTCGAAAATTGAATGTCCAGTTTTCCCCTAATTCATATACTAGTTGAGACGCTACTAGAACATTACTTAACTAAAACAAAACGAGAAATTATCAATTTGGAAACTGGGATTTTAGATATTCAACGCAAATGCATAATATTGAATATCCGCATAATAATTATTTTATAAACAACAAAATAATTCATTTTTAACGATTTGACCTTGACAAAAAGAAAGTTGAAAGTAAATATTATTTTTTTAAATTTCAAGACTGCTTTATGAGACATGGACCAAAATTATGTTTGTGCTTGTCTTGTTCTTTAGCTGGCTCCCATCCATAGTCAGGAAATTTGAATGGGCCATCCACTGGTATTTCCTATAAACAATGGAAAAATGATAAGTTTTTTTAACTTTAAAAAATATTCCCATACTTAAATTGAGATGTATTGGAAAGGAACGTACAGCCAAATTCAGTTCCAGGTACTTGACGTCTTTTGGATCCGTATGAAAAATTAGACATTGCTTCGCTGCCAAAATGTCATCCCGACTTTGATAGACAGTAGGAGAAGCCCCAGTCCAAGTTGGATTTTCGGAAGCCTTAAAATTTTAAAACAATAAAATAAAATTGGTGACTTTACATCTGTTTCCGTCTGTAATAATTTGAAAAAAAAATTATTTGGATTTACTTACAGCATCGTCGCCCCTGAGTTTGAGCTTGCTTATGAAACACGTCTTACGCTTCTCCAATGCCAGAGCTGCTAACCCGTGGACCAACCTATATTTTGGACGATTCTCTTCATAATATTCATAGTCTGCATCTGCATCCGCAATATGGTACAAAATGAAGACGCAGGCATCCTTCCCCTCAATTTTTTCCGTTGAAGCTACACCGATCCAGACATTGCTTTTAGATTTCATCAAAAAAGTAGCCCTTGAAATCCCTGGTTTCCCTAAAATATGATAATAATGACGGAATTGGTAAGATAGATAAATAATTTTACCGCATTATATTATAAATATGTCGAAACCATCGTACCAAACCAAAAAGGCTTCACTGGGAACAGTCTCTCACAAAGAAAATGAAATGCAAGACCATGGTCCTCGTGCAAATGAGTAATTAGGTCTTCCTTATTCCAAAGTCCAGTTTCAAAGCATTCCGTTTCAGGACAGCGTATATTTTCGCTGAAAACATACACCAAACAAAAAATATTGGGAAGCTGGAAGCCGTTAACGGATATTTTGCACAATAATAGATTTTTTAAATAGCATATTATTATTCTGTGTGGTTTACGTTGCAACACAGGTTTTAAGATGCTCAATTATATCAGCCCCTCGATAAACTTCTTCACAAGGGAAAACCGGGCACTCTATATTGGACAGTTTGAAAAGCACTTTGTGAACGTAGCATGGCTTCCTTCTCAATCGTTTTGAGCACGGAGATGTTGAGTTGACTGATACTGATTCAAATTCAAATGAGTCTTGATCCTCCTTCTTTGGGACGAACCTGCACACTGCTCCTCCCTCGCTGCCCTCCTCATCAACACAATCCATACACGTCATGTGACCAAATTCACAGATAAAGCTGCCCGGTGGAGGGGTGAATCCACAGGAAGCACAACAAGGAAGTATTTCCTCAGCAATTTCCTTGCTGGTAGGCGCATCTTTCACGGCAGTTACTGGTGCTTTTATTTCAATCCCGTGTCTTCAAAAAATAAAATACAAGGAAACGAATTTTTAAGCTTGAGACAGTTCTTGTAAATGCTCTATATATTTTTTATTGATAACATTTGTAATGGAACTTACTGTATTTCTATTGGAAGGGGATTCTGATGCTGATCAGGCTTCCTCGGTGGGCCACCGTCATTGAAGTATTGCTCGAACATTTTCGGTCGTTTCCCCCAAAAGATAATTAACTGGTAGCATCAATTCACTTTTTATAATGAAAATAATTGTGTTTCAAAAATAGTAGGCAGTTTCTTAGCAAAAAATGATTCAAGGACAGAAAATAAAATTAAACATACGATTGCAACTTAGAAAAACTCCTTTGTGCTTTGTCAAAAATAAAACAGGTATGCCACCTCAGTGGTCCCAAATTATAGGTTTCCTGTTCAGAAGAAATATAAAGAATGAGATGGAAACGAAGAATGTTGAATACTTTGTACTGTTCTATCCAATCTCTCCCTTAAGATTCAGAAGGATTAACGTGATTAACGTACTGATTGTAGCCAACTGCACGTATGTATAATGAACAAAAAAGAACGAATAAGCAAACCATAACCTTAAATTCATCTTCAGCACAAGTTACAATGAACTTTTGAGTGTATCCCTTGTTCAAAGCACATATGAGTAGTCGACGACGATGATGAAATGATGATGATATGATGAGGAAAGCAAACCCCAAGATCCAAAGAATCATGTCATGCAGTATAGCATTTATATAAATACTGAACCTTTCCTTCATGTTCTTAACAAAATGCGAAGAGCTTAACTTAGCCAAATTAGTTCAATCACCTTCCAGCTTAGGACAAAATTGTTCAAGCCCTCATTTTAATCCCCTTCTGTTAGCTTAAATAATATGCACCTGTGCATCTTGATGTAAACTTATTTTTACAGTTAGGAATTGTGAGTCTTCCTTTTCTGTGCTTCGGTGCACCATACTAGCATCATCCAGTGTACGTGTATCGTCAAACGTCATTCTGCCCAACTCAAAGAAGCTAAACCACTTTTACGCATTTTACGTACAATACCATATTGACAACTTAAATAGTGCTTTACTTTGATCTGCATAATTCCACACATAATTTCATACCTTTGTTTGCAAACGCATATATAGTTCCAAGATGCAGTGAGAAAGACAGTAGGAAAAAGTTCAAACCAGATAATCCAGGACGAACTCAGGTGATGGATGAACGAATGCAGTTTCGGGATCAATTTTACAAAAGCCTGTTGAAGCTCGAGTAAATTCAAAAATTGAATAAGTCAATATAGTGTTTCTAAAAGTATTCTGTACAGTTGTTCATCAAAAATATATATTTGTAATCAACAGCAATATAAAAACGTAATAAATGTGATAATTGAAGAAATCGAGATCTTTCTCATGCGAAATTGGGAAAAATCAATGCAATAATTTTGATACTACGTAGCATTTTAACAAGCTGGTGCAGCAACCGCCAATGAAACAATCTCACCCCTGGAAATCTTCCCATTTTACTTTTGGGTAGAGCAGGAACGTAGATGCCACCTATCAGTCTTTTATAGGATGCTACTTTGCTATCAACAATTGGTATGATTTCCTCTTTGATATCTTCATCATCACCATCACTTCCATGTCTCAGAACGAAAAAGGCTTTTGGTATGTGTTGTGGTCATGTACTCCAACAACAGTGGCTTCCTCAACAGTAGGATGAGTCAGGGCCACCTCTTCAATTTCCGCTGGAGAGATCTGTAATAATCATTAGAAAATAAAATTCTGTTAGCTTTGAAATTCTTACTAAAATAGCTAAAAGAAAACAAACACCAATGAAATAAGGCAATTTCGCTTACGTGGCGATTGAAATATTTGAATGTCTCCTTGATTCTATCAATAACATAAACAAATCCCTGCTCATCGTAATAGCCAAGGTCACCCGTTTTCATCCACCCATCTTTAAACTGTGAATTATTCTCCGCACTTCCGTTCCAACACCCTGAACACTGAATTGGTGAGTAGATTGCGATTTCCCCTTGTTGGTTCTGCCATAATGCTCTTCCACTTTCAATATCCAAGACCTTCAGCCTCGTGTTTGGATACAACTTTCCACAAGAAAGTGGTGGAATGTTGGGAATCAGCTTGTACCCGCTTGATAAGCCGGACAGGTCAATGGTCGTCGTGAGTGCAGTACACTCTGTCATCTCGTATCCATTGAAAACACATTTTGCTCCGCGTAGAGTCATCATCATCTCCTTGTAAAACTTTTCTGTGAGGACCATTCCTCCAGTGAGGATAACCTCGAGAGAGGACCTATCATACTTTTGGGCTTCTGGATCGGTGACAAGGAGAGGTTGCGAATCCAAAAGCCAGTTGTGGTTTGTATTGATCAACCGCTCTAAAAATGTGTTCCTTTTTCACTTCATGCATGAGCACGGACCAAATATGCTTCAAAAAGAATGTTTTCGGGGCAAGATGAGCCATCATCTGCAAAAACGGAATCAATGTTGATACATCCTTCAACGTCCCCAAAAACGATGATTTCTGCAGGCCACTCTGCCTCCTCAACTGCGGATTGAGCTTGGTGAACGGTGATGGGGTCACACACGATCCACTTTACATTCGCATCTTGAATTCGGCAGAGAAGTGTGTCCTTAGTGTCTTCCGAGTAGGAGCTGTACATTATCCCACCGTTTCTCCGGACTCCAACGGTAAAAGCGTAGATTCTGGTCACGTCGCTGGTCATGTAGAGCACACCGTAGCCTTTTCTCATATCTCATTTGCAAATTGCACTCGCTACTGCTCGGGACATTGGCTCAACATCAGAGAATAAAAGGGTTTCTCCTGTAATGGAGCAAAATATTTGTAAGAACTAAAAGTTGAAAGACAAAAGAATTCATCACAGAAAATATCTTTGATTTTGCTTACCAGCCATCGCGTTCTTCCAAGCTGGACATTTTCTTGAGCAGAATTCAAAAGATATTGACAAGCGCTCAAGATTTCTAGCTCCGGAATGGGAATAGCTACTCTCTAAAATTGACTCCTCATAAAAGCCACTATTTTCCTGCATTTTGCAAACCCTTTTGGTAGAAAAAGTAGAGTTAGGCTTTGCTGGTGAAGCAAATTTTGTTATACCCAAAGTGAGATTACGAGCTGAACTGAAGAGTTGGGTAGAGCTGCCTTTGATCTTATAAAAACTGGTAAAAAATTATTGCTCGTCTTTATATCTCCCATTCTCAATCATGGGATTTCCTAACAAATTATAAACTCGAGTTTTGGCAAAGGTTCATGTTCATTGAAACGAGGAAAACCTAAAATCTCAGCCAAGTGTAAATACTCAAGCGTTGTGCCACGACACACGATCTCTTTTCTCTTAATGACATTTCCGCGCAAGTGTGTTAAATTTAGTCATACTTATCATTACAAAACGAACCTGTATGCAGGTATAAAACTAAACAAAATGGTATTAAATGGTATTAGATGAGACTTTTATAACATTATGGGAATATCTAAGCGTCAACCTGAGGATTTTGAGGATCTGTGTATTCCAGGTTTATCAGCTTCACCAACGCCTGCTCATTGAGAAGGTACGAGCAACCAGACTGAAAAGTAATTACCATTTGATGAAAGTAACAAATCTTTCCCTCATCGTAATAAATGAAGCTTGGCCCATAATGAATAAAAACCATTTAGTGTGATTTCCACATATGTCAATTGTCTTTATTGAGACATACTTTCTTTGTCTATTGTGGACGTGGGCGGTATTCGTGCTCAGTGATATAATCCCAGGTTCCAAGCTGGAGGATGATGAGGAAGAGTGTGCCAAGCTGTTTAAGAAAAGATATGCTTTCTGCATGCGCCTTCTGGAGCGAAATATCAATGCGAATGATGAGCATTTGGACTCAGAATGCTTCCTATTGGGAACTGAGGAGAAGCTCCTTTATTCCATGAAATGCTGGAAGAGTGAGAAGCCCCATGAGAAGACTTGGTATTTGGAGAAGATGGGCGAGTGGCACAAGAGCTTGCAAATGCATGTCAAGTATCTCACAGAGGAAAACAATGGGCTAACTTTAGTTGCCGAGAAAGCATCTGGATATTCCAAGAATGTGTATCATCATTTTGAAACGATTCGTCAGAATCATGATGATCATGCGGACAACCACTTAACATGCGATTTGTATTTAATTCTTGTGTAATTTATCTTTTTCATAGCTGCATCCTTTGACGTTTTGAAAAATACTTGTTTCCTATCATACATTTGGATTGTAGCAACGAAGGAAAAGTTGAGTTCATTGGAGTAAATATGAAAAGTAGATTAACAAATGCTTCTCCTGCCTGAAGGGCGAGGAGAGCCATCGGAGATCATCGCACCTTGCACAGGTACATTGTTCATAAGAAGGCTTAATTTACACACATAAGGTTACCTTGCCAGAGGGGCAAGGAAAAAGAACAGGAGCAATTGACCTTTTTCCATGCACATTATCATAGGTATACAAATTGTCTTCATTACTGATACACATAAAGATATACACATGTCATCCTAGCATGAAGAACGAAGGAAGAAAAATGTAGTAAATATCATCATCACCATCACATCAATACAAAATCAACAATTTACAGTGAAATATTAAAGATACATACGCCAAATAATATGATATAGAACGAAGAATTAGGCATATAACGAAGATGAACATGGACAGAATGTGAATCATGAAAAAGGTAAAACAGTCCCAGGAATTTCCTGCGTGAATTAAACCAAGAAGATCCATCAAACTTGAATACTTTCATACTAAATTAGACTTCAAATTACAAAAGGTCAAAAACACACACTAATCTCTCTCAATATTCTGAGATATTGTGGAAGTAAGAGAATAACATTAACCTAGTTGTCCGTAGGAAACAGTAGTGTTTTGTTCATTCCCAACGCTAAAAAACAGGCAATAAAGTTTTAATTATAACCAGAGTACAAACTATAGGGAACAAGTTTTGGTTCCAAAATTTATTGCAACCTGGAAAACAATGGATGTCAGTTCCCAAGCTATTAGTGCGTGAAACCGGTGCCGAAAAATAAAGCTAAGCTTTATCTAATCAACCTCTCAAAAAAAGCAATTTGTATAAGACGGAAAAGGTTTTTTTTTACAACGTCAGTTAAAACTTTACTCAAAAAGTTATTCCACATTTTTGTAACAGTGTGATAGCGCAAACAAAAACAGTTTTTAAAACGGAAGAGTACAAGGTCATTCAGTTGGTTCTTGAACTGGTAAGTAACTTGCCTACAGTCTTCAAAGCTATTACTTTAATTCGGTACCCAATTAAAAATTGTCAACTAATCTAAAGGCCTGTTTTTGATTGATGGTCAGCAGATGATATTAGTCTTTAGAGAGACCACTCCAAGGGGCATAGCAGAATAATCTTGTTGACAACCCAGTCGTTCGAGGTAACTACAAGTACAACCGAGTGCGTTTGCTGAAATTGACAGGTAGGTTTGCATTCAACTTTAGTGATTTTAGGTGGAATTTACTATTAATTCTAACCATGTCTTTTTTCTTTCATCTCCCTTTGTTTGCCTAGACTTTTCAAACTAACTTTACGATGAGTACTCCACCTTTGTCAACAAACGGCACATTCAGTAGCGACAGTCTCTCGTCCACAGAGACAGGAAACGGTGAAAGGGTAACAATGGAGTTGACTATGGAGGTTGACCCTCAGCCAGAGCTAGAACCTTCAAGCTCAATGGCCTTGGTTCCCTTCTCTCCCCCACCTTCCACAGTCGTTAATTCTGTGAGAAAGTTTAAAAAGTCACCCTCGGAGCGATTAAAAGACCGTTTCCGCTCCCTTCCTTCTTCTCTTGCGGTTGTCCCTGTTCGTCAACAAAGTCCGACTTCCACTCAAAGGGATAGTAATGATAATATGGAGGACGAGCTAAATACTGCAACACAACAACGGCAGGTTCTCGAGCGCACTGATCAACTTCAGGAAGAGGCAATGCAGTACCGTGAGGAAAGTCTAGCCACAAGCAGGAACCTAGAAAAAGTCAAGCGGTTACTAGATGACTCAACTACGAAGACCCTCCATTTGAAAAAAAGAGTGGAACAGTTGCAGAAGGAGAATAAAGCTTTGGAGTGTCAAGCGAACCAGAACCGGTGGATTGTCCGAGCAAAGTCTGCTAATGCCATTTACAAAAAAGTTGTCCTGGAGAGGGATGAACTTCGAAAGCAAAATGAAGAGCTGCTCAGGTCAAGAAGTGATGTAATTGTTTGCCAAAGGCAAGATGCTCCAGTGGAGCTGCAGCACCAGTATGATAAGTTGGAGAAGAATCATCAAGAGCTCCAAAGAGACCATGAGGTGCTCCATCAGAAACAGGATAACTTACAAGTAGTTATAAATCAATTGGAGACGAGTCTCGCCGCTTCAAAAGAAGGCCGTGAAGCTCTTCAAAAGGAGAATGTGCGACTCCAACGGGAGTTGGATTGGGAGAAGGACGAAAGGGATGATGATGATGAGGTGGAGAAACCAGAGTCTGGGAATGAGTTCCGGATTCAGGTGCCTCGCCGGCAATATCCTAAATCAAAGGGGCATAAGGCTCGCTTTCCCAAAACGGAGATGGAATCCTTTTGCTGCACTTGCGGAACCTCCTTCAAAAGGGAGCGGAGTCTTTACATGCATCTCCTCCTAGTAAACACTAAGAACCCAACTCTTCGATGTGACTATGAAGATTGTCCGATGACCTTTGATCATCCGGCAAATTACCAAACCCACATGGAAAACAAACACAACATCTACGACGGGTTTTATACAAGTGGATAGACAACTTTATCAGCGTGAAGGTGAGTTCCAACTAATTATACCTGGTAACTAACTAATTAGTGCTTACTTATATGAAGAATTTTGTGGAGGAATATCTCCATTTCATGAACATGTACCAACACACTTCGGTTTAACATCGGAAAAATTTATAGTTTATCAACACGTATCGGGTAATTTGACAAAAGCATTTTTTTTACAAATGTTTGGTAGCAGTCTAGTTCTTTCCTGGTGCTTTGTTTAATTTTAACGATATTTTAACAATGAAAAATACTTTTTGTTACAAGAAAACGAATAAGAATAGAATGATATCTTTGTATTCCAAGTACAAAGTGCTAATATTTAGTTAATCACTTAAGTTATTACATTTTTCTTGTCAATACAATCATCTTGATATTAGTCAATAAATCAGGGGTCAAACAGTATCCATATTTAATTATAAACCTATCAAATTATTACATTAATTATTTTAGTTGCTAAAGATTGTACTACTTTAATGTTTTAATTTAGTTGCGGTGCAGTCTTAGTTTAATTTAACTAACAATCTTTACTAATTGGTATGATTGGATTATATTTACATCTTTTTTTTTTTTTTTAGAAAAATAGGGTCTCAGATACTGAATAAACCTGAAGCATGATCATGAAAGGCGATGGTGATTTTCTATAAACTCAAATTCTCATCTGCATTGCTACCCTTTGTTCCACAGCATCAACGCCCTGAATTTCAATATTATCTCATAATTCATAACATTTTTAGTTGCTTGAGATTCCACCTTTTTTCTTCGCTTCCACGTAACTTTCGACGTTATGAAATTCCGAAGATTTTAGACTCAGGAATAGCTTCCTTGAAAGTGAATGCATACAAAATATCGCTACAAACTCACTTGGTGACGAAGGGTAGGTAAACACATTCATGATTTTTTTTATCTGAGAGCAAGAAAAGAAACAGAATGGGAACTTTACATATACAAGCATTTTTTTCTAATCGAAACATTTGCATAAGTGGTGATCTGAATGTGTAAAACAATTGTTAGTAAAACGTGATGTAATTCAAACAGCTATTAAGCTATTCCATTCCTTCTTCATAATCTAGTGCTAACTTTTATTTCATGCAAAAAAACAGCGTTCCTATTCAACAAGTAGGCTTCTCTACTTTGTCCGAAGTACAGTGATAACTGGTATACTGGTGCTTGGTTGAGGTGCATTAGTACTTATTCCACTCGGTGCAGAGCAAGGGAAATGAAAAAGGTAGATCAGTTTTTACTTATTTTCTTTGTTCACCTATGCTATATTTGTAGTGTCCAGAAGCCAATCTGCTATATCTTTAATCCTTCATATCAGGAAAAGGTTGAATATGTTCTAATATAGTGGAACATATTAGGGGATAATTTAACTTCAAGATTGGATTGACAAAAAACATACATGAATATGTTTACAGGAGGAGTAGACTCACGTATAATATATTCTTAAACCAATTTGAAGAGTGTGTTGGGCTGGGCGGCTTAATAGTTCTTGTTCACATATTTTACGGCGTACATATATTTCACCCAGTTTCAAATGCGATAAGTAGCAACTATAGAAAGTTTATAAAGACAGCGAATTGTTAGCCGTGCATGAAAAAAGGCTATCTCATAGTAGAAATAACTTGGGACTGTTACGAAATGCGAAAGTCTTGTGTTAAAATGTTTCTAGACCACCTATTTTGTAGATTTAGCTTATTATTTTGATCGTGTTTTACCAGCTTCACAACGTTTTTTAAAAATCATTTTAATAAGATCTGTGAAAGGAGTTAGTGTTGTAGTGATGCTTTCTGAAACCCTTATCAAAATGCTACATACAGCTATTTGCTTAAGCTACTTGTAAGATTACAAGCTATTTTGTGGTATGAAATAAAAATGCTTGTGTACAACACATTTATAAGTTCTGCATGGCAGCATGATGTCGTGTGTTGTGCTCTGTTCATCAAGTCAATGGCTTACAAAATAATATTGCTCGTAGCTTGTGCTTGAGTAACATGACCTTTTTGACTTAAGCTAACCATAACCATCCAGCGTTTTACTCGGCAGCAAATTCATGAATCTAATCTTAGCCTAATATCTTGTCAGTGTGATTGTAGCTCACTATTTTTGTACTTAAGCAGATTCACATCTCAAGTTTCAAAATGGAAAAAAATCGTAATCACTTTGTAAAACAAACTCATCTTCGACAGCTATATCAGCACGATATGCAAAACCAAGATCAATGCCGATCAAAATGAGAATTCTAAACATCGTGCTTTCATACGATATCGGGAAAGCAAGCGATTCAACTTCCGTCGCTTTTTCACCAACATTCCTTCTCTTAACTTCCCAACAACGATTGCCAAATGAAGATCACGATAACGCTTTGCATTGGATAGCAGCAAGCCAATATAATTATCCTTTGAGAAACTATCCCAAGCTCATTTGGGCTCCCCTTTACAAATGACAAAAGAATAAAGAGGTAGAGCGGGGCAGTGTGCAACAAACTCTTAAAAACAGTTCCAAGAGAAAAACTTTATTAACTTATTGCAGAAAATTATAATAAAAGCCTTCGAATTAAAGATTGACACTTTTGGGGGCAAATCTGATGCTTCAGTATGATGTTTTGATTTAAATAAAGAATTAAATTGGTAAAAGAGAAATATGCCAACATGCGTAAAAAAGATGAACATGTTTTTCAAGTGAACCTTCAGCCTACTTTTCTAAAATCCAAACATAAGATAAACAGACTAAATAGAAAGTTGGCAAATAAGGTTTAGAAAATAAATCAAATTTCATTGCATAATTGAAAGAAGTCATGATTAACTATGACAATAGCAAGGCGCAGGAATTTGTTGCAGCTAAAATCTTGCGAGGGCAGGTGAAAAGCATTGAAATTGGAAAAAATGGAAGTGGATTAAAGTATTACAGTAAAATCTTACTGAGACTAAGCAAAAAAGCCATACATCTATTCTTTGTATCAAATATATATAAGGTAGCTAAACCCAATCTTTCTCACACATAATGGAATGTGAAAATTAGGAAAGAATCGCTTCTCATTCTGAATGCAAATGCTTGCATGTTTCATCCAGAAATTTCCAACATAAATTAAATGCTTAGTGTTCCTGATGACGTTTCCTGTTGCAAACCAAACTTTATATTTACGACTCTCGTCCTGTCTGATATCCCATGCCACCTACCACAGACATTCAAATAAATAAACTACGATGTGATTCCTCCGTCGCCAGACTGATTCACATATCATGATCTCTTTAAAAAAATATTGCTTGATTGAAACTTCGAATTTCTTCCGATATAGCTCGTTTGCTTAGCCTTATATTTCTTTCCCTAATTTTTTTGTCGAGTTTCACGAAATGATGACAATAAATTTTATAAATTTTTTTTTTTGCAAAGAATGTGCGATTATTTCCTTGATAAATATGACACCACTCTGGGCAACATTAAAAAGGTTTTTTATGACTCGGATTACTGTGACTGTGACTCATAAAATATTATGCACTACGTACTACTACGTAGTACCTACGTATGAGAACAATATAAAATCAGAAGATATGGCACGCTGGAAGAAATGACTACATCATCATCAATAAGCTGGTAGGATATCTCACACCACAAATATTCCGATGATGTTCAACACTAAAAGAAAATCATTGCAAAATCATGCCAGTTTCACTACGCTCCCAGACGAAGACAAAAGTATCATAATATTGGGTTAGACACACTGAGGTTAGGAATTCCAGGATCAATAAAAAAATGTCATTGTCATTGGTTTGAGTACATTTGAAATGATTATAATTGATTTGCTGAAATAACAAATATTTAGTAAAACTACTAGGTGGAAAGAAGAATCAGAGCTGACGATTGTCTTAATTGGTTTTGATATTCTTGTTATGTCAGGCCTAAGTGTTTGATGGTGAGCATTTATGCCTGTAATGTAATTTGTGTGAAACGGTAAATGCAAATGGCATTTTTATCATTACTTCCAGACACAATAAAAATTAATTTATGACCTTTTTGTTTATGGGGAAGTGATAAGGGAGACACATATTTCTCACGCTGCTCTGTTTTATGTAGTACCATTGGAATTATATTCTTTATGCCCTGCAAAAGTCCTTTCGTTGACTGCTTCGTGTCATACTCGTATTGAAATACCATTTGAGCTGAAGACATGGAATTTTACTGCCATCTTGCCCTATACTCTATTGTTATTTTATTTTTGTACTGCGGAGTTGGTATGTAATATGTTTGCACTGTTAGTAGTACCTTTCAGTTAGGATATATATTTGGCTGTAGAATTCTTCATGTGCGAACTTGATTTTTAGTTTACACAGGAAACATTTTATGAAATATAATACAATGTTTTAACATATGAGAAGTCTACATCATTAACGGCGATGTTATCGTTTATACAAAATAATGTGTCGGGCTCTTTTTTTTGCGAGTGGCCCGTATCCTTACGCTTGTTCATGTCACATAAGTACCTTAAAAACAGCTTAATTTTATTAATGGCCTTTCAGGCGTCTCTTGTAATCTAATTGAAATTAAAATGAAACCTAACCCAATGGCAAAATGTTGAATAATATTTTTTGCAGTATAAACTAGAATATTTACACGTGTAATGCATTATGTGTCGTCAAAGCTGAGATGATGTTTTGTTCATTTGGCTTGGGTGATCTCTAAATAACGACAAAATGTGATGAGTTTCTGTGAATATTCTAGTATTAGTCCGACGCTAGGAGCCTTACACAGAATGCATAGATTGAGAGATATTAAATATTAATACGGGGTTTCAAACTGGATTCCATGCGACTTCTGATGATGTTGTCATGTTTTTGCAGCAGTAACTTATTACCTTGGATTTCTTATGCATTCGCGAATGTAATGGCTATCGATGGTGAAGGTGGATGTGATCAGGTTGAGAAACATTGTCTTTTCTAAATTGGCAAAAGAGATCAGTGCCAGTGGAGTTTGATACCAGATACGCATTCGTACATCTTGTTCAATGGTCCGCACATGGCGCGAAGTTTATACTTTGCTTTCTCTTATTTGGATACATTACCGTAAAGTACCAAAAACAAAAACAAAGTATGAACTTCGTGCCATGTACGGACCATTGAACAAGATGTACGAATGCGTATCTGGTATCAAACTCCACTGGCACTGAAAGAGATGCTTCTTATCGTTTTCTATGACGTAGCTACACGTTGGTTCATGCTCTAATCAATTTAATTCCGATTGCTTCTTCACATGAAGTAGATAGATAAATATTTTCAGCTATACACTATTAAGCCAACATCTACACATATGTATGCATATTTTACAAGAAATACAGGGCCAAACACACATTTTACACGAAATATCTGCGAGGAGAGCGAAGCAGTCCTCGTAAGTATATGTATATGACCTGTTCCTAATACCTTTTTATGAACGATAAGCTTTAGGCTGCTTTAAAAAACAAGGCTTCCAAAGAGTAACGTGATGACGAGTCACAGAAAAACGCAATTTTAAACCATGTATAAGAAGCAACAGGAGGTATGTTGGTAATATGTACAAAAGTGAGCTTTAGTATAGGCAAAATATTTTCAGCAACCAACCATCCAGCCTTTCCACTCACTCCTGAAGTAAGCTGTTGAAACGAACATCAGTCACCATTCCAGTCTTGCTCTGACAGTTGTCAAAACCACTAGCTCAAAAATTTCTTGCTTTCATTTCAATTCATTCTCAAGCTTACAAAATGGATCGTCGATTTTTACATCCCAATTGCCTCCCACATCCACCCCCACGACAAGGTTTAACATTAGTACCTAACATACCCATTCCTACGGCATATCGCTATAATTCCACTATTCCTCCGTCTCCATTACCCCGACTTCCACAACGCACTTCAACACCAGCAATTACGTCAGTTCATGGTGCAAATATTTATCATCCTAATTCGGTTATTCCTCCATCTCCATTACCCCGACTTCCACAACACACTTCAACACCAACAATTACGTCAGTTCATGGTGCAAATGTTTATCATCCTAATTCCGTTATTCCTCCATCTGCATCACATCAGCTCTTACAACATCAACAAAACTCCACTTTTAATCACAGCTACCAGAATATCTACTTATTACAAACTGAGCTAAATTCCTTGCGAAAAAGGAATGCCAAACTTGAGCAGGATAATTCTCGCTTGTGGGGACTCAATAATAATTCTAATACTGTTCCAAAGGAGCAGTACGACGAAGTGCTAATAGGTAACAAAACCGTTGCTGCCAATAACGACAAGCTAGTTCAAACCAGTGAAAAGCTTTGGAACGAAAATAAAATGCTTCTCCAAAAAATAGAGGAGTTAAACAAAAAATTAGCATTAAAGAAAGAAAACTTAGGCGGGGTGCAAAATGAGTGTGAGCAACTCACTAAAAATAACAATGAGCTGGTTAAAAAAGGCCAGGAGCTGGAGCAAAGTCTTGAAGCTTCTGAAAAAAATCTAGAAAGTGTGCATCAAAAGATTTCTAGCTTAGAAAAAAGCCACGCAACTGCGTTGAAGGAACTGGAAGACAATGTTAGTAAAGGAAAGTTGGAGGTTCTCATGCTAGAACGTGAGCTTGAGGAAGAGCGCAACAAAGTAAATTTATTAAACGATGAAAGTGAGTATTTTCATGACCAAGAAAAGGATTTGAAAGGCCAAAAGGCCGCTCTCCAAGCCGAATATGAACAGTTTAAGTCTCAAAAGGAGGAGGAAGTGACAAATCTAAATTTACAGTTGAAAAGTTCAGGTGAAAAAGTGAATTTATTAGCGGACGAAAATGTGAATTTGAAAGCAAAAATACGGATTTTTGAGAGTGAAATGGCCACTCTCCAAACTAAGGGTGAACAGAGCAATTCCGAAAATGAGAGACATAATAGGAAATATGAGAAACTTTCCAGTGAAAATTTGGCACTAAAGAAAAAAAATGTGGAGCTTACTGAAAAACTAAAACTGGTGACAGAAAAGTGTGAGGAGGTTACCAAACGTAAGGAGGAATTGGTTCAAACTGTGGCTGTATTGAAAATACAAATTAAGTTTGGTGAAGCCACAGTCAAAGCATTCGAGAAAAAGTTTACTGACTCGCAAAACGTTCATGATAATGAATCGAAGAAACAAGATGAGGATTTGGCCGAGGCCAATGACCAAATCCGCATTTTGGAAAAAAAGTTGAAAACCTCAAAGGAAAGACTAGATTTATTAACAAGTGAAAAGAAAAAAAATATTTCTGAAAATAGGGAAAAGGTTTCCAAGTCGGACGAGAAAAAAAAGCAGGCGGAGGATGAGCTACATGAAGTAGCAATTTCCAGTGATTATGATGATGATGAAGACGATCCGGGTGAGTTCTGACAAAATTACTTGTGTACCAAACAAAATAAGGTCCTTCAGTTCATGATGATAATGAAAATTGTGTTTATGCAGGACCGTCGCGTGCCAAGAAGCATAAACGGAGTGTCAATAGAAAATTAGTGTAACAGGCTCACAATTTGGATGATGATGATGATAATGGAGCTGAGTTGCTGAAAAAAATGTTTTGTGGTCAAAATAAAAAAAAGTGAGTAGTAAAGTTTTGCGAGATTTTTGAGTCTAAAGTTTATTTAAGCTACAGCATATTTGTGTTAGGATGAAATATTGTTTGATATAGTTATATAATTATAAACATTTTTTTAAAGTGAACGAAAATAATATTAATTGTTGATTTTGATTAATTACGAGTTCATTATATAATTAGAATTTACGAATTTTTGTAGGATCTTCAATTTTTTGTTGTTTATATTTGCGAGTTCAAAGTTTATTCAAACCACAACATGTTTACGCTAGGATTAAATATTGTTTACATGTTTAACTATAGAAGAATTTTTAAAAGTTTAAAGTGCATGAAAATAATATGCTACGTTGTTTTGATAATCTTTATAAATTAAAGTTTATGTATATAAAGGAGGTTAAATTTTTTGTAGTTTATAAATTGAATGTGAGTATTAATGACTGTAAAGTTTTTGTTGAGGATGAAAGCGGTTGCTGTGAATATGAAATGAAAAAGAATTGGGGGAATCGAATACTTTTGAATCAAAATCTCAAGGTTTATGGATGCAAACCAATAGCATGAATGAGCACCGACCGAGGTGCCTGCCTTGCTTGCTTATATAGTCAAAGAAATTATGCATTCATAAATGTATGTAAATCGTACATAGTAAAAAGAACAAGAGAATACAGTAGATTTTTCTTTCACCGTGGACAAGAGACAAAAATGAGATAAAAGTAATTAGCAAATGAAGAGGATCATGAAATATGAAAATGAATTCTAAATACTTAATTTACAATATTGAACAGGAGTCAATAAACTGTTACATACGACAGTGAACTCACATAAAAATACGAAATGAACATACCTACTAAACATAAATAGTTTTTAAAAAAAAATTTTGCATTCCTAAAAATGCTGATGTTCATAGAATAAATTGTTTTGCTTTCGGATTTCCAATAAAAGTAATTAAACTTTATACATTTATTTTATTGCCATGAAATTTCTATCGCACACTTTTTTCGCAGTTTGATTTAATCCTAATAATCATTATGATAATAGACATTGATATTGTAGCTCTTGGAAAAAAATTAGGTGACAGTTTTACTTCGAGATTAGATAAGACAAAAGCATGCATGAGTATTTGAACAAAAGGGGTTAGATTTATGCGTCATACATAATATTTAAACCAAATGCACGAAAGGCTTGACACTTCTTATACACGTTTTTAAGACGGTTGTTATTTTTATGTAAAGTTTCGCCTGAGATAAGTACCAACTTAGTTTCTTAGAAAACAAATGACGTCTAATATAAAGCATACTGTAATGAGTAATGCATGGCAATTAGTAAATAAAGGCAGACTCTAAAATCTTTTCATAAAACCAATTGGTCTTTGGTAAAGCTGGCTCTAGCTTGATATTATTGAACTTCAGAGAAAACTCAATGGGACAATTTCTGGAGTGGAGTGAAAATAACGTCATACGTGGTGTGTAAATAAATTTAAGGCCAGTTTTGTAGAATACCAAAAATATTCAACAAATACAAACCTAAAAAATCAATAAGCATGGTGGTGGCAACTTGACTTGTTCCCTTTTTCTTTAAGTGCATCATTGCATGATATATTTATGAGTTTGGGGAAGATATAGAAACAGAAGATATAGAAACAGAACCACACAATACAATGCATCATTTCAAAGTCTCATGCATTTTAAACAACTCAAAATGAATCTAAATCCTATGCTCATACATAACATAATATTATCATCCCTAAAAATATCATTAGCAAAATGTAAAGTTTTTACATTCTTACAACAAGTACAACACGACTCATTATCATGCTTGATAAAACAACATGGGTTTTCTTTACATCTTATCAAAAACATTTTCAATTACCACCCATCCCATAAATGAATTATTGGACATGAATTTACTACCTGCTTGTTATGATATTATTAAGGTAAGCTGAGAATAGGAGGTATAATTGAATGTCAACCATGCCTTAGCATTGTACAAACTAGAGAGTGGGATGAAAGAGAAGAGAGTGAGTAGGAGAGGATTGTAGGATATTCCTGTACACTTGACACTTTACTATAATTATTAAATACGTTAACTTAACTATGATGGTTGATTAGGTTTGAGATGTTATCGCGTTGCTTGGTTTGACGGACAAAATGCAAAATGATAAAAATATGCTTGAGACGCATTTTGATGCTCCTTTGTTTATGCATCCTTCCTGATGATGAGTAACACCAACACCACCACCATAATTTCTATCACACATGAGATATGTGATGCCTACACATATAATGCATTTCCCTTTTTCTTTGACGTTCAAATTAAGAATGAATTTGATAGCGATAGCGAGGAGTTCAATTAAGCATATATAATGCTGAATAGCAGCATGGAAATATGATCATCAGCAGACAGGCATAGACTTTGGACTCTTTTTGCATGCAAAACAAAACGTCTGCTGCTTCCATTTCCAACTCCGCAAGTGGAGAAATGGATAAGACAATGCTCTTAAAACTATTCCATGCATAAAAAATATTCTATTACCAGCCAGAGCAAAGGCAAAGCAACAAATGGTACCAACACGTACTTTTTAAGTGTAAGCAATACCCAGCAAGACTATCATCACAAGACCAAGACAAAATTTTTCGAGTGTAATATACACATGTAAATGCTGTGCTGTGCTTTTTCTCCTTCTTGGACCTCTCCCCTACAATACTATTTACATGTACTAAAATGCTTGCCCAAAAAGGAATGCTTTCAATATCATCAACATCATCACACATCACATTACTCACCAAACTTTTCCAGTCTTCGTAACTTTAAATAGCAAGACACAGTAGGAAAAGGGGATCAGTATCAGCAAGTAGGGTGATGTGATAAAATAAAATAAGACGATGTGGAACAGTACCTTAACACATCGACGGCCAGAACGTTCTTGTCTTCCTACTTGGTAAACCTTTCCAGTCTTACTCTAGTTTTTGTTCAGTGCAGTTCACTCCACAATATTCTTCCTTACTCACATCATATCATATCTAATATGAATAGTTTGGAATGAAAAAGAACATTTTATATAAAGTGGAAATGGAGAGACACTTTGTGCCGCTTAACATCCCACATCCTCCTCCTGCCCAACCACCACAACCTCAAAATATTCCAATTCCACCAAGACAAGTTCCACTACCACCACCAAGTCCAAGTAATAATGTTCCTATTTCTCATCATCATCAGCAGCAGTATCCATATCCTCAGCAAGTTCTGCAGCCTCATCGACAACAAGTTCAAGGTTCAAGCAACAACAATTCTGTAATTCCTCCTTCACAACAACAACAGCAACCTCACGCAGTTCAATTACCTCAGCACCATGTCGTCGTCAATACAATAAATGCAAATGAAAGTCAAGACGAGTCCTACACATGGATGGTGCGTCAACTTCACGACGCAAACCAGCATAACCACCACCTCGTCAAATTACTTCAATCAAAAGACATTTAGAGACGTGTCGTGAAAACAACGTCTATTTACGAGCAGAGTTATTGGACATCCAACAATATAAATCGTTGATTGGACCAAAGAATTTAAATTTTAGAAAACTTTGCAGGAAATACGATTTATTAAACCTTAGTGCTGCTGACACAACACAATTCTTATGTTTAAATTAATATGATGTCGACTCAAGTATTTAGCAATATTTATGACATGAATTGTATTAATCGAATAAATGTAAAAATAATAATAACGTAGACACTCCCAATTTTACTAAATTATTTTACCATAACATGCCACAGAAATCGATGAGTATTTGTGCAAATAGAACTATGAATAAACTGCTAGTAAGCAGGCCAGAGACGTAGCTGAAGAAGGCGTTGAGTGATCACCTCCAAACCCCCTTCCCCCATGACCGCCAAATTTCCTCCACCACCCCTCTCTCTCTCTAATCCCACCTCCACGCTCCACTACCAACGTAGTAAAAGCATTATGGACCGTCGGATGGGAGCACGAATTTTTCTATGTTAAAACTTTCTTCTGGTGTAGCAAACCCTGTGTTTTCCTTCAACCATTTTTGTAAATGTGGGTCAAGATAGGGCTGCCGTGTTTAGCAATTGTTTAGTAAACGGAAACATTTTCCGTTTAAACGGAATAAATGTAAACGAAAACCGTTTATTGTTTTCTCAGGTAAACGAAAACGATAAACGGTTTCGTTTACGTTTAAACGGAACTAATAAACGGTTTATGAACTGTTTATAGAGAGATTGATGTATATTAGGGGCTTGGATGGTGATGTATGTGAAGACGGGGGAGGGATAATGGAAGTGTATTGGAGGTGTTTTGGAGGCTAATTGAGACTCATTCGAGTTTTATTAAACACTGCATTGGAAATACCTTGGAGGTGAACGAACAGTGACGCCAATTGAGCTTTAATGAAATATAAATATTAACACTGTGGTTAAACTTAATGTGAGCAATTAAATGCAATTATTTAGAATGATAATGATGTCATTTTTATACCTTTTACTTCTGTTCTTGCTTAACTTAAACAAGAAGATTGAGTTAATATATACAAATTGTATCCCTTTGAACCTATCATTGGAATTTGCAAAGCGGGCTTTATAAAGTTGTAGAAATAGCAACAGGTGTAGCTTGAACAGAAACAAGAATCAACAATGCCATTTTCAACATAGAGTTTTGAACAAATCCTTGTTGTCTTGAGTTTAAATGTGTTAATAATGAACAATCATTAATAATTGTGGTTAAAATGAGTTTAAGTCACGAGGAAGTCCCAACCACCGTCATGGATGAACTGCAAACTCGCGTGTTAAACATCAAAAAGAGAAGTTGGGTACATTCCTACTTTACTCTGGATAAGAGCAGTCCAAGCCGGAATTTGTATGTAACATCTGCAAGTAAGTTAAAGTTTGTCAGCTAAGAAGTAATATGGTTAAATAGTTATTAGTAGAATTCTTAACATTACTCTCCCCCATTTTAGGAAACGACTGACTCAGCTAAAGGATGGAAGCACAGGAAACCTTCACAATCATTTCAAATTAATTCACAGTTCAATTCATGATGAAAAAACTGGAAAGCCTACTCAAAAACGACCAAAAGGAGCTCCTGAGAATGAACAAACTGGCCACTCTAACATGATACTTACAAAGGATTCTTTCAAATCCGCCCTTGTGGAATTCGTTGTGGACACAAACCAGCCATTCAGCATCGTTGACAATCCGAAGTTCCAGAAGTTGGTTTACTTGATTTCTAAAGATTCTGTAGCTACTCAAATGCCCGGAAGAACCCTTATGACTTCAAATGTTCAAGAGCACTATGCAAGAATGAAACAAGTCATAATACAAGAGTTGGTTCAACTCGAAGGTTTCTCTCGTCATTGACTGCTGGACTAGTTCAAATGGAGTTGCTTTCCAAGGCGTTATTGCTCGTTATATTGGCCAGGATTGGATACTGCGAACTTTTCCTTTGGATCTTACTGCACTCTCAGGCCCACACAGTGGAGACAACATAGCGCATGCATTGCTTCCAGTGGTATCTGAGTTTGGAATAATCGAAAAAATTGGAACCATAACCACCGACAACGCTGGAAACATGGACACATTCTTTGCATCCTTTGCCAATCTAATGGAAGCGAAAGGTCAAACTTTTGACAAATGTAACCAGAGAGTACGATGTTTAGCGCATCGAAATCGCAAAAGTCGCACACGCAAAACTGGAAGAATATTACCCTGACACGGATGGGAAGGCCTACGTCATTGGAACCAGTGGGTTTTTATATAAAACTTTATGTTATCATCGGATAGATTTTTTCTTCAACCGGAAGACTAATAATGATTTTTTCTTAGTCTTACATCCTAGTTTCAAGTTGCAATGGTACAAGCAAGCAGGGTGGCCGGAATCATGGATTTCAAACTTTAGCAAAATAATCCAACAAGAATGGCAGGTTAAGTACAGGAATAGTGCAACCGCTGGAGGCGAATCGCAGCTGTCTGGAAGTGATGACGGAGACTTCTTTAGTAGGCTCTACAAACAACAGATGGGAAGTGCAGCAAAAGCAGCTGTGGATGAATTGGCAAAGTATCTTGCAGAAGCAATTGTGCCAACAGAACACTTGAAAGCTCCAGGCTTGTTGGGATGGTGGAAGGTTAATTTTTTACAAAAATTGTACATAACAATATTTTTTCATAATTGAATTTTT
The DNA here is from genome assembly GCA_964034955.1 of Orchesella flavescens. Classification (NCBI taxonomy): domain Eukaryota; kingdom Metazoa; phylum Arthropoda; class Collembola; order Entomobryomorpha; family Orchesellidae; genus Orchesella; species Orchesella flavescens. The sequence continues at coordinate 7,558,574 of OZ035953.1, forward strand.
AAACATTCGAAAAATGGAATGCATGTTTTTGATTTTAGATCCACGAAGGTGAATTTCCAGAGCTCTCAAAAATGGCAATGGACTATCTTTGTGTTGCCGGGTCGGGCGTTCCAGTGGAGTGTTTTTTTTCAAAAGCTACCGATATTCTTACAGATAATCGACAGTCTCTCAGCAATGATAATATCAAAATGTTAATGTGTTTAAAGGTTTGGCAAAATATTTTTACACAGGAGTAAAACAAAACCAATGCAATTTAATTTTTTGTAAATGATGTTCAGATTTATATATGTATGCATTAAGATTTTTCGGAAACTGTAAATTAAATTATTGCATTTTTTAAACAACTAAAAACGTGGTTCTACTTCTTATGGGGTAAAAATTAAATTACCAATCACTCCTTGTAAATAAATAACATGTGCATCTATGATTTCTTGTGGCCTCAAACGTCACTCCATGATTCCTCCAGGGCTACTCCATGATTTCCAATGTTTCCATGATTCTCCTAAAGTGACTTCATGCTTCCTCAAAAATTTCTCATGGGCTTCCATCATACCCTGCTAGACCGTTTAAACATTTCAATAAACACGTTTTCCGTTTTTGTTTAGTAAACTAAACGGATTTCGTTTTCTGCTTGAGTTTAATAAACGGAAACTAAACGGTTAATAAACGGTTTAGCTAAACGGACAAAAACGGTTTAGTAAACAAATAAACGTAAACACGGCAGCCCTAGGTCAAGATTCCGTATTACTGGTTGTGGACGCGGCTTTTATGAATTATGCTTTAGGTTAAGAATTATGAACAAGTCTGAACCTGTATTGTATTTCGTCATGTACATGTGTATGAATTGGAAGGGAAGGTACATATGCTAAGGATTTTCGTTATTTTAGTTTAGTTCTGTCTTAGAGGCTTGAGCGAGTGGTGCTCTTTTTACCTTCTCAAGTCTTTGAGTTTTTGCCTTGATCGCTCAGCGAGCTGACGTGCTCTGCTCGAGTGAATTGTATTTAACTAATTAATTGTTATCATTATTTGGAAAGGAAGTTATAATAAATAAGTCATCAGACGGATTGTAATTTTCAGTGTTTCCGGCGTTGATTTTAATTAGTTAGTCAATTTGGTTCGTGAGAACCTGGTCCTTCGATTAATATTTTGTGCCAACACAGGCCGCTTATTCTTCAGTGAAACTTGGCGGCCACATAGTGGTCCTTCGAACCGGATCCTCAGCGCTATGGAGAAACCGAACAAGAAGGAAGGAGTCCGAATTCCTTTGGTACCACCCAGGAGGAGTTTGAGACCAAATATAGGCATTCCGCCTCAACGGTATGGAAATCCAGTGATGCAGGCTCATCGCCATGACGTGATAAGTGTTCCCCTGTCATCAACTAATCCCTTCATCGACGACACCATTCAGATGCGACGGACAACAGTGGACATCCCCCCAAATACGACAGTCATCACTAGGGATGACGATAATCGCTCAACAGCATCCAGTGTAACCCAACGACGACGTAATGAGCTTGAACTGCAACAGATAAAATTAAGGATTGAGGAGAGCGAAGAAAGGATGAAGCAGTTACAACTCCAACGATCACACGTGGACTTACAGATGGAGCTATTGGAGAGCGACGTGGAAGAGGGGGAAATACGTTCCGAAGCTGACGACCTGGAGTTTGATCAAGTGAGCGAACATGATGACGACAACATGAAGTGGATAAGGCAACAGACGACACACACCTTGGATCTGAGTGCTGTACCCATGATGGATGATAAAGACAAGCGTTATTTCCCTACACCCAAACCAAGGAAGAATATTACAAGGAGAACGAACCCCTTTGCTGACTATAAATATGAGCCGTTGATGAATGATGCACACATACAGTCAACACCAGCTGTTTCAGTTCCTGTGATCACTGCCGAATCACAGGCTACGAAACCGACATGGATAAGAGGTGCTGAAGAGAAGGAACCGGATGTCAAACCAACTGAAGAGAGAAGCGGTATCGACACACTGGCAGCGGCCCTTGTAGCAGCTATTACAGCCCAAGGAAAAACGACAGAGAAGTTTGTAGCGCGTCAGAGTGAAGTGAGCAAACTTCCCATCTTCAGTGGCAACCCATTGGACTGGCCTATCTTCATCCACCACTTTAACCAGTCAACTAAAGACTGTGGATTCAGTGCATCCCAAAATATGGCAAGGCTCGAGAAGAGTGTCAAGGGAGAGGCTAGGAAGACCGTGCAGGCGCTTATGATCGTGCCCACTAACACCGATGAAGTCATCAAGAGATTGGAAATGAGGTATGGAAGACCTGAATACATCATTCAGGCTCTGGTCAACTTAGCAAAGAAGACACCATCCCCAAAGGAAGGAAAGCTTTCCACAATCGTGGATTATGCTAACTGCATCTCTAATTTGGTGACAACTATTGGAGCACTGAACACGCCTGCCCATCTACAGAATCCTCAGTTGATCAAGGAACTGGTGGATAAGCTCCCGGATACGATGAAGCTGCAATGGGGTGAAGTAACGATGGAAAAGGGCTCGGTTACGCTTAAAGATTTAGCAACATGGATCAACAAGAAGGCGCAGGCAGCAAGTATGGTCACCATCCCTAAATTCACATCTGGAAAGAAGAAAGAAGAATATGATGAGAACGTCCATGCAACAACAGATGAGCGCTCCAAGAAGTGTTTGCATTGTAATGTGGATGGACATCATGTCCAAAATTGTGAGAAGTTCAAAGCCTTGGATGTTGACCATCGATGGAAAGTCGCAAAAGAAAAGCGATTATGTATTAGCTGCTTACGCCAGGGACACCGAGTTGCAGCCTGCAGAAAAAGGAACAAGTGTGGAATTGATGAGTGTTCCCGAACTCATCATAAGTTGCTACATGGATCAAAACCTCCACCACCACCACCTGCAGATGAGAATCCTCGCAAAGAACAGGAAAGGAACTCTTTAAATCTCTCTGGAGATAGCAGCCATTACAATGGGCATATCAGCCAGAGAAATACCAGATCAGTCATGCTACGAGTGGTTCCAGTCGTGTTGTATGGCCCAGGAGGAGAAGTAACTGCTAATGCCCTTCTGGATGAAGCCTCAACAGTTACGATGATGTGTTCAGAGCTGGCCGAAAAGTTGAAGTTGACAGGACCCACGGATCCGCTTCGCATGAGATGGACAAACGAGCAGTCACACACGGATGTCTCTTCCAGGAAGGTATCTGTCACCATCAGAGGGTCATACGGGGGGAAGAAGTACAAGATGACAAATGTTCGAACTGTCCAGAATTTACGACTGCCAGCTCAACCATACAACTATAATAAACTGACTGATGAGTGGCCCCATTTGAAGGCGGTGGACATTGATAACATGGAAGATGAATCTCCAATGATGCTGATTGGACAGCCACACATCCATTTGACAGTGGCTCGAGAAGTGATCGAAGCTGGTGACGACAAGCCAATGCTAACACGAACTCGACTAGGATGGATTGTCCATGGGCCACTAGGAGGTTGCAGTACTGAAGACTTTACACTTTCTTGCTTCCATGATTCGGATGAAGACTTGCTGCACGAACTAATGAAGGAGACTTTCCAGCTTGAAAGCATTGGAATAAGAATGACGGATGGAAAGTCTAGATCCCGTGATGACTTGCAAGCTGAAAAGATAATGGAGCAAGTAACCAGGAGAGTTGGTGCGAGATGGGAGACAGGATTGTTGTGGCGTTCGGAAAACCCTACCTTACCTTCGAGTTATGATGTAGCCCTCCGCCGCCTGCACGGGATTGAGAGGAGACTTGAACGAGATCGGAAGTTGGAGCTTGAGTACAAGGAGAAGATAACTCAATATCTTCATAAAGGCTATGCCCGAGAGCTGACGGATGCTGAAGCTGCACTTCCAACTAATAAGCAATGGTTTCTCCCTCACTTCCCAACAACACATCCGAACAAACCTGAAAAAATAAGGATTGTGTTTGATGCTGCTTGCAAGTCTAATGGATCATCCTTAAATAATTTCCTCTACACTGGACCTGACCTGCTTATATCCCTACCAGGAGTACTGCTGAAGTTCAGGCTGAAACGAGTGGCGTTTTGTGGTGACATCATTGAGATGTTTCATCAGATAAACATTATAGAAGAAGATTGTGCTGCTCAGAGGTTCCTTTGGCGTTTTAGCAGGAAGGAGAAACCTAAAGTTTATCAACTTGAGGTCATGATGTTTGGATCCGTTTGTTCTCCTTTCAGCGCTCATTACGTGAAAAATGAAAATGCTCACGAGTTTGAAGATGAATACCCTGCTGCGGTAGCTGCTATTGAAGATAAGCATTACATGGACGACTATCTAGATTGCTGTGACACCGTCATGGAGGCTTATCAACTCGTCAGTGATGTCAAGGAGGTGCACCGCAGAGGAGGGTTTGATATTGGAAAATGGACTTCAAATTCAACAGCACTATTAAAGATGTTGAAGCCAGATTCTGAAATAGACGAGACAAAGAATATTACACAATGGTCAGAGATTACCACAGAAAGAGTACTGGGACTTCACTGGGAGCCGACCACCGACACCTTTACCTTTCGAGTGAACCTGAAGCGAGCAGGAGATGGAATTGCAAACGGATTGAAGCATCCCACCAAGCGAGAAATACTCCGTCTGGTAATGTTGATCTTTGACCCCTTGGGCTTCCTGAACAATTACACCGTAAAGGCGAGAATCCTCCTTCAGTTCATTTGGAGAACCAAGATCGGATGGGACGATGAAGTTCCAATGGAAATATATAAAAAATGGAAGAAATGGTTACGTGACCTGCCGAAGATTTCAGAAATTAGGATCCCTCGCTGTTACTCCTATTATTGTAGTTTCAGCAGAGAAGTTCAACTGCACATTTTTGCTGATGCGAGTCAAGCAGCCTTTGCAGCTGTAGCTTACCTGAGGACCGAGACGACTGATGGAATTGAAGTGAATATTATCATGTCCAAGGCAAGGGTGGCACCCTTGAAACCTACCTCAATTCCAAGACTTGAGCTACAAGCTGCACTCACCGCCAGCAGATTAGGCAAGTTCATTTTGAGCCAGTTGGAGGTGAAAGTTCACTCGTGCCATTACTGGACTGATTCACAAACCGTGTTGAAATGGATCAGATCCGATGCAAGGCGTTATCAGCAGTTTGTGGCAAACAGAATTGGGGACATCCACGAAAATACAGACATTAGCCAGTGGTCATGGGTCCCGACTAAATTGAATGCTGCTGATGATGCCACGCGTGAGGGTAATGCTGACATAACTTCAAATTCACGCTGGGTGAACGGACCTGAGTTCCTGAAAGATGATCAATCTGAATGGCCAAAGGAAGCTGCTGAACCTTTGGATGAAGATGACCCTGAGCTGGAGCTCAAAAAGGAATTTACAGCAGCAGCTATTGAGATACCTGAGATTCCAGCTCCAGGATTTGATAGATTTTCAAGTTATGCAAAACTGGTTCGAGCTACTGCCTTGATGCTGAAATTTATCAGCCTTATGAAAGCCAAGCGGAAAGGTGACAGCATCTCAACCCAATTGACGACAAGTGATATGAAGAAAGGGGAGATGTTGTTATGCAAGAAAAGTCAATGGGAATCGTATGGAGAGGAGATGGATTTGCTATCAAGAGGTTTGCCTGTCAATAAGAAAAGTAAAATCTACACTCTTTCACCCTTCCTTGATGACGACGGTGTTCTGAAGATGAGTTCAAGATTGGGGAAAGTGGACGTAGTCAACCTAAGGCAACCTATTATACTGGATAACAAGCATCCACTGACACGACTGCTAATAATGTGCTATCATAAGATGTTCAACCATCAAGGACAGGAGCTCGTGAGAAATGAAATTAGACAGCGTTATTGGATCCCATCGTTGAGGACTGCTGTGCGACGAGCTTGGAGTGACTGTGGTGTTTGTAAAATAAAACGTGCCAAGCCTGACATTCCTTTGATGGGAAATCTACCAGACTGCCGAATCCATCCTCAACCCCGTGCATTTACAATCGTTGGGATGGACTACTTTGGGCCCATGGAGGTGACCATAGGGAGAAGACATGAGAAGAGATACGGGGTACTCTTCACATGCATGACAACCAGAGCTGTACACCTGGAGATTGCTCAGTCTCTGACAACTGACAGCTGTATCATGGCTATCCGGAGAATGATTGGGCGACGTGGAAACCCGAAGGAGCTTTACAGCGACAACGGCACCAATCTTCGTGGAGCAGATAAGGAGCTTCGGGAAGCGCTCGATGACCTGGACCAAGAAGCCATGAGTGCAGAGATGATCAATCGTGGAATTGCATGGCACTTTATTCCGCCATCAGCTCCTCACATGGGCGGAAGTTGGGAGCGTTTGGTCAAGTCAGTGAAGACTGCAATGGGGACAGTATTGAAGTCTCAGCACCCCCGAGAAGAGGTTTTGCAAACGGTTTTTGCCGAAGCAGAAGCCATTGTGAATGCAAGACCTTTGACTGACGTTCCTGTTGATGTTGATTCACCCGAAGCGCTGACACCCATGCATCTCCTGATTGGAACATCGAGTATGATCCAACCACCGGGTGTATTTGATGACAAGGATTTATCCCTAAGCAAGCGATGGAGACAGGCACAGCGGATGGCAGATCTCTTTTGGAAAAGATGGATACGCGAGTACCTGCCAACCCTTCAACGAAGAACCAAGTGGCATTCCCAGACTACACCTTTGAAGGTTGGTGACATCGTGATCGTGATGGACGAGAGCCTTCGGCGTGGACGCTGGCCACTTGGACGCGTGACGGAGACCTTCCCCGGAGGAGACGGAGCTGTTCGTGTTGCTGTGGTGAAAACCGGAAGTGGAGTATACCGACGACCCGTTGCAAAGCTAGCAAAGCTGGACACCACCCCAGAAGGGATTTCTAATTAGAAATCGGGGGGAAGAATGTGGACGCGGCTTTTATGAATTATGCTTTAGGTTAAGAATTATGAACAAGTCTGAACCTGTATTGTATTTCGTCATGTACATGTGTATGAATTGGAAGGGAAGGTACATATGCTAAGGATTTTCGTTATTTTAGTTTAGTTCTGTCTTAGAGGCTTGAGCGAGTGGTGCTCTTTTTACCTTCTCAAGTCTTTGAGTTTTTGCCTTGATCGCTCAGCGAGCTGACGTGCTCTGCTCGAGTGAATTGTATTTAACTAATTAATTGTTATCATTATTTGGAAAGGAAGTTATAATAAATAAGTCATCAGACGGATTGTAATTTTCAGTGTTTCCGGCGTTGATTTTAATTAGTTAGTCAATTTGGTTCGTGAGAACCTGGTCCTTCGATTAATATTTTGTGCCAACACAGGCCGCTTATTCTTCAGTGAAACTTGGCGGCCACACTGGTCTAACTCCAGGGGCGCCAACTCCTTCAAACCAAAGCTTGCATCCCATTTTGTAGGCATCCAAAACCGTATTTGGATATTCGAGGTAGGTGAATTCAGTTGACATTCCACTATCATAAATCCAATTTAAGAATGCCCCACCAATTAGGTAGAAAGTGATTACTTTTCTTGGATGTTTTAACCAAAATTCCAAGTCAATCACAATCCACATGAGATCCAATGCCCGTGCAAAGTTTTTATAAAGAAAGGCATACGCTAAAACTATTCCTGCGAAGCAAATCCATCTATAAATGTCGAGAACGATGAGGTAAACTTCCCAACTGATTTTAACAAGTTGGTTGGTTCGTACACAATACAATAGTTTTGGTACTTGTTGACTCATTTTCCTGTACGTGCATCTTGTTTCTGTTAATCTATTCCGGTATTTTACATTTATTGGAAGCATTTTCCGTATGCTCAAAAACCAGTAAATATCATTGTCATCATTTTCAACCTCTCTTTGACGAAGGTTTGGGTCCATGCTCATGTTCAATTGATTGGCAGTCAACCTTAAAAGAAATAAGTCTACTGTTGGATGATCTCGTAGACTTTTGTGGAACCCGTTTCTCCCAACCAAAATTAAATCTTTCATTTTTTCCATTTCTACAACTGGATATGCTCCTGCTCTGATAAAAACGACTTTTCTCAAATAACTCTTCATGTTTAGTTTCCGACACTCTTTTTAAATCTCAGAAATTGTAATTGAGCTCGCATTTAGTTGAGATGTTTTGCGAATACCATTTTTCGGGCAGTAGTAGCAATGGCATTGTAGTTTCACATCAGAAGAGATGGTGAGGAAAGCTAGGTTGGCGAAAAAGGCGTATTGTGTTGTGTTTTCTAGAGAAAAACATTCCCTTTGGAACTCATTTATCAGCTCATTTTGTTGTGGAATTATTACCACAAATAGCGCTTGTTCCGAGGTTCCATGACCAGATTTTGTGATGGTTCCGTTGACTGATGGGGTTTGTAAAATAAAAAGGGTACAGTGATCCTTATATTTTGAATAGAACCGGAAATAGCCGTCGTAAATGGTGAAAATTTCATTCTCCACTAGAGCATCCATATAAAATCTGAAATTAAAATGGGCAACGTCATGTATTGTGATTTCAGAGGTTAGAAACAGCTCGAGGGCTTGTAAGGCCGCTGTTTTAAATTGCCCCAGCAAATTTGCTTCATCTACCTACTCAAATACAAGATGAACAAAACACTTTTTATTAAGTGAAATAGGGAGTTGGGAGTAGGAATATTTATTGGGGGCTAATTGAGATACAATTGAAGTCACAATCATTATTAGAAATGTGTTGCAAAACATTTCGTGTAGGATATGAGGTAGAATATGAAATTTTATTACAAGAAATTTAATTTCCCAACGTTTCTGAATACTCCACCGGGATTGATTTGGAGTGAAAGAGTTTCAACTACGAGCTTTAAATTTTGAAGGTGACCATTGGTCGCCACTGAAGAAGAAACATGAATATAAGCCGCGCAAGGCAAAGGTAAAATTTTGTGATTTTAATTTTGCTAATTGATTTTAGTCACATCACGAAAGGGGCATTGTCAAAATACCTATCCCTTATGAATTTCACTAGCCGACTACGACAATGGTTATGAATAATTTATTAGCTAAACTTCCACGCCAAGCTAAGCATCATTCCATTAAATAAATACATAATTGCAATTGCGGGGCATATTCCTTTCGGAAAAAATATCTACAGTACCGCTTTGAAGAAGGTTGGAATCGCTATATGTTTAATGCTGAAATAAAACTTCTGCCCACTTGGTTGGTTTTCTTAAAAATATTATACACCTTACAAAATATTGTATTGTTGCTATGCCGATTATAATGCATCTCACGAACCAACATCATATTATGTACCAAGTAGTTCAAAATGTTTAATGATGATGAAGATGATATGAGAAGCTATATAAAATATGAGGATAGAATTCCAGTACTTTTTTAGCAGGTTGTGAACCGTATGAAATGAAACATTGGATAAAATCGAATAATAAAAATAAAACTTTTATTATAAATCACTTCCTGCAGAATCCATTCCTTCTAAAGACACAATTGGCCCAAAATGAATGCAAAAACAAGAATAAAGGTTGCAAAATATGCAACACCCATGAGAGGAATTGGAGACCAGGAATTAAATTCTGATCAAAAGCGTCACAGCCCTGTTAAAAAAGGATTTTAATTCAAACAATTAGCAGGTTAACCCAACAAATTAACCCGAATGTTTTTCTCTTTTAATCGGCTACCTTTATTGTCTGTTTTTCTTCAGGCCTTTCTCAAGTCTGGTGACTTGGGTCATGTTTCAAAGAAAGGCATGCCATTTTATGAAATTATGAAACCTTTCCTTGGAAATGGTTTGCTTGCTGCTGAAGATAAATTTTGGTATTACGTAGCTGAAGCGGAGCATTCAGCGAAGTAATGGTTATACTAAATTCGTCTGTCTGTCTGTCTGTCCGTGCGCACTCGCCTGGTCACATACATTGACCGATTTGGCTCAAACTTGGCACACAGGTGTTACTAATCAAGAGGACTTTGGGGAAAACTTTTCAGACAAATCGGTCAAACGTTTCGAAAGTTAAAGCATAAATTCTGACACAAACAAAGCCAAGCATATTCCTTCTCGCTACGAAAGCCAGACACGTTTAACTTTCACCCTATCATCCGATATGATGTAATACGTTACGGGATAATGAAAGGAATTGGAAGGAGAAATACAATGATTTTCATTTGTTGAGGCCGATGCTCGGCTACCAGAAATCTGGTTCTTCTTGCATTTTTCAGCTTTTTTATCAGCCAGTGCAATGAGGATTGAGATTGCCAAACACGTGGATGGAAATTAGGGTATTGCATTCATATCATGTGGAAAGTTCGCACTTTCCTGTCTATCCATGTCACTAACAGTAATGTTAAATTCAGTCAGTAACGTTTGAGATGATCTTAATATTATGATGTTACATATATCTAATGTTAAAATTATGGGCAAATTTGGGGTAAAGTAAAGTAAGTTTGCTATTGTCTCATTTATTGTTGTAATTAAAAAATTAGTTTGCCAGAATGTAAGGAAAATAGAATAAATGGTAAGAGTGGAGCAAATTAATTACAACGTATGATAGAAAAATTAACAAAGCTTCTCATCATCACCTCTCAGAGCTGATTAATCTAAAGCCAACAGAATTTTTGTGGTAGAACTGAAAAGTTTGAATGTGGCCCATTCCAACAAATGTATTTATTAATTAATTGCTCATTTACCGTTAGCGGTAAAAGTCATAATTATCTTGACAGATTTTTTCATGGTCATTCATTTGCCAAATTAGTAGACACACAAACTCCACAACGGTAGAAAGTACGTCGGATTCTCTCCGAAACACTACAACATCCGCTTCCAGGAATTGAGTTCATTGATTTGACTGAAACGTATGAAGATATGTACATGATAAAAATGAATGATAACCTTATAATATTTAAATGAATTTTTCAATTTATTTCAATACAGTATGTTTTATGATTCATCGAACGTAATCAGAAAATCTTTTATTCATTCAGTCACAAATTGACCTGCCCCTATAGCCTGTCAACGCAAACCAATTCTAAACCGGGATTTTCCATTAGTTTTGTTTTTGCCTTTTTAAACTGTACAAAAGCATCCATTTATAATTTTTTTAACCAAATATCAGGACTGCAAATACTTTTATTCTGACTGTAAATTTTTATTCAACTCTTCATCGTCAATTTAAAAATTTATATTGGTCAACCAATACATCATAACTTGCTTTACGGTAGACTTTCAATCCGTGTCAAAAAGTGGGAAACTTCTTTACTCACATTAGGTTGTAACGGTGTCGCACATTTCTGGAATTTAAATTCAACAAAGATTAGTTCATTCAAAATTTCACAAATAGCGAATAATGTTAGGGCTCAATACAACATGCCCAAGTAGGGTTGTAAGAGGCGATTCCGGCCAAATACCCTCCGTTGACGACTTTCAAAGGCCCACACTGTAACCTTGACAGAATCCATTGCCACCAAAGATTCCCACCCGAGTGCACAAAGTCGATGCAGGTGGGTCGTGCCCTAAGAAGAGGGATACAAAAAAGGAGCAAACGCATCTGGCATTGTTTCCACCATCTGAAGTGTTTCCGGTCTTCCAAAGAAAGTTCCCAGTTTGCCACATCCTGTGATAATCACATTTCCGTTGGTGGATTGACCTTGTTTAGGTGAACCAATGGGAGAGACGTGCTGGGTTTCTGTGAATGCTTCGGTCATCAATACTGCAATCTCGTTCACAGGCGGCGAGCTTCTATATCCTTTGTTTAAATATTTTTTAACAACTGCTTTTGTCTGCCTGTTTTCCGATTCAATACTTTACTTCAGGTCACCAGCAACAACTTAATAGCTTCCGGGTTTATTTGCATCTTGCTCAACGCTTGAATTAAGCCTTTTTCATAATGGCGAAATCTCAAAACCCAAAGTATGAATTTTGGCGAAAATAAAAACTCTCAATATGAGCTTCGTTTCTATTATAATACAAGTCATTTTTTATATTATATAATAAATTCTGTTAAACATTAAATCGTATGCAGTCACAATATGAAACAAAAGTCAGTATAGTTTTTTCAATTTTCTATAAGACTAAAAATAAGAGATTTTCACCGAATTTTATATGATTTACACATTATAAAACGTATACATAAGTTAAAAACAGTCAACGCAAAGTTGGAACTATTAAAATAAAGTTAGAAATCCACTCGTGGAAACTGACATTTTGATTTTCCATGTCAGCATACATGCTACATAAATTATAAAGTCCACTGTCTCGATTTCTGAATTTTTTTCTCTGTAGTGTTCGCTCATATTTTAATAACTCCTTTAGTACGGTGACATCTAATTCGCCTCAACTTATATGGACAAAGAATATATATTGAAGCCATTGTAAATGAAGCTTCACCAAAATATTTTTGAACGATTTGATGAGGATGCGGGAAAAAGACTGAAATGAATTTTGTGAGGACGAAGAAATATGATGGGAACGAGAAGCAAGCTCAAGAAATTGCTTTGTATATGCCTTCCAAAAGTTTTCGCCAAAATGCATATTTGTGAATTGGGGCTCATTTTCAAGTTCGCCATTATTCAAATTTTGGGAATTTGTTTGATTTTGGCGAATATGAATTTTTTGTGGAAATCGTGTTCGCCATTCCGAAAGACCACCGTTCCTTCCCTTTGACCAAGGCACCACTGCAAACAAACTCTCCGTTATAGAATATTCCAACATGGTATGGAAATTCACCCTCTCGGGTTGCCGTCCCACCAACAATTCATCTTTTATCTTTACACTCATAAATCCGTTTCAGTCTTCTGCCCTTGACTACAGGAATGTCTAACCTTAGTCATCACTTTGATTTGACGAGGAAGCTTGAGTCTTTCCTAGCTAAAGAATCTTTTTTATATTTCAGAATGGATCTTTTGTTCTTCTTTCCTCTCAATCAAATCCAAAACCGATTTGCTAGAAGACAGACCGTGCTACAGTTTTTGGCATGTGAGGCAGTGATAATTGATCTAGATTCCAGAATAGATTGCATTGCATTTTCGTTTCGAGTGTCATCGTCTCAAATCGCCCTCGCCCAAATCAATTTTTTTTAATATGGAATTTTACCACTACTACGTTTTCCTCTCTTTTAACAACAGCTGCATGATGATGATGATAATTTGTGTAAAAAAATAACCTATAAAATTATCCACAAACGTTACACAGAATGGTATGCGATGCTACGTCAATTTCTGTCGGGTCCAACATACTCTTTCTAACTCTTTCATAATGCTTTCTCCGGACAAGTGGACGGCCAGCCATAGGCAACATTTTCCCTGCTCATTTTAATCTTTCAACAAAAATTCTTCTGATTCATTAATATCATGTGTTATGCTGTCTTGTCCTCACAAAATCATGTCATTATTGTTGATTGTAGGCAATAGGAGCACGATACTTGCCTTTCTTTCTTTACCAGTGGCTAAGCCATTCGTTCATGTTCTGATGATAAGTTTCAGATTAATGAAATCAATGCATTTTATTTTTGCCGCTTTTACGGTTTCTTGAAAAGTAAAATTTTTAGGATTTTTTAAGCTTAAAGATTGGCCCGAAAAATAGGTCCTTTCTACAGCTCACAGAAGGAGCTACTTCAACCTCGACCTGTCTTCCTCAGGATCTGGTTCTTGTTTGATCGTATTATGGATAGGAAGCGACAACAAAAGAACGGCAAGGAATGATTACAGTCCTACCACTAATTCAACTTGGGAAAAAGTCAAGGCCAAGCTCTTCTTTTTTAAAACAGCAGGTACTTTTTCCTCCGTAATAACATGCGAACTGGAACTGTTGACGTTTGCTGTCTTCATTTCTTTTCAATTATTGTCATCAAAAAGGTTTCTTAAGCAGACACTGGGCTGATTTGACTTGAGATTCAGTTTACCTAAGAAATCAATCATCATAAAAATGTGTTCTAAAATAAAGAAACAAAACGTATAACGAAATTTTTAGTAGTTCAAATTTACTTACATTTGATAAGGCTCATTCGCAAACTTTTTAGATCTTGAAACATTTCAAGCACCTTTTTGTTCTCATCCCTTTCACTCGAACTATTCTCAGACTCAAATTGTTTTCAAAAAGCTTGAACTCTTGAAGGAACCCTTCCTGCGCACTTCATCGTCTCATAAATTTGTCTCATTTTCCAACTTAACTGGAGTTGAATAGATTCCAATTGAAAGTAAAGGTCACAAAAAGAGATTTCCAATATTGAACAGTCTTCAGAGGTCATATTTTTGAGACGAGAGAGGAGAAAATAGGAGGTGATACGGAAGTTTGGGAAGACATTAGAGGAGAAGTATTAAAAGGTTAGTGGTTTAGTAGCTTTGCTTACTAAATCAAACAAATTCTTACACGCATTTATGTAATTTTTTTGATTGATTATTGATGATTTGAATTAATTTGACAGATTGTGAAGAAGATGAATTTTGTGGAGCAGAACAAGATGATGTTAAAGTCAAAGTCCACTTTGATGATGATGATCTCGTTACAGATACTCGTCTAAGGAATATATTTTCCTCAGATAGCTCAACAAATGACTTAACAAATGGGGACCCTATGATGATGATGATGATTCGCATAGTAATCCCCCAATAAGGGACAATCAATCAGAGAGTGATGAATACTAGCCTTCCAACAGTGTCTCAAAGCCGTTTAAAAACCGAAACTGTTTAAAGGAGCCAAGCGTCACCACCACTTGTCATCAGTGTCCTTCCGAAAAAAGAGAGCTCGTTTGTCGTAGAAGCGGATGTATATCCATGTAAGTTCGCATCAGCCACCATCGTAATAAAAAAAGAGCCTGAAATATATCCAGCTGTTGACCCCACGATCCCCTATCTCTCGCAGTACACCACCTTCATGAAAGGCTACAAAGCAAATGTTGCGCTGTCCAGCAGTCTAATCCAACAGCAATGGCGGATCATCTAACCTCTCATGAACAAGGGGATGATTCCAGATACAAAAAATGTGGGTGGTTCGCTACTTCCGAAGAAATGCCACAGCACAATGAGAAATGTGAGGCAAATCAGAATCGAAAAAAGAACGGCATGACTATTTCTACGTTTGTCCTGATTGTCCAGCCAGCTAATGTGATAACCGGAGATTGAGTACAAGAAACTTCACCAAAGGGATGCTGCTCCGTACGTTCTAGCTTGCCAGTTTTGTGCCTGGCTTGTCAAAACCAACGTGATGCACCGCCACACTTATAATTGACATAGTGAAAGCCTGGAGATGACTAAAATTAAAATGTATAACGTTTCAAAGAACAAGACTTCAAACCTACCGTTGACAAATTGTCATAAATTTCGGGTTCCTGGTAACCTCCCATTTAATTGCGATCACTGTCAGATGATCTACACAACGAGTCTCAAACTCCAGGTTCATTTCAAGGCTTGTCACGCATGCAGCGTTGGTTGTCTCAGTTGTAGAAACCCGAGTGTAAGTTAGAGTTTGCGAGTAAGCAGCTACTGAGACTGCACTTGAAGGATGCACACAAAGAACATGTAACAACGAAACAACTTTTCCAAGAAGACGAAATGAAAATGGAAGAAAAAGAGGAACCTATAAAGTGTCCATATTGGGAGGAGGAGAAAGCATTTGACTCAAAGCTCAGCTTGGATTTTCATATTGGGAAGGAGCATCAAGAGGCTCTTCTCAGCAGTGTCCCTTGTCAACTCAAGTTTAAGTGTTACCAGCGCTATCAACTTCATATGGAAACTAATCCCATCCCATTAGAATGTCTGGGCCCTCCAGGAGAAAAGAAATGTTTGAACCATAATAGGCTACAATCAATGGTCAAGTACAATCATTTGCAGCTTTTACTTTCATTTTAAGCATGAGGTAGAGTTCAAAGCCCTAAAAAAATTTTTTTAGAATAAATTAATGTTTCAGTGGGTAGGTGGACAGCATCATGAATAAATTAAATGTGTAACATTTTCACTTTGTGAGTTTCATTCATTTGATATGCTCTTAGCAAATTCTGCTTAAACTCTTGTCCAACATGCTCAACCCAAGTAATAAAAAAAGTTGTGGTTGACAAAGAAAAAGGAGCAGGCATACGACGAAATTATTTGCATAAATGTGAACAAACGATAAACGGTCCACGACACCCAACTGCATCCCCCGTCATGCTCTTTGCTCTTTAGAATACAATTTCGACTCAACAACTCGAGGAAAATTCCATTTTTCACTGGGAGAAAGTGCAAATGTGTTCCGTTCATTTGCTCATATTGCTCATGCGGGCGTCAAGCACACCGTTGATATTAATAGCAGTACTGATGGTAAATGATTTACCTGAAGTATTCAGTTTCGCAGGCAAAGTTCAAAATTCTACTTGAAAGCCCACTTTACCCTTAAAAAACATTTTGTAGTATTCATTACCAGTTTTCCATGTTGGATGGATGTTCTCGTACATTCCAAAACTTTCACAAGTTATCCTTTCCGATACCACAGCAAATTGATAGCAACGAATACATGGATTACCCCCAAAACATTGTTCAGAATCTCCTAAATTTTACTAAACAATGAAGGGTTTTGATCATCTTGAAATCCATAATCAACTGTTAATGCAACGATAAACCCGATGCTGCTGATGCTGCAGATGAATCAGAACCCGTAGGTCAGCATAAAGTTAAAGGACCTGAAAAGCATGAAGAGATAATAACGGCCAACGTTGGTAATATGACATCGAAAGAGCATAGGAGCACAAAAGAAAATTGACAAGGTCACTGAAAAAGTGAAAGCCGACGACATCACTCGCAAAGTAAGACAAGTAATTTAAGATCGATTAGCACGTAAATTTACGAATGACAAAACTTTAACAATTAATGAATTTCTTATGTGCGCACGATGGTTATGAATTTATGTTGGGTTAGGAATGGTAAATGATGAAAGTATTCGGTTTTGAAACTGTTTATGATTGAATTGAAATGTGCCTTATGAAAAAAAAAGAAGTGACTCACAAAATGCATGGAAAATATTAGTTTAGAAAGAAGGCGAGGAAAATACTTTATTTTTAGAACGGAGTGATTGGGGTAATTTGGAATCTTAGAATGTCAATGTAAAATTGGGCAGTATGCATGGCTGCAAATGATAAAAGAGAGTGAGTGAAGATTGGAGCTGCTTGCTCCCTTATATAGTCAGAAATTGTACATACATTTCTCATTAGTCAAACAAAATACAAATCTCAATGGATAAAAAGTAAAATCACGGATTAGAATAAATCAACCAACATTACCATGATAAGATGATCCCAAAAACACAAATATTAAAAGGTACAATGATCTACATGATGTGAATGATTTAAAGAAATGGAAATACTCATGAACACACCCCCACTTTGCCGTGAAGCGGCCAACAATTAACTGAAAAACAATTTAGTCAAAAAAGAAATTCAAGTTAACTAAAAATAAACAAGGAGGTGGTGTCAGTTGGAACCAGAGGAAGGATGCATCAAGGGAGGGGTAAACATACAATGACTATCTGACCGTCAGAAACGTGGTTAGGCGATTAAGCCATCCGATAGCCAACACACACACACTTTATTTTGCTGGTACCCTTTAATGAAAGGATTAAGGCTTTTAAGACCGCCCAGCAGTGCTCATACACACAAGGAGATGCATCCAAACCCGAAACACAACTGACAAAAAATGAGTACTTTAAATCTACTTGGAATGTGAACTCATTGTGATAACAGTGGGATCAACTTAACGATTGGTCGTTGGTATTCACTGGTTGCAGTTTTAACGGTTGCTACTCGCACTTTGCCATCTTGGCCTGGGTGGACATCAATAACTCGGGCTAGCTTCCATCGTCCAGGTGGGCTGTTGTCCTCCTTAATGATGACTAAGTCACCGACAGAAATGTTCTCCTCCTTCCTGAACCACTTGTGACGCTGCTGGAGGGTAACAAGATATTCATCTCGCCATCTCTGCCAAAAGTGTTGGATCCTTTGTTGTAGTTGTTGCCACATGGACAATCGATTCGTCTTAACGGCTATCAGGTTTTCATCTGGAAGGGCTGTGAGCGGCTCACCGATGATGAAATGTCCTGGAGTCAATGCGCTGAGGTCGCTAGGATCGGTTGAGAGTGGGCAGAGGGGTCGGGAGTTCATGACGGCTTCCACTTGAGTCAAAACAGTTTGGAATTTTTCAAACGTGCACAAAGAGTTTCCCATTACGCGTTTGAAGTGGTACTTGGCACTCTTTACTGCTGCTTCCCAAATACCGCCATGGTGAGGGGCTGAAGGAGGGATGAAATTCCACATAATGCGTTGACTGGAAAGGTAGTCTGCTACCTTGCTGTTGTGATCATTAGAGCTGAATAATTTCTTGAGTTCAGCATCTGCTCCTACGAAATTCGTTCCGTGGTCACTATGAATGTTAGCACAGAGACCGCGGCGTGAAACAAATCTTCTTAACGATGCGATGAAAGCCTCAGTTGTCAAATCACTGACTGCTTCCATATGTACAGCTTTTGTCGCCATACAGACAAAGATAGCCAAGTAGCCCTTGTACACCTTGGAGTTTCTTCCTGTCATATTTCTCAGCATAAACGGGCCTGCATAGTCCACGCCAACGTTGAGGAAAGGTCGGGTACTTGAAATTCTGGAAGTAGGAAGGCTTCCCATCAATTGAGCTGCATTTCTGGCTTGATGTCTTCTACACGTAACGCATTTCCTGAGATGAAAGCGTACCATGTCTCGTCCACGTAGAATCCAATACTCGGACTGGAGGGTTGACCATGTTACCTGAAAACCACCATGTAACAAAGAAATATGTGCATGTCTGATTAATAACTTGGTGAGGTGGTTATCATGGGGAAGGACGATTTGATGCTTCTTGTTTTCTGGTATATTTGCATTTTGAAGACGGCCACCAACTCGAATTATCCCTTCATTGTCAATGAATGGATGAAGAGATTTGAGTCGACTGGAACTGCTAACAGGTTGACCAGACATTAGGGCCTTGATTTCCGGTGAAAAAAAGGAACGCTGAACCAGTCGGATGAGCACATGATATGCTTGTCGAATTTCACTTGTTGATAATGGTCCAATGAGGGGTGGAGTCTTCTTTTGTGCGTTGGACACAAACCGCATGCAATATGCAGTGGTCCTCTTCAATTTGACAAGAGATGAAAATCTCTCAATGAACGATTCCTCCAATGTTGTAGTCAGCGTAGTAATGAAGTTTATCTTTCTTTCTTCTGAGTCAATATTGCTGTTGAACTCGTTCGGAATGAACACTGGAACTTCATGTAGCCAGGCTGGGCCTTGCCACCACATCTTGTTGTTGACTAAGTCTGCTGCTGCACATCCTCTTGAAGCGATGTCGGCAGGATTCTGGATACCAGGAATGTGACGCCATGATTCCACCGATGAATTTGTTTGAATGACTGCAACACGGTTTGCAATGTAGTTTTTCCACTTCTTTGGGGTGGCAGAAATCCATCGTAGAACAATTATGGAGTCCGTCCAACAGTACTCGTCATATTGGAGCTTGAGTGAGCTTCTCAAATAGCACATTAGCTTGGATAGCACGACTGCTGCACATAATTCAAGCCTGGGTAATGTTACTTGCTTTAATGGTGATACTTTTGACTTACTGGTGATGAAGCTGATATGAACATCTTGATTGTTGTGGTCAATCGCCTTCAGATACACGATTGCACCATACGCCAATTCTGAGGCGTCGCTGAATCCATGGAGCTCATATCTTACTGCTGTTGTTGACGTTATGCAACGAGGGATATTGAGTTGACCGATGTTGGACAAGTCTTCGGAATATTCAATCCACTGCTGTGTAATCTCAGAGGGAAGAGGGTCGTCCCAGCCCACTGAAAGCTTCCAGAGCTGCTGCAGGAGTATCTTCGCTCGGAGGGTAACTGCAGAAATAAATCCTAATGGGTCGAAAACTTGTGCCAACTTCGATAACAAAACACGCTTGGTTAGTACACCTTCATGAACATCATTATTTGGCATTGTGAAACTAAAAGTATCTGCGGAGGGGTTCCATTTTATTCCTAGGGCCTTAATGATACAGCTTTTGTCCAAACCATGACTCAGCTCGGTTTCTCGATCTGATGGGGGAATTGCGTTTAGTACATCTTCACTATTTGAGCACCATTTCCGAAGTTCAAGCCCTGCTGTTGAGGTTACAGTATTTAGCTCTTCGTATAACTTGATAACTTCTGGTGTTGACTGTGCACCGGTGAGTACATCATCAACGTATGTGTCATCCTCTAGCGCCTTTGCTGCTTCAGGATGCTCTTCACTGCTGTCCTGTGCTAGTTGTTGGAGGCATCTTGTCGCTAAGTGGGGAGCACACGATGTGCCATAAGTAACGGTGAGTAAGACATAAGTCTGAATAGGATCCGTAGGGGAGCGTCTCCAAACTATTCTCTGGAAATTACAATCGAGACCAATAATTTTAAATTGTCTATACATCTTTGTTATGTCACCCTTGATCACAATTGCATGGGTTCGGAATCTCAGTAGGATGCAATACAGCTCATCTTGCACGGGTGGGCCAATCATTAAGGCATCATTTAGTGAGATTCCAGTTGACGACTTGGCTGATCCATCGAAAACTACACGGAATTTTGTAGTTGTGCTACTGCTGTTGACTACAAAATGATGGGGCAAATAATAGTTTGCTGTTGAGTCGGAGTCATCATCTATTTTCTTCATGTGGCCTAGAGACTCGTATTCATCCATAAACTTGTTGTATTCTTCTCTCCAAAGGGGGTTGCGGGCAAGTCGTCGCTCAACTTGCTTGAGACGTCTAATTGCTGCTGATTTTGATTCTCCTATGTCATGAACCTTGCTGTTGAATGGTAGCTGAACGATGAATTTTCCATCCTCATCTCGGCGGTGGGTAGACAAGAAGTGTTCTTCACATTGTTTTTCCTCTGGGGAGAGATGCTTGACTTGCGGAGGCTCCTCCACCTCCCAGAATTTTTGTAGAACGGCGTCTACATCAACTTCTGCATAGTTTAGTTGAATGGATGGGAGTGTACCTTGGTGTACACGGCCCATGATGACCCATCCAAAGATTGACTTTTGAGCACTTGGGGTGTTTGGTGGACCATTGCGTAATCCTTCACGCATGATCGATGTGACATAATCAGCTCCCAACAGGATATCTATTTGGCCAGGCTGATTGAATGACGGATCTGCTAACTGGATGCCTTGAATATGTTTCAATTCCTCCACTTTGAACGCTTGTTTAGGCAGGACGCTTGTGACCTTTGACAATATCATTGCTTCGATATTAATTGAAATGTTTTCATAAATTGATTGTAACGTTACTTGTACTTGTCCACGGGTTGTGATTGGTGATGATGATGACACGCCAGAAACTTGTACGTTGCACCGTTGCCGTTTGAGGCCAAGGCGGTGTACACAGTCTTCTGATATGAATGACCCTTGTGAGCCCGTGTCCAGTAGAATTCGACACCTTTGTTGAACTCCAGAACTATCTTGTACCAATACAGCTGCTGTGGGAAGTAGTACTTGTGTCTGTACTTGCGAGACATGATTATTTTGAATGTTTTCATTACCAGGTGGTGGGTTGTTTTCCAGTACTCCCGTCCTGTCGACATGGAGCATGGTGTGATGTCGCTTTTGACATTTCTTAATTTTTGAGTTACTCTTGCAAACTTTGATATGATGACCTGGTTGAAGACAGTTGTAACACAGCTTGTGTTGCTTCACAATGTTGCTTCTATCCGCTGGGGACTTGGCAATGAATTCCTTGCAGGAATAGATGAGATGTGATCCGTTGCAGATCACGCACTTGTGTTCTGATAACACATGGTTAGTGGTAAGGTGCTTTTTACCACCTACTGTTGTAGACTTCACATTAGAGGCTCCACTTGCTTGTAAACCCCTAATATGGTTTTCCAGAAAGTCGGTGAGATCCTTGAATGATGGGATATCTGACCCGGTTAGGCGGATTGCCCATTCACGACGTGTATTTGAATCCAGTTTCTTCAGAAAGAAATAGACTAGGACATCATCCCAGTGGTCTACTGGGCGCTTCAGGACTCTCAGGGTTCTGACACATTCCTTGGCGTTGTCCAGTAGCTTTTGTAGCTCTACAGCGTTCTCATTTTGCATGGATTTATGACTGAATAAACGCTGAATTACTGAATTGACTATCTCTCTTTTATTATCATACCTACTGTTGAGTAAGTCCCCGGCTTCTTGGTAGTTTGGGTTGGTCACCTGGAGTGCTCGGATGAGGGTTGCTGGCTCGTCATCAAGTACTGATTTTAAATACTGAAGTTTTTGTGCTCCGGACAGATTTGCATCATTGTGGACAGTGGCAAAGAATAAATCCTTAAACGAGATCCAATCTTCATACCGTCCAGTGAACCTTGGTAGTTCAATGCGAGGTAGTTTGACCTTTGATGCTGCTGCAGAACTGGAACCAGGTACTACTGAATTTGGGTTGGCTTGCTGTAGACTTGACTGGATTTCCAGGAACTTGAGACGAATTTCCATGTAGGCTTCCTCCATTGGCTCGAACACTGCTTCCTGAACCTCCACGGCTGCTTCATCCAGACAGAGTGCCACTATTTTGTGATGAACTGTTTCCAGTGAAGACATGTGACGGTCCAATCTCTTCATTATATCTATGACCTGAAGCTCTGATAATGGTGCGGTTGCATGATTAACAGCTTGACTTCTAATTCTCTTGATTTTGCTAAATAAGGAGGCACGAATGCTAACATCACCCATTTTTAGTACTCAACAAAACTCACTTCCACGAAAAATGTTGGGTTTACTTGGACTTTGACCTCAAGTAACTGAATAGTTGTAACTAATTCCTATTCAAAATCTGGTTATGAATTTATGTTGGGTTAGGAATGGTAAATGATGAAAGTATTCGGTTTTGAAACTGTTTATGATTGAATTGAAATGTGCCTTATGAAAAAAAAAGAAGTGACTCACAAAATGCATGGAAAATATTAGTTTAGAAAGAAGGCGAGGAAAATACTTTATTTTTAGAACGGAGTGATTGGGGTAATTTGGAATCTTAGAATGTCAATGTAAAATTGGGCAGCATGCATGGCTGCAAATGATAAAAGAGAGTGAGTGAAGATTGGAGCTGCTTGCTCCCTTATATAGTCAGAAATTGTACATACATTTCTCATTAGTCAAACAAAATACAAATCTCAATGGATAAAAAGTAAAATCACGGATTAGACTAAATCAACCAACATTACCATGATAAGATGATCCCAAAAACACAAATATTAAAAGGTACAATGATCTACATGATGTGAATGATTTAAAGAAATGGAAATACTCATGAACATTATGATTGATTTTATCTTGAAAGAGGCAACTGGCAACTTTAATTAGATGATGGAAAAATTGGGTCACTGCCATTCAAACCAATGGCACCTACCTAGAGAAATCTTATACAATATTTTTCAAATGCAAGAGTGAATGCTTAACTAGGTTATTTTATTACTTTTTTCCATTCTAGTATGTTTTTAACTTCAAAGGACTTTTAAATTTGTCAATGTCTTTGAATAAAGTTTTACATATTATGCAGTTTAGTTTTGTTAAACGTCGATGCATCTACTCGATATATATGTATACTTAAAATGATGACCACACGTAGGTTATTAATAGAACGAATTAAGCATAAAACTGGTGTTGGATAATTTAGTCTTGACCTTTTAACACTTATTCATGATTAACACTTAATAGATACATTTCAAGGTTCAAGGACTAATTCAAGGTCAGGTCACCACCACCATCTAGTCATCTAAAAATAGAAATTTTGATATTTCAAATACGTTTGTTAGCTTCTTTTCATTTCACCAGAGGTAGTTTTCAAGGTTAAGGTAGGAGTATACAAGGGGACCCTTAGAAGGCCATAACTTCATTCGGTCGTTGTCTGCTGGTAAAATTACGTTGCCAGTTCTGGCTTCTAGTTATTTGAATATTCCTGGTAATTTTCAGTCACTAGATTCACATTAATTAGGGTTTCCAGTAACTTAGCAGAAACTTTACACCAAAAAATTTTGGAACTTTGAAAATATTTAGCTGTCAAACGCTTTTGATAAATATGTAAACTTATTTTCTACAATGTTGGAGTGAAAAAATTATTTTGAAAGTAATAATTTTGTATTGTTTTTTTTTCAAATTGGAGGTTCCAGAAAAGAACTGCGAAGGCTGAGAACTTAATGGGGGAACCCATTTTGAAAACTTGGAAATTAAGAAAGAATCGTTTCTCCATTCTTTTGGTACATCTATATAAACTTTGAGAAGCAGCATTTGAAACTGGGAATGAAAACTGAAACTTATATTACTTCTATTTTTTTACAGTGTGAAGGTAAACAGACTACTGCTCGGGACAAATCTTGGGAACTTTCTTTTTGAATGCTTGGCTTGGGGCTTTAATTTCCATCTCTTTTTCCAAAAATTTATCTTCTAGACAATTTGGTACACGAATCTAACTTCTATTTAATATACAGTTTTCTACTCAGTTGTCGTAATACAGGAGTACATAATTTAACGATTATTATTGTTGTTTTTAACAGGTTTCTGCTGATTGCTGACCGGACGGAGGCAAAATGGCGCAAAGCAATTGGGATATATTGGAGCCTGATTCTGACTCCGATTCTGAGTGTGGAGCAGGGCCCAGTCTCCCTAAGAAGGCTAGACTGACGATCCGACGCACTTCACAAGTGACTAGTGCTGACTTGGACGATGAAATGTATCACCCCCAACCTGATTCAGGAAAGCCATCGGCCTTTAGTTGTAAAACTCAATCCGAAGAGAAAACATCGACGCCAAAGAAAGCTGTACATTTCGCGGTTCAACAACTTGAAGCTGCAGTGGCTGCTATTGCAATTAAAGACGACATTAAAGTCGCCAAGCCGTCTATTCCTTTTAGAATGGTTTCCAAATCCGGTAGATGCTTCACCCCACTTCCCAAAATATCTGAGAATTCTTCCTCGGATTCGAGCATGGAATTGGAACATGAGAGAGTAGTCGCAGCTGAGAAGGAAATGGCAGTATCAATACTATGTGAACATTCACCTTCTGAACCAGAATTATCGTGGGCACCACCATCACCTCAAAATGCTCACTTCAGGAATCCATTCACAGAATGCTCACCCACCAGAGAGAAACTACGTCGACTGCACCGTGAACGAAGAGTTACATCACTGATGAAGCCAGATGATAAAGCTCGAAAGGATCATGCAAGATTAAACAATCCTCTTTCTCACTTATGAACTTATGATCTCTCAGTCTTTCTCATCATCAACTTTTTTCAATTTATTTTTGTAAAACTGACCTGTTGATCTCGTATTTAATCAATTCCATAAATTTAGTGTTTGATAAGGTAGAGTTTAGCTAGCCAAAAATTTACGATCAGATTGTAAAATTATGTCCAATAAACTTAGGCTACTTTAATACCAGTAGTGTTGCTGAATGATGAACTGATTTTGAGAGATGATAATAGATTTTTGTGACAATCAATTTGCTTTCAATCTGGATATTTATCGTTTATTAAATTTGCATGTTACTCTAGCATATTTCTATGTTTTGCATGAAATTTCACAGTGATTCATAGTAATTTAGGTTTTGCGTTGCTTATGGATTTGCTAAAAGTCATACCATTCATTAGAATGGAAGTGGATGGCCCAAACAAACTCGGTTTAATCATAGAGCTGCATGGAAGCTGCCACTTATTCTATCATAATAAAATGTTCCTTGTTGTTTTTTACCCTTGGCCAGACTCCCTCTCTTCAAGGAGAGGTAATATTGGTTCATTACTATAAGAGTAAAACTTTTAATTCTTTTTATAGAAAAGTGCATAGCTTTCGAGACGTTGAGTTACAACAATGTGAGGAATATCAAGGTTTTCCAAAAAAACTAGCTTGTTCTCGGATTTTTTAGGCTTGACCTAGTAATGCTGAGCCGAAACAAAGGCATTTTATTTGTTATGTTGCATAATATATTGTTGTGACCTATAATTCAGTAGTAAAATCATATCAAATTGCTATTGTAAGTATAGTGTGTGAAGTGAATGCTTCATAACAATCACACTATGCCCAAAAAGGTAGCAAGTAGCACAAAAACCTTCCCACAGAAAAATGTTTATCTGGTTTAACGAAAAGTTAGGCTTTGATCAGGTTCCACTTTGCGACTCGTGGAATAGAACCTTAGAAAAAATAGTGAAGTAAATCCTGATTTAATTTGTTGGTGGATATTACATAAGGAATTTAAAAAGGGACTTCGTCAAAGCAAATACAGATGCAAAATTTTTGATGTGTTTGGTTTTACGACGTTTGAATTTAGCAGAATATGCTTTCGTGCTTCATTATTTTTTTAACTCGTTAAATTCTGAACTTTGCTTTGCTCAGGAATGCTGAAAGTTTTGTTGAAAAAGTAATAATGCCGGTGTCGAATCTACCAAGGTTCTTTTCGGACTAGTTAGCAAAGTATTTAGGAGTGTACCCGTCCAAGCTACTTTGTACTTCTTTATATGTTACTCGTAACTCATGATTTTTTCGATGCCACATCTCATTCTATTTTTATATCGTGTGATTTTTTCATTAGTATTCAAATTCTTTATTCAGAATAAAATTCCTGACTATCATTCTGAATTTAGTAAGCTTTCTATCACGTGCTTTCTTCCTACACAATAGAGCATGCAAGGGGTATACACCCTGGAACCTCTGGAAAATTCTTACTGTTTCCGATATGCGTCCGAATGGACAGACAGACGAGTAAACTGTAAAATGAATGCAGGTACTATTAAGCTACGTAATAAAAATATATACACAGTCCTGATCTAATTGTAAGTACTCTTTATCTGATATAAAACACCCAACCAATCAAAAATTCAATTTCTTACAACAAAATTATGAAAAAGATGATAAAGAAAGATGCAGCTTGTTTCAAAATTTTGCAAAACTACTACTGAAATGTAGAAACGCTATGCGTTTTTTGGCGTAAGAGGTTATAGCACTTCAGCTTGCGTTACGTTGCGGTACTTAACAGACGGACCCGTAGGCCAAACATTAGTGTTTCTGATTACATATATATACCTCTACAAATTTGCTTTTAAAATACTTTACTGACTATTGTCTTCACAAGAGTAGCGCGCATTTATTTTATGCAAATTTTATTATTATTCTCAACACAATTTTATATTGTTTTATCAATCTACCAATTTATGCATTTATGTCATCACAAATTTAAATTTAATCGAGCATTATTAACGATTTGTAATAATGGTTCCATTATTTATGCCATTACAAAAGTGTGCTATATAAGGTGCGTATACCACTTTCAGAATTTCATATTTTGTAAATTTTATTTTATGACGAATCAGTAATATATCGAGAGACAAATGATACATGAAAATATGTATTAGTAAGTGTTCTACACGTATGAAAATTTTCCAACTTACCGACATCCGGATTACTGAGAAATGGGCAACTTAACAAAACATGTCAAATTTCAACTGTATAACACTTATACGGTCAAGTACTAAATTTGATCTTAAATTTTTGTTCATTGTTATGATATATGGTAGGCTCATTATGATCGTCTCCATTACTCATGGGTCGCATAATAACACTATTCCGAGAGAAAAAATTCTAAGCTGGGTGGTGCTGGCGCGCCGTTGTTTCCCGTGGAGCACAAATTTTGGTTTTTGTTGCATAATTTACTTACAAGTTATGTATTTTATGAACTTCTCTTGGGTGTCAAGTTTGATCATAGAAAGTTTGATTATAGTTTATGGATTATTGACTTTATTGAGGGTCTCCCTCTTTTAAATTGCGTTTGTTATTCTGAGCACCCCAATCCACTTTTATTGATACTTGTTGATGTAACCCTGCTACTGCTGCCAAATCGTATTCACCTAAAGACATCCTTTAATTCATATTTTTATATTGTGAGTTCCTCCCGACCTCCTTTTAAAATTCTACACCCGCGTTCAACCCTGAGGGACTTGACTGATCTTTGGACTATAAGTTTCTGTTGGATGGTTGGAAAATTTGCATTAAACCCAGACGTATTAATAATGTTTGGAAAAGTATTTTGATTTTCCCTTACTCATCAAGTATCTGTCGTAGATTAGCAGTGG
The DNA here is from genome assembly GCA_964034955.1 of Orchesella flavescens. Taxonomy (NCBI): domain Eukaryota; kingdom Metazoa; phylum Arthropoda; class Collembola; order Entomobryomorpha; family Orchesellidae; genus Orchesella; species Orchesella flavescens. Next base: position 7,586,703 of record OZ035953.1, read on the forward strand.
ATTCAAAACATAGATGATTTGCTCCCTTCGCATTAGAATCAAGAAGATGAGGATGAAGAGTAGTGTTGCGGAAATGATTTCAGCCCACAGAAGTACTAATGTTGCAAATTCCTGTGGGCCCCTAACTTTCTCCACCACATTTTCAATTGGATCCCAATCCTTTATCTTGTAGTGGAGAGTGACCACATGAATGGCGCAGTAGATTAAGGATGCCCACAGTTCACCGATCCAAGTGAAGAATAATTAAGGAGATGCATTTGGTAGCTGACGAGTCTCCTTGGTCCATCTATACACCCCGTATCTAATAATTGGCATAAGACGGAGTCTTATCTCTGTTGGCTTATTAATATAGTCAGATAGCATTTCAAACGGAGTTCAAAATTCAGTCGCACATTCAACGTCATTAAAAACGTCTCTGTGAATGGATACGTACTGCAAATCAGGCTCGAGTCATTTCACTAAAACTGAAAATTGCTCTCATTTGGTTACCCTAAACTCGATCACGATTTTCAATGCCAAGGTTCCATAAAACTATGTTAAACTTGTTTTTAAGGCTCCACATCAGTGTAGAATTCTATACGGGAGTGTACTGGGATTTAAGGTACTTTTCAGCTTCTGCCTCTTTTATCTTTCAATATCGTTAGTTAGAATGTAGTTCAATCCACTTAAAAAGTTTTTACCAGAAAAATATATTTTCCAGTTCTTTCTCTACAGCAAAAAGGTAGAAAACTCTAGGTTCCAATTTGTAAATCTCATTTATAATGCAAGAGCAACTCATCAATTAATTACTATCATGATTGATGGAATGTAAAATGTAAAATGCATAAAGCAACAAGTAAACAACGTCCAATCCAAACCTGAACAAAGACATATGGGCACTTTGAGCCATTGAGCAAAAGCGGTGAAAGCTTTAACGTTTAAACTTAATACTGAAAGTGACGCAACGCAGCACAACGTATGTTTCTCTCATTAACCCTATTGAAACAGCTCACTCAGTCAGTCTGTTTTTTCCTAATCGATCATTGATGTCTGGATGAGAATCTCTTCCGAATTTTTCATTTTAAGTCATCAGTCCTGTGGAGCTTCACCCTCGGAGTTCGCGGATCAATTATCAATCATTGGTTAAAGGTTGAAGTAATTGATAGTTAAGTCGGAAAGTTTTTTTTGTCTTTTTTTAAAGGAATCGATTTTTTGTTTTTGTTCGTCATTCATTTAGTTGGTTATTTCTGTCATCTGTTTTTTGTGGGTCATTGGTTGATAAATGGCAACTGATTGTGACTAGTTTATTCATTTTCTTCGATCATAAAAATGAAGTTTTATAATTCCTTGGGATCATCATCATGAGTGAATATGGCAATAACAGAAACACGGGAGGAAATCCTCCTCACTGCTCCAGGTAAGCAGCACCCCGTTTTTCTCGAATGTCCCACCTTTTCCCCTTTAATCTTTACCGTTGCTTTAAATATTCGTTCGTGTTTGCAGATATCCACCTCGGGGTGGTTCATCTTGCAACGCAGATCCTCCAGGTGGTGATCCACCCCATTTGCCTCCACTACCACAGGCTCCATCACGAAACAAGAACACGAAGGACAAGTTCCCAAATTATCTACACCACATTGCCCCCGAAGATGATCCTCTAGCTACACGAACATTGTTTGTTGGCAACCTGAAATATTGTATTACAGATGAAGATTTGAGAAGAATCTTTGGCAAGTACGGAACTATCGAGGACATTTTCATCAGACGACCACCTGCTGAAATTGCGTACGCTTTCGTGCGATTCGTCAATCTTGACATGGCCGCGAGGTAAGGGAAATAATTAGCATTACATTTAACATTTTTTCCTGATTTAATCCCAGTGTTGCATAAAAAGTTCTAATCCTCTTGTCCTTGTCGCAGAGCAAAGTCTGAGTTATCCGGCCAGTACATTGGAAAATCCAAGTTCAAGATTGGTTACGCAAAGGTGAGCCCAACAACAAAGATGTGGATCGGAGGACTAGGAGACTGGACAACGTCTTCCCAGTTGGAGAGGGAATTTGATAGATTTGGTTCAATCAAAAAGATAGAGTGGATAAAAGGAGAACCTTACGCGTATATAACTTTCGAGACGATTGATGCTGCGCAAGCTGCAGTTAAGGATATGAGAGGATATCCTCTAGGTGGAACTGATAAGCGCATCAGGACTGACTTTGCGGACGATGCTAGCTCTCCAATTGGCTCTCATTTACACAATTCACCTGGACTTGGCAAAGGAGAGTATGATAACAGGGATCCCGGGAGTGTCAACAGTGGAGGTGGAGGCGATAATGTTGGCAACGCAGCAAGTACCGGTAAGTGGTGTCCACATAATTCTGTTTTTATGCTTACATTTATCATAGAGGTTTTGGAAATACAATTATTAATTGTTTGTGGCTTTGCAGATGATATGTCCGGGTATGGAAGTGAGTCTGGAGGAAACGATTCTAATAACGTGCAGACAAGGGGACCTGGGTCCACTCACTCTGGAGGAACAGATCTGGGATGCACCAGCCCGGGGCAAAGTGATAACGAGTCTGTGATAAGCTCTAATCTCAGCCATGAAAACATCAAGTCTATTCACGACATCCCCAGGCAAGTTGGATTCGCTTGGAATGGAGCCTTCATTTTCAAAAATTGCTCCTTCCCCACAAAGTAAGTTGGCAGTTTATTCAAGGCGCTTGATTTGTCACTATAAAAAGACTAAATACGCATGTGCTAACGTATGTATGTATTCTCCAGGTTATATCTGATAGAGGGCTACTTTGAGGGAATCGACTTGCTGATGAAAGATGAGGAGAGCAAGAACCAGTTGCGACTCACACATCGACTGCGACTAGAGCAGAGCAAGTTGGACGACGTGTTGAAGCAAATCAGTACGTCATCCCATCACTCAATGTTTCTAGCGCTACCCTGCTCTTCAACAACAGCCTCATCATCGCCAACTTTCGGAACCCAAGACGAGGACTCACAGAACTCTTCCACAGCGCTGCAGTCCCGACCCCTCCCTAACCTAGTGTCGTATTTAAAGCAGAAGAAAGCCGCAGGAGTGATATCACTCGCTGTTGCAAAAGACCCAAACACAACTGGAGTGTTATATGCATTTCCACCATGTGGGTTCAGCTTCGAGCTGCTTAAGAAACAATGTCCAGGAATAAACGAGAGTGAAAGTAGCGGAGGAGGAAAGGACGAAAATCATCTTGTTATTGTTGTTATTATTAGAGGTGGTAATGTGTAAAAATAAACTCTTACTCGTCCGCTTATATATGTATTTAATCGTTGAAAAAGTTGAGGGAGGTTCGTGATGCCAAGAAATCTGGTACCAGCGCTTCATACGTTTCGTCCTTTGCGAATGCGTTAAGCACTAAACACAGCTAAATATTAATTATTAAATTCTAAAAGTAGCTGAATATTAAACTCTAAAGTAGGTTAGTTAATTTTTTATTTTTATGAATTTATGGATAATAAGAATTTCTGAATGTGTTGACACTTGTGTCTAGTATTTGTAGAGTACTATTCATTTAATTGAAGCAGTGATGTGTTGAATTAAATAAAGTTTGGTTTTATTATTGGAATTGCTGCTAGTTGGAAAGAAAAATGTTAACTTGTGAAGTCTTCGGTTATTGTTGCAAGTACTAAAAGTAATTTAAGTAATTATAGTAGGAAAAAGGTGATGAAATAAAATTTGATATTGTTTTTTAAACTTTTTATATATTATTTGTAAAGTATAATTGTGTTCATTTGCATTTATCTAGTGACTATGTATTTCATTGGTTCAGTTTCCTAAGTTTTGTACCTTCTGGTCGGGCTCTGACATTTTTATCTTCCTCGTACAGATCCAGGTGTTTCATATAGTACCAAACTAGACAGTCAAATATTGCTCCAAGGAATTTGAAAGCTTAAAAATAGTGATTAGTAATTAGAAAACACTCACGACTCACTCGTCAGTACTTAACTTATAACCCATTAATACTTTAATAGTTTTTAGTTAGATTAAACCAGTATCTAAGTTTTTTGTCCGTCATAAAACCAGCAGTTCCCTCAGGTACCACATTTGGCACCCCAAACCAGGCATGCTAAATATTGTAATGATGTTGCGGAAAGTTGATTTTTTATCATCGAAATCTACCAAACAATATTTAATTCAAAATTGTGCAATACATACTAAAACTTATCCCAAACAGAATGACATCAGGCTGCATAGCTAGTACACTGATAACGAATATGCTAAAACCAATTGCAGGTGATTTAACCTTTAGATCTACGCATCTACAAATATTCATGAAAATGCTTATCCTGCTCCCACTTCTGATAGGATTTGAAATAGTTCCATTCATTTCAACCGTGGATGCAGCATTCATGACAAGCAAAGTAGAGCACTTGATTAGTTTCTGGATAGCAAACTGGAAACACTTTGTTGGATTTGCAATTACAATCCATATTACAACTTGTCGTCAAGTTCCATTCGCCACTATCAGTTTTCGTTCCAAATGCCATTTCGCCGGGATCGCAACCCCTTTGAGTGAAAGAGAAGTTGACAATTACATAGATGAAACCTAGGAAAACGTTCCAACCCGCAAGAAGTCGGGCACTTGTGGGTATTTTGATATTAGAGCTCCACTTGCCAAAAGACCAACTGCTTGGAATTTGATACTTACCACGCCTAAAGAGTGTAACATGCATACGCATATAAAATTATATTAGAAAGTTATATTTTTGAACAAAAATTTGATTTCATATTGGAATAGCTTTTAATAATATCCCTTGCATCTCACCAGAAAACAGAGACGCGTTCACAGCAATTTGCAAGAAAACAGTTTCCAAGTGTTTGGGTATGTACGTCCAGTACCCAATAGCTTAGAAAATATAAAAAACTCATGCTAGGTTTGTTGAACAAGTTGATTTCATTTGTTATCAAAGCCTTTATTTCTGCGAAAGAGAAAATATACTCCTATGCATTTTTTTACATCAAATCATCATGCCTTATTTCATTTCTTGCAGGAATTTTGTAAAACATTTATTTATACACATGTATCACATCAAATATATATGTGTCATGCAATATTAATTTTTGGCATTTTGGTTGATTTTATATATTTGTGCCTGAAATCCTTGGCATCGGATTCTCAATTGCAGCCTCTGATGTGAGTACTAACTTGGATCCAGCTCTATTCAAATTTACTTGACTTCCGGTTGTAAAGGATGCTGCCATTGTCTGCGTAAGTTGTTTCCGGAGCGAGCCACGAAGATGTTCTCGAGGGAACATCTTCGTGGCAATCAGAAACTAAGTAAGGATCATTAGGGTACCCAAAACCAGCCACCCTATAAAAGAAAACGGAAAAGGAGAAAGCATCCTTTGTTATAATGGAGTGCCCAAATCTTGGAAAATATCAACCATTGTGGATGGTCTAATGGAATTGTAGGTTGAACATTGTGCTGATGAAAAGTTTTAGACAAAATCCAGCGAACAAGGTAGGTCCAACTAGTCTCATTGACATTGTTATGCCTAAAAATTCCTATCCGAAAGAGAAAACATTAATATTATTCGTATTTCTCTCACTCAATCTGTTTTCAAGGTCATAAGATTATATCTTCCTTATCAACATGCATGGGACTCTTTGTCTTATCATCCATCCAGTCTACGTTTGGAAAGCTGAACGTTGCTTCTTGCAGCTGAATTTAAAAAAAGAACATAGTATATTTGTTTAAAACACATTCAGAGTATAAAGATGAAAATGCCTTAAACGTAGGTTTATGTAGTTGATCATGTGCTTAAATCATTTTAAACAAATGTATTTTCTCAGATATTTTTTTCAATCCTCCTCAATTCCCACTTTAAAGAAAGAGTATACATGAAATCGGTATTATTCTGGAATGGAAGCATAAGTGAAAGGTGAAAAGCACATTTATGTATGTGACGCATGCAAAAAAACACTTATAGGAAAATAGAAGGAATCTGCTCTTATCCAAGTGAACAACGCTGACTGTCGGGAAAATGGAAGAATGGAGAGTATGGGGAAACCAATTATGAAAAATACGTATTCATCCTATAAGTACAAAAAATTGTCTATAAGCGATTTTAGACATTTTAACTCTCTCTCCTTTCTATCCAGTTTCTCAAGCCCATCAAAACATTTCAGCTCCTACAAGCAAAAAAAGAGGAAAAGCACTTTAGAGCTTCCACTCACAAAATCACTAAACTTCTTGATGCATGCATGAGGAGTGGAGAGAAAGTCATTCATATAAAAAGTGGATACCTTACTTCGATCGAGAATAATAATGGTCTATGAATAAACTTCTCCTCCCACTTTACAGATACGATACGATACCGGATGCGACCACAATAGATTTCTATGCAAACTTTACAAGGCCGCCTGCTTGCATAAGGTATTATGTGACAATGGGAAAAGAAAGTTAAAAAAATAAAGGCTTAAATTACTCCTTTCTCTCTCTCTCCCTCGCTCAATCCTTACAAGTTCTTAATATTGTAGCAATGGTGTTAGTGCATTCTTGCGTCAAATAATAATACATATCTTCTCAAATTGAAAGCCAATTTTAGACTTTACTATAATTCATTGTGTTCTAAAGTAGATAAGCTCTTCATCAAAGTATAAGATCGTGAAGTCGGATCGGATTGGGCAACAGCTATTTTAATACAGTAGTAGCTGCTTGGAAATAAACTACTTTGACAAAAAAGTGGGAAAAAAAGTGTCAACAGACAACAAACAGGACGGGTATTAATCCAATAAGGAGCTCTAGTCTGGTAATGCTTAATATGTAAACCAGTGTGTTCGTGCCTGTCTAACAAGGTTACCTCAGCTCGGCTAGCCAAATGCTAAAACATGCAAAGCTGAGTCATGTTATTTTCTTGCAACCAAAATTTAAACGGGTACTTCTTTACAAGGAATTTCTCTACCTCTTATGCTGAATAATTCTAGGAACTACATAAATAAATGTTTTCTCTTGGTAACAGAGAAAACAATTTTAAAACAAAGGACATGGGGAGAAAGGCTTGCACAAAATGAATTGAGTCATGTCAGAGTGTAGAAACTCAAATACAGTATTTATGCATGTATATTTAAATATAACCATTGGAGCAGTGGTGGTGTTGAGTTCAAGAATGGAACTGGTAGTGGCTGGGGATTTAAAAAGATGTACATATTCTTTAGTCAAGCTCAAGGCATCACTCCCCGGCCCATAAAAGAAATGTAGCACAACAACTTGCACTACTTATAAGAACTCCAGCACTCATCCAACGAGGACGATGTCCACGACCTCCATAGTAGGCAAGAACCAAAGAGAAAACTAGATTTACGACATCTCATTTCCTGTCATCAAGATTCCTATCAGAAAAATGACCTTAAATTGATGCTTATGCTTGCTTATGTAGAAATGGCTATGATTGTGACTTGTCACGCGAGGTTTAGTGTGGTGTGACAGGATTGTTTTCCAAGAAATTAAATTTTATCTTGAGTTTGTGAATTGATTTTGAAGCGTTTCTCTAACGTCGTAATTGTAGCTGTAAAGTAGGACCAGCCCATTGACTGGATAATGGATAAAAGGGAAAACAAGACCATAAAATGTTTAGCTAAATACAGTTTAACTTTTCAAATTTAGTCTCAGGTACGTTCACAAATAATTAAATAACTAGGCCACTATTGAAGCTTGATTTGATTAACGGGCATGTGTTGTTGAGTGACCAGTAGTTCATTTGGTGGTGCTTGGAGAAAGACGGTGATTGACTATGCAGAATTTGATACGCTGTTACAAGGTTCAACCAATACCACCACTACTAAAAAACATATATACCGATCAAAAGTTTTATTGTCTGGACTCAACACTTTTTTAATTCTGACGGGAGTAATGAATCGTTGCCTTGTTCATCTTATTATCTGAGATCAATACAACGTCAAATCAGAAGCGTAGTAATGCCAATGCCAGATGTATTTGAGATGATTCATAGCTTCATATCAGCCACAGATCAACAACGGTAAATTATTTTCCACAGTTAACAGTAGAAAAGTTTATTAATCATTTAACAAAACATTACGTCCAATTACTAGATATTCTACCAAAATGAAGTTTGCATGAATTAATTGCAGATATTTCAGATAATTACAGGGCTTTTTTCTTATTTCGATTATCAAAAGATTTTCCCACTTCACTATGACAAATCCTTTGGAGTCCACTTCAAGCATTTAGGGTCAAGTTTGAGTGGAATAGCACCATCACCACCACTTTCTTTCTTCTTCCTTTCCTCATGTTTCTGCATCATCTCCTCCGTCAACACGATAGCATAACCACCTTGACAATATTTGAGAATGTTCAGCGTCTGAAGGGTTGAAATCACATCCTCCTTTTTCATAGCCGTCATCGAACAAATGTCTCTGAAGGAACATAAATCAAATAATACAGATAATTGTGTTATAAGAGAAATGTAAGGGTAATATGATAAAAGGCAGCCCGATATTGGTTGATTGCTTGCGTACTCAATTGCTATCCCCTTTTTTTCTTTCTTGTACGAGCAAAGAATGTCGAGAATCGTTTGTGACCAATAACTTCGATAGGATAGAAGTCCAAAGTCAGATAGAGGTTTCTCAGGTGACCCCAACTTGCCTTCCCGTTTGCTCAACTCGTAGCCTAATAAAATGGAAGGAGAAGATTAGCTTTCCGAACGTTAGGATTAGGATATTAGAGAGGATTTATTGTATATTTTTGTACTTACTCAATTCAATCATCAACTTTCCATATCCTTTACGCTGGTATGGAGGTAACGTCAGGATACAAGCAACATTGTAGTTTTCCTTCGATTCCTTGTCTTTACTAAAGTAGCCTACCAAGTGGCAACCACTTTGATCCACCATTGTCATCAAATAAAAGAGAAAAATATCCGTGTCATAAGCAACCCCCTTGTGATCAAGAAATAGTTTGGAGAGAAGGCACAAGTTTCTTGTGTACTCCTTTTCCTTCCTTCCATCCACTTCGAAAAAGGAAATGTCCCCACTTCTGTAAATCTCTCGGCCTGGTGGATGCTTCCACAAGCATTTTCTCAAATGGCTTTTTAGACTTTGGAGGCTGGCAACGTATTTCAGACAAAACTCACAGACAAACAAGCACTCCAGTCCAGTAACGAGCTCCTCGGGGTAGGGTGAGAAATACCAGGGTTTCATGCGAGGTCGTCCTAGCTCAATCAAGGGCACGTTTTTAAGGAGCAATTTGTCAATACTGTGGCTTCGTGTTAAAGACAGAGGCATCCCTGATGGTTCATGGTCACCTCCTCCACTTCCACCTGGAAGAGAATCTGATTGATGAGGTCGTGAAGATGATGGTTCAGAAGACCCTGCCTCCTGTGTCGTCGGAGGTGGAGACAGGGAGAGAGAAGGACATGCGCCAACCAAAGCTACGCTTTCTTCACCAGACGAAGAGGCAAGTCCAACATCTCCTTTTGAGGGATAGATGACTTTGCCGAGATTAAGCCTTTCTTCGCCCACCCATTCATCTAATCGTTTGTTGACTGAAAAGAGAAAATACATTTATAATGCATGTAAAAAATCTGATCTTTTAATTATAACACAACTCATTCGAAAATATAAACTGACAGCCAATGTAGTGGACATAAAAGCTTCTTGGTGCGCCATCCGATTCATTGCATCTCAGGATCTCTGCCATTTCTGTACAAACAAAAAAGGAATCATGAAATATGATTTAAAACCAATTTAAAACCGTTAAATTTTGAATAAATTTAATGTTTAATTTTACCCCAGTTATTTCCCGTGGACATGCGAACCTCAACTTTACATCCTATCCCAAGGCTTCCCTAAAAATCAATGCAATAATAATTAGTTAGTCGTAACCTTCAACCGCTTTCGAAGAATATTAACGAGACACATGATAACAATTAAATTATTTATTTACTTACGGCCACGGTAGGAAGAGGGATTTGCTCATTTTCGGCTTCACTGCCCAACGCAGTCTTCTCCATTTCTTTCCAACGCAGTTTATATAACGTTTGAAACTAATCGATGCACTGATCACTCATTTACTTGTAATTAATAATTAATTAGATCACACAGACTTTCAACCAGCCGTTGTTATCTCTCTCTCTCTCTCTGTCTCTCAACTCTCTAGCTCAGTTGTTGATGATATGATACTGTTGACAGATGACAGGTCTAAGAATAATATGAAATTACACCAAACCACGTTTAATCAGAGCGCAATTTGTAAAATTATAAATACTCGGTTCAGTTTCTATAAAGTTTACTTACGCAGACAAATAGCAAATTACGTACCTTTTTTTATATCTCCTTCTTGTGTTCAAACCAACGTTTTTAGGAAGAAACTTCATCAAGCAATCCCTACACATACATTGGGATCGATCCCATTGGCCAACTTTTAGGCGGGAATTTTTTTTTTCAGTCAGTCGTCCGCCGGTGACGAAAACAGATTCATAATTTTGACATCATTTCTCAATATTTGATATTAGCAGTGAAAAGGTTTAAGTCGCCTTGCTAAGAATTCGTTTGCAGCTGTTTTATCGACCATTTTATCCAAATTGTTGGTAAACTTTTGACAGTCAACCTTATGCCCTAGTTGTTTGTAGTTAATCATGTTAGATTTTTAAGATATTTTCCTGCTTGCCCATCGGTTTTAGTTTTAGTGGTACCTTTGCTACCTTGATAATATATTATTTGATGTTTTGATCGAGAACTTTTGTTTTGAATAAAAAAGGATACACAAATTATGCATCATTTAAATGTTAATTCGGTCCAGTTTGGGGAAACCATTTATGCTATATTGTTGGATTATGTTAAATTAAAGTACTCGCTTAATTTAACGAAGGCCTAAACACCTTATCAGCAGCTGTATATCTGTATCGGTCACACAGAAATAATCAATGCTGGATCCCAATCGCTGCATTTATTCCAATTTAAATCTATTGTCTGTATAGCTCTCATCAGGAAAACTATAAACTAGTCTAATTTTTTGCATCACTCCGTTATTTAACAAAAACTATTTTTTGTTTGACATTTGATATTTGAAAAATATAAATTTTGTGATTTAGACGCTGTTACTGACTAATGTTGGATGATTGAATATTATCAATGGAGACTAATGAAAAAAGGGGATCTGATAAGGTGGACTGTGCAACTTTCCAAGAATTTTCAAATAACTGCTCGGCGCCTTGTGAAAACGAAGAATCATCCTTTGATCGGTGGGTGGTAGAGAAAGCGGATTTAGATCTAGGGATGTCGTCAACAACTCCTTGTTTTCTAAGTTCGGAGGAGGTCCCCCAAGTAAAAGAACAGCTGCCGTCTTTGAAACCAAAGTTTCCAGCAGCAGCAGTTGTTTCCACCGGAAATTCCAGAAACGCTATTCAACCTGAGACATCCTCCTTGCTGAGCAACTCCAAATTTTTGTTTGGACCGGAGGAGAACCTGAAGCAACCATTTAGAGGATTTACGGTGGAAGACCACTCCCGGGTTGAAACCATTTCCTCCAAGTTATTCGCCATGATTCAGAGTTACAAAGAGGGAGTCAAGAATCATGTGATTTTCCGTGTGAAGAAGAAGAATGGAGTGATCCCTGTAAGAAACAAGTTTCCCAAGGCCATCCTTCTCTACAAAAAATTCGTTCCTGCCCCTCCACCTCTTCAATTACTTGGGAGAGGATCCAATATGAGCCCCACCTCCAAGCTTTTGGTTGCAGATGAGAAAATCTATTCGATGGAAAAGTTGGATAAGCTAAAGGCCGTCTTTGAGGCGGGTTGGAAGAGGGAAGTTGTGATGAAATTTGATGAGCGTTTCAAAGGGAGGAAGACGGGGGATGTCTTTTACTACTCTCCATCTGGTGTCAAGCTCCAATCCTCCAAGGAAGTGGACATATTCCTCCAAAGCCTATCAGACGGATCAGCAAGATTTTTGACAGTGGATAACTTCTCTTTTGCCATGGTTCGAATCAGCTTGAACCCCGAGCAGGAAATTGTGAGGGAGGATTTCAGTGGAATTTCTTCTTCAACTAAAGCTTTTGCCAATCCTCCAGTTTACTCGCAAAAGCAACTCGTCGAAAAGAAGCTTCCAAGTAACACGGGGGACTTCTCAATCTCATCCAGTCTCTCCAAAAGATCCTTGTTTCTCCCCACGAAATGTTTTAATCAAGGTGTGGAGATGACACAGGAAAAAGTCAGGCCTCAGGAAAAAAAACGGTAAAGACTATTACACATTTCATAATTTTTTTGTTACCACTTTACTTGCACTAAAAATAATTAAGTTGCATAATATATTCCATTTGTTTAGGAAGCTGAAAAGCAATGAGTTTGTGATGGGAATGCTGCCACCCAAGTATCCAAAAAATATGGAAAGAGCTTTGAAGGGCAGTTCTAATTTTAAAGAAATGAACCACAACTTTAATTTCGTGGAAATGGAAAATGACCATAATGATTATGATCCACTCTTTTTTATTTCAGCCATGAAGGAATCTGGAGAGTAAGTTTTGTTTCATGTTTGTGATGGTAATGATCAAAGATATAATAGTTTTGATTAATTTAGCATCTATTAAGTCTGTATTTCTTCGCCATTTATCGAATAGATTGGAGTTGTACCCGGACACTTGGCAGCCATTACTGGAAGACGTAATGGAAGAAGAAGATGACGAGACTTGTGATGTCAGTGATAGAATCAGTCAGGTTTCATTGGTCAATGATCAACTCAAAACTTTCATCGATGATGAGGGAAAAGAGGTGTTGGTAGCTGCTGGAGGAATGTCAAAGAAAAGTGCACCTTGCTGGATCCTGTGTGAAGGAAGGAGAGGCGTGATTCCAAGCCTTCAATGTGTCAAATGTCTGTGCTTGGTTCATGCAGAGTGTGTTGGAGTCCCTCATATAATTTCCTGTTGTAATTTCATGTGTCCAGTGAGCTCAACAAACATTTAAAATTAGCTCAAATTTAATATGCTTGCGTTTTGAGAAAATGATATAATATAGCTAATGACAAAATGTAAATCTCTTTTTTTATAGAGTTGCCATCATGCACTCCTACTAAAACGGAAAAATGATCGGCTAGTTGGAATGTCATTGGGAGTGACTTCACCAAAAGTATTTAGAGTCGTAGCAGCACCACAAGGAAATTCGCCTTGGTCCCTGTCTGGAAAGAAAGCAAGTCGTGTGGTGATAAAGCATGTGACAGTTCCAAAAATGCTCATCAAGAAGCCACCTATACCAAAGCTGCTTCCACTGAAAATCCTTTCTATTCGCAAACGGAGTTGGAGCTTGAGATGTCCACCCACGGTTGGGGTTGGTGGCCGTGGAAGCAGAATGGGAAAGAGGATCATCATGAGAAAGATACCTAGCGTGCCTATACCTCAGCTGAAATCATCTTTGGAACCTCCGGAGAAAATTCCTACTTATCCAAAAGTTTTGGAATTAATAAACCTTTTGGATGGACAACTCACATTTTCACTTGTTGATTCCTACTCACCACCTTTCCAGTCATTGGTGTCAACGTCAAAACCATCTTCAGCATCTGAATCATCCGTACTCCGCATTCGGCTTTTGGTGACGCTATAACTATTACGAAGGTTCCGCAAGGTTTTTAGAACGAGATGATTCTCAGTCTTCGTCTTGGTGTTCGCAAGAGGAGAAAGATGTATGAGAGTAGATTAGATGCAATATGCGTATCTCTAGGAATCATTTCCAATTCTTGTTGAGCCTTTTAAATAAATTGTAAATTAAATATCCTCAACCAAAAGCTATACATTTCTTATTATGTAACGCTAGGTATGCAAGCACAGCTCTCGCATACCTTTTTCTATGTTAAAATACACATAAAAAGTACCTATGTATAGTATACATACCATGTATTTACCATTATGACTTGTCTATTGAAGCATCTAGTCTATGTACATGAGAAAATAAAGCTCAATCTGAGTTTGGGAACGAAAGGAACCACAACCAACTTGTTCTGCTGACCATTATTCTTTAGAGATAAGAATTCTCCATCTTGTCATTTTAGAATAGAGCATATATTCCTGTAGTCTTCTAGTAGCATTATCTACCCTATGGAGTGTGCAATCCTCTAGGAGCAGATAATTGTTATAAATTGGCGAGTGTAAATCACCGGAAGACTTCGGAAATTTTGAAAGTGGTTTGGTTTCTGAAAATATATATATTTCACTCAGTTTCACATATTTTGTAATATTTTTGTGTAATTTTTGGTTGGAGAGAAATTGAGGATATAACATTTGTAAAATTGGATTGTATCATTGATTTTTGCTTTGTTTTTTGACAATATTTTATTTCAGTAGCTCGAGAGAATTCCCAGATTCTCACAGCTCCAAAATCGGAAATCATCATCATCCTCATCATCTTGAAATCGTGGATGCTGCCCGATCGAAATTTGCTGTCATTCGGGATTTTCCAGTGCCGATTCATACACCAAACTGAAGAGGAATTCGTGCTTATCTTCCCAACCCAATCATGTCCTCAATTTTAATGGCTACAAATGTGAGTAAATGGTCATAAACTTATCCTCTCCTTGACTATCCTTTTCCTTGTTTTTCTGGTTTCCGAATTTTTCAAAATAGGGAATAGTGAAACATTTTTGATGGTGGTATTATTATAATCATGTAGATGAGGATATATATCATTTTAACATATCAAAATTGATTTTAAAGAGAGTTAAAACTGTGACAAGTATAGTTTACAAGCGTATGAAAGATTAGAGACGGAATTTTAAAACATAAATTTTAACTTGAGGTTTGATTTGATCACATTGAGTTGGTACATTATAGTTGTATGTTACAAAAGTGCTTTCGTTTCTCAAAGCGATTGTACAATTTGCTATAAAAGTTAAATTACATTACCAGAGAGTTATGATCGTAGGATTTTTATATCGTGAATACATTGGAAAATACGTAATCAGAGCATTCAATACTATTGATTCTCATTTCATTCTCGTGTGTGAGGTTAGCATTTTAATTTCTGGGGATGACATTTTATTTGCCAGTAGTTTCTTTTGATGTTTTAATTTCAAATGCCTCCACGTAGACCACGACAGCCAGATAGTGCTGAACGAGGAGATTCACCTCCAGTTAGGCGTAGACGACAAGGTTCACCAAGATTAAGAGTAGCAAGAGGGGCAATGGCAGCAAGACAGGTTCCACCCCAGGTAAATGAGCCGCAAATAGCTTTTAATCCAGAGCTCATAGGTAATTTAGATGCAAATCAGCAGCAAGCACTAAATAATTTTTTAGCTCAGCAAGTAGTATTGGCAGGAAATAATATCAGAGTTGCAGGTTTAAATGCAAATGTCCATGTGCCTGAATACAATCCTGATAGTATGACCGCCGAGTCGTACTTTACTCAGATTGAAAATTATTTACGAAGCCAGGGCATTCAGCAAAATCAGTATCACACAGTGATAGGAACACTTTTGAAGCACGACAAAAAGGCATGGTACGACAACATAGCAAATACAATCCACAACTGGAATGCATTCAAATTAGCTTTTTCTGCAAGATATGATGGATGGGAAATCCAAGAGAGAAGACGTAGAATTTTATGGAGTCGACAACAGAATTTAAGTGAATCTGTAGAACAGTTTGTTAATGAGATGGTAAATCTCGCAAAGCAAGTAGACAGATTAGAGTTGGAGTATATTTCAGTCTTGAGAGCAAAGAAAGCATTAGTACCTGAACTAAGATTAGCTATTCAAGTTGGAGACCCAATTGCATTGACTATTAATAATTTACTTGAAAAAGCTGCTGAAGCTTCCGAAGCAATACAAGCTAGGGACAGAATGAGAAACACACACACACCATTACCGCCTGTATATGGTTACAAGCAAAAGCAACATTTTCCTCAAACCATGAATAATAATAGAGGTTACTCATTTAGAGGTCGAGGTAGGGGTGGTTCATTCTCAAATAACCGTCCTTACAATGGAAGTCGTCCACAAAGTAATAATTTTCAGCAAGATAGAAATAATTATAATGGTAATGGAGGTCAAAGTACCCAAAATTCTCAATTTAATCAGCGTGTTTATGCACAACCACAGAGAGGTATTCCTACTCGTAGATTTGATTTTTCTCGTATTCAATGTTATAACTGTAGAGAGATGGGACATTTTAGTAAAGATTGTACTGTGGTACCACAAAATTCACAGAACAACATGAATCATCAGCATAATCCTCCAAATCAAAACAATCAAAATAATCCTGCGATGCTGATGGCAAGTCAGAATTTTTCAAATAGGTGCAATGCTCATGTTCAAAACCAAAACACACGTCATTTCAATAATCCCAACCAGAGTCAATTTCAAAATAGAAACCAGCATGAACTTCATGATTTAAGTCAGCAAATGGGAAATATTAATTTAAACTACCGAGGCAGACGACGGAGGCAACGCCCTTGGCAACCTCAAGATGCTTAGCTGTTTTTTCTTCTTCAACTGCGATTCCTACAGTAGAGTTCTATACAAATTTTATGAAGTTTAATGCCATACTTGATACAGGCTCTAGTTTTTCACTTTTGACTGCTAAATTAGCAAGAGCAATGAACCTCACTATTAAGTATGAGAATTCGACGACGCTTACATGCGCAAACAATACAACAATAGAAACTTTGGGAACTGCGTTTTTAAATATTCAGTTAGGACACAAAGAAATAGCGCACTACTTTCAGGTTGTGCCTAAACTTCCTTTTCCTTGTATTATTGGAAATGAGATCATGATGAAGTATGGAATTGTTATAAACCAAAGCAGACACAAATTTCACTTTGATGATAGTCCTCAGCTTTTGTATGAATTAGGAGATGCTCTTCGTACTCTATCGTTTGTTGTTCAAGAGAGACGTGTTCATGTTAATAGTTTTTCACAAGAATCTTGACTTGAAAAATTGATAGATTTATTTCCTACAGATTGTAGAAAAGATGGTAAAATAGGACAAACAGATTTGATGTCTCACAAAATAGATATTGACTACGGTAATAAAGAATTCAAGCCGATTAAGGAGCCAGTCACATATTTTCCGCCTACTTTAGCTGCTGAAATTGAAAAGCAAATTCAAGATTTACTTGCCAATGGGTTAATTCGTAGGTCTAAATCGCCGTATAGATTCGGAATTGTACTTGATGATAAGAAAGGAGGAGGAATCCGAATGACTGTAAATTACAAGAAATTGAATAGGCTTACTAAAGACAATGCGACTCCAATGCACAATGCTAATATTATTCTCAGATTATTACCAACAGGTAGAATCTACTCCTCAATTGATTTAGCAAGTGGTTTTTGGCAAATTAAATTAGATCCGGATAGTATAGAGAAGACTGCTTTCTACGCAAACGGTATTCTCTACGAATGGTTGGTAATGCCATTTGGTTTAAAAGGAGCTCCAGCTACCTTCGTTTCTTTAATGAATTTTGTTCTTAGAGATTACATTATGAAATTTTGCTTTGTCTACATGGACGATGTCATAGTTTTTTCTCGTAGTTTCGAAGATCATTTAGTTCATTTGGGATTAATTTTTGAACGTCTTAGGGAAGCGCGTTTATCAATAAACCTAAAGAAGTGTTCTTTTGCAAAAGAGCAAATCGAATATTTAGGCCATATAGTTTCTTCTGATGGCTTGCGCAAAAATCCAGAACGTGTCAGGGCAATAATTAGAATGCCACCACCAACAGATAAAAGTAGTATTAAAAGATTACAAGGAATGTGCGCTTGGCTCATTACCTTCATTCCAAATTTTTCAACTTTGTTCGAACCAATAAGTAGATTATTGAGTAAAAAGGTCATTTTTAAATGGGGAGCTGAACAACAGCAAGCTTTTGAAAAATTGAAAATAATTTTAAGTGAGGATATAGTATTACAAGGTTTAGACTACACTCTTCCAATTTATATTCGAACTGATGCTAGTGATGTCGGAATAGGAGCGGTTCTATGTCAGAAAATTGATAATAGGGAACGAGTTATTTCTTATACGAGTAAAACACTTTCCACCGCAGAACGAAAGTATAATATTTGTGAAAAAGAATGTTACGCTATTTTATTTGCTATCCGTAAATTCCAACCATTTTTAATAGGTGAGAAATTCACCATTATAACTGATAACAAGGCACTAACGTCTCTTAATTTAATGCACAGTAAGTCAAGGAACCTGAAGAATTGGTCTCAGGAAATCGAAAGATGGGGATGTGATATAATTTTCAGTCCAGGAAAACAAAATGTAGTTGCAGATTGTCTTTCTCGGGCACCAGTGGAACCTTCAGCTAGTGAGCCTGATCATCTCGTTAGTTCAGAAGAAATGTATTTCCCAACCTTTCCCATTTTTGCTATGCCTTTTGTTAACAACATTCTTGAAAATATTGCTAGAGAGCAAATGCAGGATAGACAAATTCAAAAGATTGTATTTGAACTGAATTGTAGGGTTTTGGCCAGCTCTGCTTTTCTCAAGTATGAACTTCGTGATAATGTTTTGTATAGAAAAATTTTTCCTTTTGTTAATAAGTACAATAACTGTAATAACACAAACGATGGTTCATCTCTCAGGAGAACTATTGTTAAAAATATCGCAGACGACGAGTATTTGAATGGTAGAGTTCAATTTGTTACGGTACCCGTAGTACCAGAACCACTTAAGTTTGAAATTATGAATTATTTTCATGACACGCCAGAAAGCGGTCACTTCGGTATTAAGAAAACTCAAGACGCAATCAAGCGTAGATTTTATTGGAGTAATATGAACCATGATATTTCTGAGTATATTAGGTCTTGTGAAATTTGTCAGAGATTCAAGTTAGAAAATAGGAAACGAAAAGGTCTTATGGGAGACGTCCCAGTAGCAAAGTCTGTTTTCGAAACTATATACATAGATTTTATTGGTCCTTATCCATTGAGCAGTCGTAGAAATCGTTTTTGTTTGGTTGTAGTAGATCAATTATCTAGTTGGGTAGAATTGAAACCCATGACTCAAGGCACAAGCCAAAAAGTTGTAGATTTTCTTGAAGAAACAATTTGTAGATTTGGTGTTCCAAGAATTATTTTATCGGACAATGCTTCGAATTTTGTTGGTAAAAATATGAGATATTTTTGTTGGGTTTGGGGAATTAGGCATGTACTTACAAGTGCGTACCACCCACAAATCAATAGGAGCGAGAGAACCAACAGAGATTTAGTTAGAATAATTGCTTCATTTTGTTCGGAAAGCCAAAAAGAGTGGGATAAATACCTTCAACAATTCGCGTTAGCTTTGAGATCGCATGTCAATGAAACGTTAAAAGTTACTCCATCGCAGGTAATGTTAGGCCGGCACATAGCGTTACCTATCGATAGATCACTGCAGGGTCAGTCGAATAGCGATTACGTTCAGGACGTACGTCAATTAGCAGAAAATTTACCACAGAAAATGAAGGAGTTGATTGAATTTGTTACTTCAAATATTATAGAATCTCACAGGAAAAATAAAGAAATTTACGATGTTAGACATAGATTTTTTCCCTTTAAAGTAGGAGATTTAGTTTTGGTGAGGAACCACCAACTTTCTGATGCTTCTTCGAATGTGTCGAGAAAGTTTTTACCTCAGTATATTGGTCCATTCAAAATCATTCTTAAAAACAATGATTTAAGCTATATTTTGGACATGCCAAAGCGATTTTGTCCGAAACGCTTTGTTAATGATTTAAAACCGTACGTAAAGCCAATTAAACCAGAGGGTCCACCGATCTCTTTACGACAAGTTACTTTGGGTGTTGATCCGGATATTCAGCCGAGAAGACAACTACGACCAAGAGTACCAGTGGACTACCGCATCCAGAGGAATTATGGACGCGCTAAGAAATAATTCTTTGACTCTAAAAATCTTTACTATCCATTGCATATCTTTGATTTGATGATATGATAACTTATTTTTTTTGTGTTAAATATGTTTCTTTTCAGTCTGACAAGAGGGTCGCCTCCGTCTTGCACTGGCGGAAACAAGGCCTTCGCGTTGGAATTTTTTCTGAGACTGCACACCAATACCGTGTGGATCTCAACATATCATCTCCATCAAAAGCACTGAATCACCCGTCACTACAACTTGCTCGAGAATTCTGTTTCAACGAACCTCGTGTTGTTCCCATCGAAATTCCACCGACTAAAGTGTTTATGTTTGTAAATACATTGAGTGATTTGAAAACTGTATGTAATTTGATTAATTGTAAAAATGAATTAGCTTGTGACTTGGAATGTGATGATAATTTTTGTTATAATACTATTACAAGTTTGATTCAATTGTCTATTGATACTCATGATTTTGTCATTGATTGTATTGCATTGTATGAACATGTGAAAGAGCATTTCGAACCGATATTTTTGAATCCCAACATTTTAAAAGTCTTTTTTGGAAAATGTGATATTCCTTGGTTGCAGCGTGACTTTGGAATACACATTGTTTCTTTTGTTGACGCTCAAAATGTTTTTGACTCTTCTTTTCAAAATGTAGTTAAAGAATTAATTGGAATACAATTACCTAAGATCTGGACTCGGTTTCCTTGGCAGATGAGACCCGTTCCAGATGGTGCACTTGAATATGCGCGAAAAGATTCGCAGTATTTATATGTAGTTTGGCAAGAGTTGAAAAGGTTACACGGTAACTTCCTTTTGTTTGAATATAGCACTAACGATGACGTGAATGCCATTATAAAAGACTATCGTCTTACTAGACAGTTTTCGCCTGAAAAAGAATTTAATATTTGTATGAAAAATCCAAAGAAGGATATTCAGTTGTCAAATTCGTTAGTTTATGAGAAGCATAATATTCTCTTTGTTGAATTGTTCAAATGGTCCGTTCGCACTGCTCAACTCAAAGATTTACCTCGTAGAAAAGTGTTAAACAATAATAAAATTGTAAATTTGACTGTTAATCAACCTGATAACTTGAAAGATATGATATGTGCTTTACCCAACAAAGAAAAGTGGGTATGCAACAATGATAATTTGATTTATGAAAGTTTGTTAAATGTTATTCGCAAAAATAAGATTGAAAATGTAACTTCTACCCATACTTTTGATTTTGAAGAACATGCTGCAAGTGATGAAGAAATGTATGTATTTAATGTTGATAACAAGCCTCGTGAGGATCAAGATTTACAAACCGAGATAATCACGCAGACTTCTACTGTACAAAATAAAAATGATGATATGGAAGTTCAATTTACTGTTACAAATGATGTTGAAGATATTTTTGAAGTTACATGTGAAATGGATCCTACTATTACCAAAACTGTTACAAATTATGATGTTGATATGAATGATGTTGCAATTATGACAAATGATAATGTTATTTATGAAAATTTTACTCAGAATGTCACACAAAATATTTCAATTCTAAATTCATGTACTATTGTATGTTCCAAATATGAAAATCTCAATATTGATAATCTAGATATTATTTCAGACAACGAATTGTTAAATAATGATACATGGGAAACTATTAGAAAAGGTAACAATCCAAATTGTGTTATAAACAAGCTTAGAAATAGACGCCAGAAAGCAAAAGAAAATCTTGTAAACATGAAATTTCGTAATGATCCGTTAAAGCGTGAAAAACGCAAACAGAAAAGGTCAAATTATAAAAAGAACAAGAAACTCAAGCGACTAATGTAGCTTTTCTTTTCTTGTCCTTTTTTTCAAATTGGACAGGGGAGGGTAAATGTTATAATTATTACTGTTACGAAATTAATTAAGCTGTAGGGGAGTGTGTAACGCTAGGTATGCAAGCACAGCTCTCGCATACCTTTTTCTATGTTAAAATACACATAAAAAGTACCTATGTATAGTATACATACCATGTATTTACCATTATGACTTGTCTATTGAAGCATCTAGTCTATGTACATGAGAAAATAAAGCTCAATCTGAGTTTGGGAACGAAAGGAACCACAACCAACTTGTTCTGCTGACCATTATTCTTTAGAGATAAGAATTCTCCATCTTGTCATTTTAGAATAGAGCATATATTCCTGTAGTCTTCTAGTAGCATTATCTACCCTATGGAGTGTGCAATCCTCTAGGAGCAGATAATTGTTATAATTATTGAAAGTGCAAAGAATCGTACCAAATTAAGAATTTTCGTTGTCGACTCCTCATTTACTAGTTTGACATTTGCAGTTAAGCGAATGATCCATTTGACATTGTTCTCAAACTCAGGATTGTTTTTGAAGAGTCTGTTCATTGTATCAGGAAAGGAAAATTACCAAGTTATTAAAGTGAGGGAAGCATGGCCAGCCAAATATACGAATGCTAAAAACAATTCAAAATACGTACATTAACCTACCGTTAGTATTACAATTTGCAAAGATCGAATCAGAGATAAGTTGGTTTGTGATAAACAATCTATAATTTCAAACCATTTACCAAAATTTTCCTTAAAAAAAGTAAAGTTAAGGATAAGATAAGAAAACAAACGTCTCCAACACTAATCAAATTATTGGAGACGTAGTTGATAGATAAATACAAAATACATGAAATCTGAATCAATATGCTAGTCGCTAAATGCTGCGATAGATGCAAATGGAGCGTCAAGTTTAAACTACGCATTTTACGTATCATTTTTGATGGCCTCAGCCTCACCTGTATAATATTATTGTCGTGGTCAGGTAGTTTGTGCAACAGTAGTAACTCGATTGCGCGAAATACGACGCTGACAATTCCAGGTCAACAAATTCAGTCAGACATTGCTCATTGAACAAATTGCGAGCTCGAGTGTAAACTACAAAGTATACAACAATCTTTTTTGTCAACCTCCGATTGTAGAGCCACGGATCACTAATCTCAAGGATGCTGCTTACTGACATTCCGAAGATCACTTTGAAAAAGAGAGGGGAGGTGTGGTCTTGTTAGGACATGACTTATTTGTACTGTCAGGTTTGTGACCCACAAAATACGAGTGAAAAGATTGTTAACAGATTAATTTGAATTTAGTTGAGATTTATTAACTGAAGGTGAATTGTTTTGATGATTCCAGATGCAAGCTACTCAGCAGGCGTTAAAAGCTATGATTGCCAGAAGCAAACGCAGGATTCGGGATAGAAGGGCAAAGAAACGGAAGAAAATGATGATGACGGTGAAGACGACAAAACAAAAGAGCAAGAACAGAACCGGCAAAGTACAACGACGGGGGCGTCAGTGCAATCGTACCAAAACCAACAGACCAGGTCGAAATCAAGTCACATTTTGGCATTCAACTCATATTTTTTAATTTGATTTTAACCTTTTACCTTTCGATTTCATTTCAGTGTCTGAGCTGGAGCTGACCTCTCAATGGCACTTGAAGGTCAGTGTTGAAGAACCGGTCGAGAAGATGATGCAGTCACTGCCTTCCATTTCCAAATTACCTTCAGCAGGACCAGAACCTTCCTCCATTCCCCCTCCTGTTCACCGCTATTCAACGGACCTATTCGACGACCTGGCAATGTCCAGTGATAGTGATGACGATCATGAACCTGATAATACCACAACCACCGTCATCAGTGCAAGTGCATCAGAAAGTATGTGAAATGCAACACATCAGATCTATTCATTAACTAATTATTTGATTGAGTTAAAGTAATTATGATTTATGATCACTTTAATATAGTTGCAGGTTCGGAACAAGCTAACTACTTCTACTCGGAGGAGGATGAGGCCTTGCTTAACACCTACTAACTGATAATAAATTCTTTAGATGCTCAGATAATATTTAATTGAAAGTCGTCTCTTAATTACTGTTCAATAAATGTCATCAGTTTTGTTGCCTGTCTCATATTATTATACTTTCGTTGATTACAATTATGTGTTCATGTTTGATTTCTCAAAGCTGTAAATGATTTCGTTCATCAACCCAGCTAAAACTAGACCGTGAGTCTCAATCACACGGAAATACAACCCGCCTCCAATTAGGAGTGCTATGAAAAGAAAGCGGACGAGCAGCTTCTGTTTTTCAGAGACCTTCTTGTCACTCCTAAACCTTTAGGAACTCTTTTCTATCGTGCCGAAGGCTATTAACATATTAAGTAGTTTGTCAATCCGTGTTTTTATAACCCAACAATATATTTTCATACTTTCAAATTATGTTTCCATGCGATGCAAGTGTCTCACATCCCCTCCACTTGGGAATAATCTGGTGAAAATACACGTATAAATTTATGTAATATAATGATTATAATTTATTAATTTCCCTTTAATTTAAAACTGAACATCCTAACAAAACAAAACCCAAGGAATCCTCTTTATGTTCGTCACATTTATGTCTCCTCGAAAATTGAATGTCCAGTTTTCCATTAATTCATATACTAGTTGAGACTACTAGAACATTACTTAACTAAAACAAAACGAGAAACTATCAATTTGGAAACTGGAATTTTAGATATTCAACGCAAATTCATAACATTGAATATCAACATAATAATTATTTTATAAACAACAACAAATATTAATTTTTAACGATTTGACCTTGACAAAAAGAAAGTTGAAAGTAAATATTAATTTTTAAAATTTCAAGACTGCTTTATGAGACATGGACCAAAATTATATTTGTGCTTGTCTTGTTCTTTAGCTGGCTCCCATCCATAGTCAGGAAATTCGAATGGGCCATCCACTGGTATTTCCTATAAACAATGAAAAAATGATAAGTTTTTTTAACTTTAAAAAATATTCCCATATTTAAATTGAGATGCATTGTAAAGGAACGTACAGCCAAATTCAGTTCCAGATACTTGACGTCTTTTGGATCCGCATGAAAAATTAGACATTGCTTCGCTGCCAAAATGTAATCCCGACTTTGATAGACAGTAGGAGAAGCCCCATTCCAAGTTGGATTTTCGGAAGCCTTAAAATTTGAAAACAATAAAATAAAATTGGTGACTTTACATCTGTTTCCGTCTGTAAAAATTGGGAAAAAAATTATTTGGATTTACTTACAGCGTCGTCGCCCCTGAGTTTGAGCTTGCTTATGAAGCACGTCTTACGCTTCTCCAATGCCAGAGCTGCTAACCCGTGGACTAACCTATATTTTGGACGATTCTCTTCATAATATTCATAGTCTGCATCTGCATCCGCAATATGGTACAAAATGAAGACGCAGGCATCCTTCCCCTCAATTTTTTCCGTTGAAGCTACACCGATCCAGACATTGCTTTTAGATTTCATCAAAAAAGTAGCCCTTGAAATCCCTGGTTTCCCTAAAATATGATAATAATGACGGAATTGGTAAGATAGATAAATAATTTTACCGCATTATATTATAAATATGTCGAAACCATCGTACCAAACCAAAAAGGCTTCACTGGGAACAGTCTCTCACAAAGAAAATGAAATGCAAGACCATGGTCCTCGTGCAAATGAGTAATTAGGTCTTCCTTATTCCAAAGTCCAGTTTCAAAGCATTCCGTTTCAGGACAGCGTATATTTTCGCTGAAAACATACACCAAACAAAAAATATTGGGAAGCTGGAAGCCGTTAACGGATATTTTGCACAATAATAGATTTTTTAAATAGCATATTATTATTCTGTGTGGTTTACGTTGCAACACAGGTTTTAAGATGCTCAATTATATCAGCTCCTCGATAAACTTCTTCACAAGGGAAAACCGGGCACTCTATATTGGACAGTTTGAAAAGCACTTTGTGAACGTAGCACAGAGATGTGCCCGGTAGTCACTTTCGGTAGAAAGGTAGCGGTAGTCGGTACTTTTTAATTTAGTTGCGGTAGTCGGTAGCGGTAGTCGGTATTTTTAAATCTGGTTGCGGTATTCGGTAGCGGTAGTCGGTATTTTTTTATCAAAATTTTTTTGGTTTCAAAATTTCAAAAAATCAAAGGTTGTTGAAAACACTAACTGCTTATGATTAATTAGAATCGGATTATAAAAATCAAAACCGAGTAGTATAAAATTCTGTTCAAAGGAGATTGCATCAGTGAAAAATTGCACAAGAATCCCGAACTCTTAGCTTACAACATACAAACAACAAATACTGGAAAAGCTGTTCTCACAGAAAGAGGTGTTTTTTTTATTAATTCAAGCTTCATTCAACCAACTGGTGCAGGATAATGAAAACTTGAGATGAGATGGCCTCTCCCAAAGCATAAAAATATTTTAATACGGGAGTGCTGGTCGGTAGTTTTTAAATCTAGTTGCGGTAGTCGGTAGCGGTAGTCGGTATTTTTTAATCTGGTTGCGGTAGAAGGTAGCGGTAGCGGTACTACCGAATACCGCTACCGCTTACCGAAATACCGACGAACTACCGCGGTAGCACATCTCTGACGTAGCATGGCTTCCTTCTCAATCGTTTTGAGCACGGAGATATTGAGTTGACTGATACTGATTCAAATTCAAATGAGTCTTGATCCTCCTTCTTTGGGACGAACCTGCACACTGCTCCTCCCTCGCCGACCTCCTCATCAACACAATCCATACACGTCATGTGTCCAGATTCACAGATAAAGCTGCCCGGTGGAGGGGTGAATCCACAGGAAGCACAACAAGGAAGTATTTCCTCCGCAATTTCCTTGCTGGTAGGTGCATCTTTCACGGCAGTTACTGGTGCTTTTATTTCAATCCCGTGTCTTCAAAAAATAAAATACACGGAAACGAATTTTTAAGCTTGAGACAGTTCTTGTAAATGCTCTATATATTTTTTATTGATAACATTTGTAATGGAACTTACTGTATTTCTATTGGAAGGGGATTCTGATGCTGATCAGGCTTCCTCGGTGGGCCACCGTCATTGAAGTATTGCTCGAACATTTTCGGTCGTTTCCCCCAAAAGATAATTAACTGGTAGCATCAATTCACTTTTTATAATGAAAATAATTGTGTTTCAAAAATAGTAGGCAGTTTCTTAGCAAAAAATGATTCAAGGACAGAAAATAAAATTAAACATACGATTGCAACTTAGAAAAACTCCGTTGTGCTTTGTCAAAAATAAAACAGGTATGCCACCTCAGTGCTCCCAAATTATAAGTTGCCTGTTCAGAAAAAATATAAAGAATGAGATGGAAACGAAGGATGTTGAATACTTTGTACTGATCTATCCAATCTCTCCCTTAAGATTCAGGAGGATTAACGTGATTAACGTACTGATTGTAGCCAACTGCACGTATGTATAATGGAAAAAAGGAACGAATAAGCAAACCATAACCTTAAATTCATCTTCAACACAAGTTACAATGAACTTTTGAGTATATCCCTTGCTCAAAACATACATTGTGTTTGGTAGAGAATAGTCGACGGAAGATAATGATGATACGTTGAGGGAACTAGTACCCAAGTTCCAAAGAATCATGTCACGCAGCATAGGATTAATATAAATACTGAACCTTTCCTTCATGTTCTTAACAAAATGCGAAGAGATTAACTTAGCCAAATCAATTTAATCACCTTCCAGTTTAGGACAAAATTGTTCAAGCCCTCGTTTTAATCCCCTTCTGTTAACTTGAATAATATGCACCTGTGCATCTTGATGTAAAATTTATTTTTACAGTTAGGAATTCTGAGTCTTCCTTTTTGGTTCCTTGCATTGCACCTAACGTGAATATTTAATGTGCTTCGGTGCACCATAGCATCATCAAGAGTATGTGTATCGTCAAACGTCATTCTGCCCAACTCAAAGAAGCTAAACCACTTTTACGCATTTTACGTACAATACCATATTGACAACTTAAATAGTGCTTTACTTTGATCTGCATAATTCCACACATAATTTCATACCTTTGTTTGCAAACGCATATATAGTTCCAAGATGCAGTGAGAAAGACAGTAGGAAAAAGTTCAAACCAGATAATCCAGGACGAACTCAGGTGATGGATGAACGAATGCAGTTTCGGGATCAATTTTACAAAAGCCTGTTGAAGCTCGAGTAAATTCAAAAATTGAATAAGTCAATATAGTGTTTCTAAAAGTATTCTGTACAGTTGTTCATCAAAAATATATATTTGTAATCAACAGCAATATAAAAACGTAATAAATGTGATAATTGAAGAAATCGAGATCTTTCTCATGCGAAATTGGGAAAAATCAATGCAATAATTTTGATACTACGTAGCATTTTAACAAGCTGGTGCAGCAACCGCCAATGAAACAATCTCACCCCTGGAAATCTTCCCATTTTACTTTTGGGTAGAGCAGGAACGTAGATGCCACCTATCAGTCTTTTATAGGATGCTACTTTGCTATCAACAATTGGTATGATTTCCTCTTTGATATCTTCATCATCACCATCACTTCCATGTCTCAGAACGAAAAAGGCTTTTGGTATGTGTTGTGGTCATGTACTCCAACAACAGTGGCTTCCTCAACAGTAGGATGAGTCAGGGCCACCTCTTCAATTTCCGCTGGAGAGATCTGTAATAATCATTAGAAAATAAAATTCTGTTAGCTTTGAAATTCTTACTAAAATAGCTAAAAGAAAACAAACACCAATGAAATAAGGCAATTTCGCTTACGTGGCGATTGAAATATTTGAATGTCTCCTTGATTCTATCAATAACATAAACAAATCCCTGCTCATCGTAATAGCCAAGGTCACCCGTTTTCATCCACCCATCTTTAAACTGTGAATTATTCTCCGCACTTCCGTTCCAACACCCTGAACACTGAATTGGTGAGTAGATTGCGATTTCCCCTTGTTGGTTCTGCCATAATGCTCTTCCACTTTCAATATCCAAGACCTTCAGCCTCGTGTTTGGATACAACTTTCCACAAGAAAGTGGTGGAATGTTGGGAATCAGCTTGTACCCGCTTGATAAGCCGGACAGGTCAATGGTCGTCGTGAGTGCAGTACACTCTGTCATCTCGTATCCATTGAAAACACATTTTGCTCCGCGTAGAGTCATCATCATCTCCTTGTAAAACTTTTCTGTGAGGACCATTCCTCCAGTGAGGATAACCTCGAGAGAGGACCTATCATACTTTTGGGCTTCTGGATCGGTGACAAGGAGAGGTTGCGAATCCAAAAGCCAGTTGTGGTTTGTATTGATCAACCGCTCTAAAAATGTGTTCCTTTTTCACTTCATGCATGAGCACGGACCAAATATGCTTCAAAAAGAATGTTTTCGGGGCAAGATGAGCCATCATCTGCAAAAACGGAATCAATGTTGATACATCCTTCAACGTCCCCAAAAACGATGATTTCTGCAGGCCACTCTGCCTCCTCAACTGCGGATTGAGCTTGGTGAACGGTGATGGGGTCACACACGATCCACTTTACATTCGCATCTTGAATTCGGCAGAGAAGTGTGTCCTTAGTGTCGAGTAGGAGCTGTACATTATCCCACCGTTTCTCCGGACTCCAACGGTAAAAGCGTAGATTCTGGTCACGTCGCTGGTCATGTAGAGCACACCGTAGCCTTTTCTCATATCTCATTTGCAAATTGCACTCGCTACTGCTCGGGACATTGGCTCAACATCAGAGAATAAAAGGGTTTCTCCTGTAATGGAGCAAAATATTTGTAAGAACTAAAAGTTGAAAGACAAAAGAATTCATCACAGAAAATATCTTTGATTTTGCTTACCAGCCATCGCGTTCTTCCAAGCTGGACATTTTCTTGAGCAGAATTCAAAAGATATTGACAAGCGCTCAAGATTTCTAGCTCCGGAATGGGAATAGCTACTCTCTAAAATTGACTCCTCATAAAAGCCACTATTTTCCTGCATTTTGCAAACCCTTTTGGTAGAAAAAGTAGAGTTAGGCTTTGCTGGTGAAGCAAATTTTGTTATACCCAAAGTGAGATTACGAGCTGAACTGAAGAGTTGGGTAGAGCTGCCTTTGATCTTATAAAAACTGGTAAAAAATTATTGCTCGTCTTTATATCTCCCATTCTCAATCATGGGATTTCCTAACAAATTATAAACTCGAGTTTTGGCAAAGGTTCATGTTCATTGAAACGAGGAAAACCTAAAATCTCAGCCAAGTGTAAATACTCAAGCGTTGTGCCACGACACACGATCTCTTTTCTCTTAATGACATTTCCGCGCAAGTGTGTTAAATTTAGTCATACTTATCATTACAAAACGAACCTGTATGCAGGTATAAAACTAAACAAAATGGTATTAAATGGTATTAGATGAGACTTTTATAACATTATGGGAATATCTAAGCGTCAACCTGAGGATTTTGAGGATCTGTGTATTCCAGGTTTATCAGCTTCACCAACGCCTGCTCATTGAGAAGGTACGAGCAACCAGACTGAAAAGTAATTACCATTTGATGAAAGTAACAAATCTTTCCCTCATCGTAATAAATGAAGCTTGGCCCATAATGAATAAAAACCATTTAGTGTGATTTCCACATATGTCAATTGTCTTTATTGAGACATACTTTCTTTGTCTATTGTGGACGTGGGCGGTATTCGTGCTCAGTGATATAATCCCAGGTTCCAAGCTGGAGGATGATGAGGAAGAGTGTGCCAAGCTGTTTAAGAAAAGATATGCTTTCTGCATGCGCCTTCTGGAGCGAAATATCAATGCGAATGATGAGCATTTGGACTCAGAATGCTTCCTATTGGGAACTGAGGAGAAGCTCCTTTATTCCATGAAATGCTGGAAGAGTGAGAAGCCCCATGAGAAGACTTGGTATTTGGAGAAGATGGGCGAGTGGCACAAGAGCTTGCAAATGCATGTCAAGTATCTCACAGAGGAAAACAATGGGCTAACTTTAGTTGCCGAGAAAGCATCTGGATATTCCAAGAATGTGTATCATCATTTTGAAACGATTCGTCAGAATCATGATGATCATGCGGACAACCACTTAACATGCGATTTGTATTTAATTCTTGTGTAATTTATCTTTTTCATAGCTGCATCCTTTGACGTTTTGAAAAATACTTGTTTCCTATCATACATTTGGATTGTAGCAACGAAGGAAAAGTTGAGTTCATTGGAGTAAATATGAAAAGTAGATTAACAAATGCTTCTCCTGCCTGAAGGGCGAGGAGAGCCATCGGAGATCATCGCACCTTGCACAGGTACATTGTTCATAAGAAGGCTTAATTTACACACATAAGGTTACCTTGCCAGAGGGGCAAGGAAAAAGAACAGGAGCAATTGACCTTTTTCCATGCACATTATCATAGGTATACAAATTGTCTTCATTACTGATACACATAAAGATATACACATGTCATCCTAGCATGAAGAACGAAGGAAGAAAAATGTAGTAAATATCATCATCACCATCACATCAATACAAAATCAACAATTTACAGTGAAATATTAAAGATACATACGCCAAATAATATGATATAGAACGAAGAATTAGGCATATAACGAAGATGAACATGGACAGAATGTGAATCATGAAAAAGGTAAAACAGTCCCAGGAATTTCCTGCGTGAATTAAACCAAGAAGATCCATCAAACTTGAATACTTTCATACTAAATTAGACTTCAAATTACAAAAGGTCAAAAACACACACTAATCTCTCTCAATATTCTGAGATATTGTGGAAGTAAGAGAATAACATTAACCTAGTTGTCCGTAGGAAACAGTAGTGTTTTGTTCATTCCCAATGCTAAAAAACAGGCAATAAAGTTTTAATTATAACCAGAGTACAAACTATAGGGAACAAATTTTGGTTCCAAAATTTATTGCAACCTGGAAAACAATGGATGTCAGTTCCCAAGCTATTAGTGCGTGAAACCGGTGCCGAAAAATAAAGCTAAGCTTTATCTAATCAACCTCTCAAAAAAAGCAAATTGTAGAAGACGGAAAAGGTTTTTTTTACAACGTCAGTTAAAACTTTACTCAAAAAGTTATTCCGCATTTTTTTAACAGTGTGATAGCGCAAACAAAAACACATTTTGAAACGGAAGATTACAAGGTCATTCAGTTGGTTCTTGAACTGGTAAGTAACTTGCCTACAGTCTTCAAAGCTATTACTTTAATTCGGTACCCAATTAAAAATTGTCAACTAATCTAAAGGCCTGTTTTTGATTGATGGTCAACAGATGATATTAGGATTTATTATGACCACTCCAAGTGACAGAGCTTAATTATCCTTTTGACAACCCAGTCGTTCGAGGTTGGAGATAACTACAAGGACAACAAAGTACGTTTGACAGGTAGGTTTGCATTCAACTTTAGTGATTTTTGGTGGAACACTGTTAATTCTAATAATTACTTAATTAATATTTGACTTTTTTCTTTTATCTCCCTTTGTTTGCCTAGACTTTTCACTCTAATTTAACAATGAGTACTCCACCTTTGCCAACAAACGGTACATTCGGTTGCGACAGGCACTCGTCCGCAGAGACAGGAAACGGTGGAAGGGTAACAATGGAGTTGACTATGGAGGTTGACCCTCAGCCAGAGCTAGGACCTTCAAGCTCAATGGCCTTGGTTCCCTTCTCTCCACCACCTTCCACAGTCGTTGATTCTGTGAGAAAGTTTAAAAAGTCACCCTCGGAGCGATTAAAAGACCGTTTCCGCTCCCTCCCTTCTTCTCTTGCGGTTGTTCCTGTTCGTCGACAAAGTCCGACATCCACTCAAAGGGATAGTAATGATAATATGGAGGACGCGCTAAATACTGCAACACAACAACGGCAGGTTCTCGAGCGCACTGATCAACTTCAGGAAGAGGCAATGCAGTACCGTGAGGAAAGTCTAGCCACAAGCAGGAACCTAGAAAAAGTCAAGCGGTTACTAGATGACTCAACTACGAAGACCCTCCATTTGAAAAAAAGAGTGGAACAGTTGCAGAAGGAGAATAAAGCTTTGGAGTGTCAAGCGAACCAGAACCGGTGGATTGTCCGAGCAAAGTCTGCTAATGCCATTTACAAAAAAGTTGTCCTGGAGAGGGATGAACTTCGAAAGCAAAATGAAGAGCTGCTCAGGTCAAGAAGTGATGTAATTGTTTGCCAAAGGCAAGATGCTCCAGTGGAGCTGCAGCACCAGTATGATAAGTTGGAGAAGAATCATCAAGAGCTCCAAAGAGACCATGAGGTGCTCCATCAGAAACAGGATAACTTACAAGTAGTTATAAATCAATTGGAGACGAGTCTCGCCGCTTCAAAAGAAGGCCGTGAAGCTCTTCAAAAGGAGAATGTGCGACTCCAACGGGAGTTGGATTGGGAGAAGGACGAAAGGGATGATGATGATGAGGTGGAGAAACCAGAGTCTGGGAATGAGTTCCGGATTCAGGTGCCTCGCCGGCAATATCCTAAATCAAAGGGGCATAAGGCTCGCTTTCCCAAAACGGAGATGGAATCCTTTTGCTGCACTTGCGGAACCTCCTTCAAAAGGGAGCGGAGTCTTTACATGCATCTCCTCCTAGTAAACACTAAGAACCCAACTCTTCGATGTGACTATGAAGATTGTCCGATGACCTTTGATCATCCGGCAAATTACCAAACCCACATGGAAAACAAACACAACATCTACGACGGGTTTTATACAAGTGGATAGACAACTTTATCAGCGTGAAGGTGAGTTTCAACTAATTATACCTGGTAACTAACTAATTAGTGCTTACTTATATGAAGAATTTTGTGGAGGAATATCTCCATTTCATGAACATGTACCAACACACTTCGGTTTAACATCGGAAAAATTTATAGTTTATCAACACGTATCGGGTAATTTGACAAAAGCATTTTTTTTACAAATGTTTGGTAGCAGTCTAGTTCTTTCCTGGTGCTTTGTTTAATTTTAACGATATTTTAACAATGAAAAATACTTTTTGTTACAAGAAAACGAATAAGAATAGAATGATATCTTTGTATTCCAAGTACAAAGTGCTAATATTTAGTTAATCACTTAAGTTATTACATTTTTCTTGTCAATACAATCATCTTGATATTAGTCAATAAATCAGGGGTCAAACAGTATCCATATTTAATTATAAACCTATCAAATTATTATTATTATTATTATTATTATTATTATTGTGTTTATTGCAGATTTTAGAGGTTTCACAAAAAGGTTACATAAAATCCATATGTTGGTACTAGCTACTTTTGAAAAATTTGAACGTTGAGGGGTGAAAAATGATTTAGTTAAACAGGTCATTAAATGTTTCATAAATTACAATATTCACACATAATAATCCAGACATTAATTCGAAAAGATAATATATTTGACAGAAACAAGTTCACTTCTTTCTCCAGCATTGAAACCATTATTGTGCGAAAAAACTCGATTTTTTTCACCATTTAATTCAGAAAGGCTCCTTGGGGTTCAGATTGAAGCTCTTGAGAAGGGGACTTTACAGGCAGATGGTGGCTACTATTATGGCAAACCGAAGTTGCACCATTTCCCCCGTCAGAACTAAAGGGTGTTCAACACTTTACTAGACCATCTACTTGCAAGACGGATTCGAGAAGAGAGACAAATCTGACCCCAAGTTGCAAAAAACTTTAGATATTCTTTATTAAAACTTTATTACATTAATTATTTTAGTTGCTAAAGATTGTACTACTTTAATGTTTTAATTTAGTTGCGGTGCAGTCTTAGTTTAATTTAACTAACAATCTTTACTAATTGGTATGATTGGATTATATTTACATCTTTTTTTTTTTTTTTAGAAAAATAGGGTCTCAGATACTGAATAAACCTGAAGCATGATCATGAAAGGCGATGGTGATTTTCTATAAACTCAAATTCTCATCTGCATTGCTACCCTTTGTTCCACAGCATCAACGCCCTGAATTTCAATATTATCTCATAATTCATAACATTTTTAGTTGCTTGAGATTCCACCTTTTTTCTTCGCTTCCACGTAACTTTCGACGTTATGAAATTCCGAAGATTTTAGACTCAGGAATAGCTTCCTTGAAAGTGAATGCATACAAAATATCGCTACAAACTCACTTGGTGACGAAGGGTAGGTAAACACATTCATGATTTTTTTTATCTGAGAGCAAGAAAAGAAACAGAATGGGAACTTTACATATACAAGCATTTTTTTCTAATCGAAACATTTGCATAAGTGGTGATCTGAATGTGTAAAACAATTGTTAGTAAAACGTGATGTAATTCAAACAGCTATTAAGCTATTCCATTCCTTCTTCATAATCTAGTGCTAACTTTTATTTCATGCAAAAAAACAGCGTTCCTATTCAACAAGTAGGCTTCTCTACTTTGTCCGAAGTACAGTGATAACTGGTATACTGGTGCTTGGTTGAGGTGCATTAGTACTTATTCCACTCGGTGCAGAGCAAGGGAAATGAAAAAGGTAGATCAGTTTTTACTTATTTTCTTTGTTCACCTATGCTATATTTGTAGTGTCCAGAAGCCAATCTGCTATATCTTTAATCCTTCATATCAGGAAAAGGTTGAATATGTTCTAATATAGTGGAACATATTAGGGGATAATTTAACTTCAAGATTGGATTGACAAAAAACATACATGAATATGTTTACAGGAGGAGTAGACTCACGTATAATATATTCTTAAACCAATTTGAAGAGTGTGTTGGGCTGGGCGGCTTAATAGTTCTTGTTCACATATTTTACGGCGTACATATATTTCACCCAGTTTCAAATGCGATAAGTAGCAACTATAGAAAGTTTATAAAGACAGCGAATTGTTAGCCGTGCATGAAAAAAGGCTATCTCATAGTAGAAATAACTTGGGACTGTTACGAAATGCGAAAGTCTTGTGTTAAAATGTTTCTAGACCACCTATTTTGTAGATTTAGCTTATTATTTTGATCGTGTTTTACCAGCTTCACAACGTTTTTTAAAAATCATTTTAATAAGATCTGTGAAAGGAGTTAGTGTTGTAGTGATGCTTTCTGAAACCCTTATCAAAATGCTACATACAGCTATTTGCTTAAGCTACTTGTAAGATTACAAGCTATTTTGTGGTATGAAATAAAAATGCTTGTGTACAACACATTTATAAGTTCTGCATGGCAGCATGATGTCGTGTGTTGTGCTCTGTTCATCAAGTCAATGGCTTACAAAATAATATTGCTCGTAGCTTGTGCTTGAGTAACATGACCTTTTTGACTTAAGCTAACCATAACCATCCAGCGTTTTACTCGGCAGCAAATTCATGAATCTAATCTTAGCCTAATATCTTGTCAGTGTGATTGTAGCTCACTATTTTTGTACTTAAGCAGATTCACATCTCAAGTTTCAAAATGGAAAAAAATCGTAATCACTTTGTAAAACAAACTCATCTTCGACAGCTATATCAGCACGATATGCAAAACCAAGATCAATGCCGATCAAAATGAGAATTCTAAACATCGTGCTTTCATACGATATCGGGAAAGCAAGCGATTCAACTTCCGTCGCTTTTTCACCAACATTCCTTCTCTTAACTTCCCAACAACGATTGCCAAATGAAGATCACGATAACGCTTTGCATTGGATAGCAGCAAGCCAATATAATTATCCTTTGAGAAACTATCCCAAGCTCATTTGGGCTCCCCTTTACAAATGACAAAAGAATAAAGAGGTAGAGCGGGGCAGTGTGCAACAAACTCTTAAAAACAGTTCCAAGAGAAAAACTTTATTAACTTATTGCAGAAAATTATAATAAAAGCCTTCGAATTAAAGATTGACACTTTTGGGGGCAAATCTGATGCTTCAGTATGATGTTTTGATTTAAATAAAGAATTAAATTGGTAAAAGAGAAATATGCCAACATGCGTAAAAAAGATGAACATGTTTTTCAAGTGAACCTTCAGCCTACTTTTCTAAAATCCAAACATAAGATAAACAGACTAAATAGAAAGTTGGCAAATAAGGTTTAGAAAATAAATCAAATTTCATTGCATAATTGAAAGAAGTCATGATTAACTATGACAATAGCAAGGCGCAGGAATTTGTTGCAGCTAAAATCTTGCGAGGGCAGGTGAAAAGCATTGAAATTGGAAAAAATGGAAGTGGATTAAAGTATTACAGTAAAATCTTACTGAGACTAAGCAAAAAAGCCATATATCTATTCTTTATATCAAATATAAATAAGGTAGCTAAACCCAATCTTTCTCACACAGAATGGAATGTGAAAATTAGTAAGAATCGCTTCTCATCCAGAAATTTCCAACATAAATTAAATGCTTAGTGTTCCTGATGACGTTTCCTGTTGCAAACCAAACTTTATATTTACGACTCTCGTCCTGTCTGATATCCCATGCCACCTACCACAGACATTCAAATAAATAAACTACGATGTGATTCCTCCGTCGCCAGACTGATTCACATATCATGATCTCTTTAAAAAAATATTGCTTGATTGAAACTTCGAATTTCTTCCGATATAGCTCGTTTGCTTAGCCTTATATTTCTTTCCCTAATTTTTTTGTCGAGTTTCACGAAATGATGACAATAAATTTTATAAATTTTTTTTTTTGCAAAGAATGTGCGATTATTTCCTTGATAAATATGACACCACTCTGGGCAACATTAAAAAGGTTTTTTATGACTCGGATTACTGTGACTGTGACTCATAAAATATTATGCACTACGTACTACTACGTAGTACCTACGTATGAGAACAATATAAAATCAGAAGATATGGCACGCTGGAAGAAATGACTACATCATCATCAATAAGCTGGTAGGATATCTCACACCACAAATATTCCGATGATGTTCAACACTAAAAGAAAATCATTGCAAAATCATGCCAGTTTCACTACGCTCCCAGACGAAGACAAAAGTATCATAATATTGGGTTAGACACACTGAGGTTAGGAATTCCAGGATCAATAAAAAAATGTCATTGTCATTGGTTTGAGTACATTTGAAATGATTATAATTGATTTGCTGAAATAACAAATATTTAGTAAAACTACTAGGTGGAAAGAAGAATCAGAGCTGACGATTGTCTTAATTGGTTTTGATATTCTTGTTATGTCAGGCCTAAGTGTTTGATGGTGAGCATTTATGCCTGTAATGTAATTTGTGTGAAACGGTAAATGCAAATGGCATTTTTATCATTACTTCCAGACACAATAAAAATTAATTTATGACCTTTTTGTTTATGGGGAAGTGATAAGGGAGACACATATTTCTCACGCTGCTCTGTTTTATGTAGTACCATTGGAATTATATTCTTTATGCCCTGCAAAAGTCCTTTCGTTGACTGCTTCGTGTCATACTCGTATTGAAATACCATTTGAGCTGAAGACATGGAATTTTACTGCCATCTTGCCCTATACTCTATTGTTATTTTATTTTTGTACTGCGGAGTTGGTATGTAATATGTTTGCACTGTTAGTAGTACCTTTCAGTTAGGATATATATTTGGCTGTAGAATTCTTCATGTGCGAACTTGATTTTTAGTTTACACAGGAAACATTTTATGAAATATAATACAATGTTTTAACATATGAGAAGTCTACATCATTAACGGCGATGTTATCGTTTATACAAAATAATGTGTCGGGCTCTTTTTTTTGCGAGTGGCCCGTATCCTTACGCTTGTTCATGTCACATAAGTACCTTAAAAACAGCTTAATTTTATTAATGGCCTTTCAGGCGTCTCTTGTAATCTAATTGAAATTAAAATGAAACCTAACCCAATGGCAAAATGTTGAATAATATTTTTTGCAGTATAAACTAGAATATTTACACGTGTAATGCATTATGTGTCGTCAAAGCTGAGATGATGTTTTGTTCATTTGGCTTGGGTGATCTCTAAATAACGACAAAATGTGATGAGTTTCTGTGAATATTCTAGTATTAGTCCGACGCTAGGAGCCTTACACAGAATGCATAGATTGAGAGATATTAAATATTAATACGGGGTTTCAAACTGGATTCCATGCGACTTCTGATGATGTTGTCATGTTTTTGCAGCAGTAACTTATTACCTTGGATTTCTTATGCATTCGCGAATGTAATGGCTATCGATGGTGAAGGTGGATGTGATCAGGTTGAGAAACATTGTCTTTTCTAAATTGGCAAAAGAGATCAGTGCCAGTGGAGTTTGATACCAGATACGCATTCGTACATCTTGTTCAATGGTCCGCACATGGCGCGAAGTTTATACTTTGCTTTCTCTTATTTGGATACATTACCGTAAAGTACCAAAAACAAAAACAAAGTATGAACTTCGTGCCATGTACGGACCATTGAACAAGATGTACGAATGCGTATCTGGTATCAAACTCCACTGGCACTGAAAGAGATGCTTCTTATCGTTTTCTATGACGTAGCTACACGTTGGTTCATGCTCTAATCAATTTAATTCCGATTGCTTCTTCACATGAAGTAGATAGATAAATATTTTCAGCTATACACTATTAAGCCAACATCTACACATATGTATGCATATTTTACAAGAAATACAGGGCCAAACACACATTTTACACGAAATATCTGCGAGGAGAGCGAAGCAGTCCTCGTAAGTATATGTATATGACCTGTTCCTAATACCTTTTTATGAACGATAAGCTTTAGGCTGCTTTAAAAAACAAGGCTTCCAAAGAGTAACGTGATGACGAGTCACAGAAAAACGCAATTTTAAACCATGTATAAGAAGCAACAGGAGGTATGTTGGTAATATGTACAAAAGTGAGCTTTAGTATAGGCAAAATATTTTCAGCAACCAACCATCCAGCCTTTCCACTCACTCCTGAAGTAAGCTGTTGAAACGAACATCAGTCACCATTCCAGTCTTGCTCTGACAGTTGTCAAAACCACTAGCTCAAAAATTTCTTGCTTTCATTTCAATTCATTCTCAAGCTTACAAAATGGATCGTCGATTTTTACATCCCAATTGCCTCCCACATCCACCCCCACGACAAGGTTTAACATTAGTACCTAACATACCCATTCCTACGGCATATCGCTATAATTCCACTATTCCTCCGTCTCCATTACCCCGACTTCCACAACGCACTTCAACACCAGCAATTACGTCAGTTCATGGTGCAAATATTTATCATCCTAATTCGGTTATTCCTCCATCTCCATTACCCCGACTTCCACAACACACTTCAACACCAACAATTACGTCAGTTCATGGTGCAAATGTTTATCATCCTAATTCCGTTATTCCTCCATCTGCATCACATCAGCTCTTACAACATCAACAAAACTCCACTTTTAATCACAGCTACCAGAATATCTACTTATTACAAACTGAGCTAAATTCCTTGCGAAAAAGGAATGCCAAACTTGAGCAGGATAATTCTCGCTTGTGGGGACTCAATAATAATTCTAATACTGTTCCAAAGGAGCAGTACGACGAAGTGCTAATAGGTAACAAAACCGTTGCTGCCAATAACGACAAGCTAGTTCAAACCAGTGAAAAGCTTTGGAACGAAAATAAAATGCTTCTCCAAAAAATAGAGGAGTTAAACAAAAAATTAGCATTAAAGAAAGAAAACTTAGGCGGGGTGCAAAATGAGTGTGAGCAACTCACTAAAAATAACAATGAGCTGGTTAAAAAAGGCCAGGAGCTGGAGCAAAGTCTTGAAGCTTCTGAAAAAAATCTAGAAAGTGTGCATCAAAAGATTTCTAGCTTAGAAAAAAGCCACGCAACTGCGTTGAAGGAACTGGAAGACAATGTTAGTAAAGGAAAGTTGGAGGTTCTCATGCTAGAACGTGAGCTTGAGGAAGAGCGCAACAAAGTAAATTTATTAAACGATGAAAGTGAGTATTTTCATGACCAAGAAAAGGATTTGAAAGGCCAAAAGGCCGCTCTCCAAGCCGAATATGAACAGTTTAAGTCTCAAAAGGAGGAGGAAGTGACAAATCTAAATTTACAGTTGAAAAGTTCAGGTGAAAAAGTGAATTTATTAGCGGACGAAAATGTGAATTTGAAAGCAAAAATACGGATTTTTGAGAGTGAAATGGCCACTCTCCAAACTAAGGGTGAACAGAGCAATTCCGAAAATGAGAGACATAATAGGAAATATGAGAAACTTTCCAGTGAAAATTTGGCACTAAAGAAAAAAAATGTGGAGCTTACTGAAAAACTAAAACTGGTGACAGAAAAGTGTGAGGAGGTTACCAAACGTAAGGAGGAATTGGTTCAAACTGTGGCTGTATTGAAAATACAAATTAAGTTTGGTGAAGCCACAGTCAAAGCATTCGAGAAAAAGTTTACTGACTCGCAAAACGTTCATGATAATGAATCGAAGAAACAAGATGAGGATTTGGCCGAGGCCAATGACCAAATCCGCATTTTGGAAAAAAAGTTGAAAACCTCAAAGGAAAGACTAGATTTATTAACAAGTGAAAAGAAAAAAAATATTTCTGAAAATAGGGAAAAGGTTTCCAAGTCGGACGAGAAAAAAAAGCAGGCGGAGGATGAGCTACATGAAGTAGCAATTTCCAGTGATTATGATGATGATGAAGACGATCCGGGTGAGTTCTGACAAAATTACTTGTGTACCAAACAAAATAAGGTCCTTCAGTTCATGATGATAATGAAAATTGTGTTTATGCAGGACCGTCGCGTGCCAAGAAGCATAAACGGAGTGTCAATAGAAAATTAGTGTAACAGGCTCACAATTTGGATGATGATGATGATAATGGAGCTGAGTTGCTGAAAAAAATGTTTTGTGGTCAAAATAAAAAAAAGTGAGTAGTAAAGTTTTGCGAGATTTTTGAGTCTAAAGTTTATTTAAGCTACAGCATATTTGTGTTAGGATGAAATATTGTTTGATATAGTTATATAATTATAAACATTTTTTTAAAGTGAACGAAAATAATATTAATTGTTGATTTTGATTAATTACGAGTTCATTATATAATTAGAATTTACGAATTTTTGTAGGATCTTCAATTTTTTGTTGTTTATATTTGCGAGTTCAAAGTTTATTCAAACCACAACATGTTTACGCTAGGATTAAATATTGTTTACATGTTTAACTATAGAAGAATTTTTAAAAGTTTAAAGTGCATGAAAATAATATGCTACGTTGTTTTGATAATCTTTATAAATTAAAGTTTATGTATATAAAGGAGGTTAAATTTTTTGTAGTTTATAAATTGAATGTGAGTATTAATGACTGTAAAGTTTTTGTTGAGGATGAAAGCGGTTGCTGTGAATATGAAATGAAAAAGAATTGGGGGAATCGAATA
The DNA here is from genome assembly GCA_964034955.1 of Orchesella flavescens. Lineage (NCBI taxonomy): Eukaryota > Metazoa > Arthropoda > Collembola > Entomobryomorpha > Orchesellidae > Orchesella > Orchesella flavescens. The sequence goes on from OZ035953.1 coordinate 7,628,709, forward strand.
CTTTTGAATCAAAATCTCAAGGTTTATGGATGCAAACCAATAGCATGAATGAGCACCGACCGAGGTGCCTGCCTTGCTTGCTTATATAGTCAAAGAAATTATGCATTCATAAATGTATGTAAATCGTACATAGTAAAAAGAACAAGAGAATACAGTAGATTTTTCTTTCACCGTGGACAAGAGACAAAAATGAGATAAAAGTAATTAGCAAATGAAGAGGATCATGAAATATGAAAATGAATTCTAAATACTTAATTTACAATATTGAACAGGAGTCAATAAACTGTTACATACGACAGTGAACTCACATAAAAATACGAAATGAACATACCTACTAAACATAAATAGTTTTTAAAAAAAAATTTTGCATTCCTAAAAATGCTGATGTTCATAGAATAAATTGTTTTGCTTTCGGATTTCCAATAAAAGTAATTAAACTTTATACATTTATTTTATTGCCATGAAATTTCTATCGCACACTTTTTTCGCAGTTTGATTTAATCCTAATAATCATTATGATAATAGACATTGATATTGTAGCTCTTGGAAAAAAATTAGGTGACAGTTTTACTTCGAGATTAGATAAGACAAAAGCATGCATGAGTATTTGAACAAAAGGGGTTAGATTTATGCGTCATACATAATATTTAAACCAAATGCACGAAAGGCTTGACACTTCTTATACACGTTTTTAAGACGGTTGTTATTTTTATGTAAAGTTTCGCCTGAGATAAGTACCAACTTAGTTTCTTAGAAAACAAATGACGTCTAATATAAAGCATACTGTAATGAGTAATGCATGGCAATTAGTAAATAAAGGCAGACTCTAAAATCTTTTCATAAAACCAATTGGTCTTTGGTAAAGCTGGCTCTAGCTTGATATTATTGAACTTCAGAGAAAACTCAATGGGACAATTTCTGGAGTGGAGTGAAAATAACGTCATACGTGGTGTGTAAATAAATTTAAGGCCAGTTTTGTAGAATACCAAAAATATTCAACAAATACAAACCTAAAAAATCAATAAGCATGGTGGTGGCAACTTGACTTGTTCCCTTTTTCTTTAAGTGCATCATTGCATGATATATTTATGAGTTTGGGGAAGATATAGAAACAGAAGATATAGAAACAGAACCACACAATACAATGCATCATTTCAAAGTCTCATGCATTTTAAACAACTCAAAATGAATCTAAATCCTATGCTCATACATAACATAATATTATCATCCCTAAAAATATCATTAGCAAAATGTAAAGTTTTTACATTCTTACAACAAGTACAACACGACTCATTATCATGCTTGATAAAACAACATGGGTTTTCTTTACATCTTATCAAAAACATTTTCAATTACCACCCATCCCATAAATGAATTATTGGACATGAATTTACTACCTGCTTGTTATGATATTATTAAGGTAAGCTGAGAATAGGAGGTATAATTGAATGTCAACCATGCCTTAGCATTGTACAAACTAGAGAGTGGGATGAAAGAGAAGAGAGTGAGTAGGAGAGGATTGTAGGATATTCCTGTACACTTGACACTTTACTATAATTATTAAATACGTTAACTTAACTATGATGGTTGTTACTTATCGTTATTTCCACCATCATAACACTGATATGTATACAAAATAAACCTGGTAACACAGGAGTTTAACGAACAAGCAATTTAGGGTTTATGAAAGGAAACTATGACATTTGACACTTAAGATAACATCCAAGATAAGCGCGCATATCATGGTTGTTGGTCTTCTCTAATATTTAGCTGAGACACCCTATTTGAAATGCATAGCAAGAGATTCCCTACTTGAAGTGCATACAGTATATACCTGATCTGATGCTTGAATACGAAAGGTTTTCGAGACATTTGACCCTGAAGATAACATTGGAGATAATCAAGCATAGTACCGTTGATCTTCTCTCGTGTTTATCTTTCGAATGATATGCTACATGGTATGCCTTACGCTTGGAAAAACGAGGGGGTATGACCTTTACCCCCAGGGGTAACTCCGATTTGGTCCAAAATTGAAATTGGTTCCTCATTTTTCCTAAGCTATCCATTGGTGAAAACAGAATTAAAAAAAATCAAAGCGTACTCGAGATATCGTGTCCCCATTCGGAACGACGGACCGACGGACAGACTGGACCTTCCTATAATAAATTGCTTGTAATAACCTCACGACGTCAACCCCTTCTAAAATTCAAAAGTGCAGTAATAAAAAATATTATAGCCTATTATTATGTTATTATACTTTTTTACTTTAGGTTGAAATATTGTGCAGGAATTAAATGGATGAGAAATTAGTTGGTTTCATTATAAGATCAAAACTAATTTGAGTAATTTGTCATTTTTATCTAGCATACATAAACATGCAATGTATGTATTTATGTATTGTAACGGGCACGGGGATGGTTGTAAGGTGCGTAAACCACTTATACGGTCAGACTTTCATATTTTGTAAATTTTATTTCCTGACGAATCAGTAAGATATTGAAAGACAAATGATGCATGAAAATGGGTATTGATAAGTGTTCTACACGTATGTACATTTTCCAATTTACTGACATCCGGCTTACGGAGATATGGGCAACTTAACAAAAAATGTCAAATTTTGACTGTATAACACTTATACGGTCAAGGACTAAATTTTATCTTAAAATTTTATCAGTGTTATGATATATGATAGACTCGTTATGATCGTTACCATTACTCATGAGTCGCATAATAATACTGTGCCGAGAAATAATTTCTAAGCTGGGTGGTGCTGGCGGGCCGTTGTTTCCCGTGGAGCACAAATTTTGGTTGTTGTTGCATAATTTTGCGGTTGTGCAACAACCATACTCCCGAGATATCTTAAAAAACTCAAGACAGACTCTAGTTCCTAAGTGGGTACTCGTAAACCGAAATCCGAATTCGGATGCCAAAAAATAAAATGATTTCCAATTATGGTTAACGGTAATATTGGGACATTTAGATAAAAACGAGGCCTACACCACCCACCCACTTAAATTTTTGTAAGCTTACTATGGCAAACTTATTCCTAACAAATAGGAGCGTTGACTCATTTGGCCACCAGTCACAGATCGGCACGTCTTTATGTTTGGTGGCACATACAAGTGATCCAAGTCTGTAGTAACGTACTAAATAGAAAGTCTCAGCAAGGAAATTTTTGAAACTTAAAAGGAATGGTTTCAAAAATGCGGCATGGTGTAAAAAACGCTATAATAATGCATAACAACAGTTTTAAAGCATATTTGGTTTCTATCTAGTATCAAGGGATGACTACTGACGCCATATATTTAATTTAAAAAATGTTTGCTTTGACAGCATTGTAATGGACAAATAGTCACAACCTTGTATGTGCCACAAAACGTAAAGTCGTGCCGATCTGTGACTGTTGGCCACATGAGTCAACGCTCCTATTTGTTAGGAATAAGTTTGCAGTAGTAAGCTTACAAAAATTTAAGTGGGTGGGTGGTGTAGGCCTCGTTTTTATCTAAATATCCCAATACTACCGTTAACCAAAATTGGAAATCATTTTATTTGTTGGTATCCGAATTCGGATTTCAGTTTACTAGTACCCACCTAGGAACTGAGTGTGCGCTGAGTATTTTGAGATATCTATAGCGTATGGTTGTTGCGCTACTGGAAAATTATGCAACAAAAACCAAAATTTGTGCTCCACGGGAAACAACGGCCCGCCAGCACCACCCAGCTTAGAAATTATTTCTCGGCACAGTATCATTATGCGACTCATGAGTAATGGTGACGATCATAACGAGCCTATCATATATCATAACACTGATAAAATTTTAAGATAAAATTTAGTCCTTGACCGTATAAGTGTTATACAGTCAAAATTTGACATTTTTTGTTAAGTTGCCCATATCTCCGTAAGCCGGATGTCAGTAAATTGGAAAATGTACATACGTGTAAAACACTTATCAATACACATTTTCATGTATCATTTGTCTCTCAATATCTTACTGATCCTTCATAAAATTAAATTTACAAAAAATGAAAGCCTGACCGTATAAGTGGTATACGCACCTTATGCAAGTTTGCTTCTAACCAAATGCCAAACAAAAATGATGTTGATGATGATGATTTAGGTTCGTAATACCTTATAGTTATAAACTATGCACAGAAATGCGATCGGATATGAAGATGGTAAATAAATATTTATGCGAACATAAAGTATTCACGTTTTAAGGAAAAGAGGGCTTCGGATTTGAAGCCCGAAGTAGTGCTAGAACATTCCCGTTTCCGGAAGAAATCGTAGCAAAGAATTCTGAGGGACAGCGTCTCAGAAATATTGAACAAAGAATTTCCAGAGCTAGGCTCAATGGGGAAGTCTTCTACAGAGAATGAACTCGATAGGGATAATAATAAATAACAACTGATTTGTGGTCAGTTCGCAAGGGCCTTATATACCCACGGAGGTTCCTAAGCCCTGCACATACATACATTCAAACGGAAGTTAATCAGTTGTGTAAAATGATAACCATGCTTCCAAAAGTAGGACACTCATACATCCGGATTAAGCATTAGCATAATCCAGGGATAACGGCTTCATCGCCGAACTGTGGACGCTACAGTATGCATATTATTTTTATTACTACGTGGATTGGCTTTAGGCCAACCAACCGCCTATCAAATCAGACACTTCTTATCACATCATCAAACCTCTTTTTCCCTATGAAATAATTTAATTAATTTCAAGTGATACCGTTGTGTTGTCCCAACTTGACTTGTTTCTCGCCTCATCAATATAACATCAATTTTGTTGAGTGGTTAATCTTCTAATCATTAAAACGTCTTTTACACTTTTTATTCGCCGTAATTAACTTGCATTTCTTAATTGTGCCTGTCTTTATTTCACTCATTCCTTCATAATTATAGTCCGCTACTGTCATAAAGTGTCACACTTATTTATTTTAAACCAAATTGACATAAGATCCTGTTTTCTAAAAGGAGATATAAAGGTGTCACAGCATGTTGGTATAGATATATAGAATGCGAACGTATGGAATGGAGTATGAAAGAGATTTTGTAAAAAATGCACTTCATGCTCAACTCGTGTTGATTAGGTTTGAGATGTTATCGCTTTGCTTGGTTTGACGGACAAAATGCAAAATGATAATAAATATGATTGAGACGCATTTTGATGCTCCTTTATTTATGTATCGTTCCTGATGATGAGTAACACCAACACCACCACCATAATTTCTATCACACATGAAATATGTGATGCCTACACATATTATGCATTTCCCTTTTTCTTTGACGTTCAAATTAAGAATGAATTTGATAGCGATAGCGAGGAGGTCAATTAAGCATATAATGCTGAATAGCAGCTTGGAAATATGATCAGCAGCAGACAGGCATAGACTTTGGACTCTTTTTGCATGCAAAACAAAACGTCTGCTGCTTCCATTTCCAACTCCAAGTGGAGCAATGGATAAGACAATGCTCTTAAAACTATTCCATGCATAAAAAATATTCTATTACCAGCCAGAGCAAAGGCAAAGCAACAAAGGATACCAACACTTTTTAAGTGTAAGCAGAATACCCAACAAAACCAACACAGGACCAAGACAAAATTTTTCGAGTGTAATATACACATGTAAATGCTGTGCTGTGCTTTTTCTCCTTGTTGGACCTCTCCCCTACAATACTATATACATACACTAAATTGCTTGCCCAAAAAGGAATGTTTTCAATATCATCAAAATCATCACACATCACATTACTCACCAAACTTTTCCAGTCTTCGTAACTTTAAAAAACAAGACACAGTAGGAAAAGGGGATCAGTATCAGCAAGTAGGGTGATGTGATAAAATAAAATAAGACGATTTGGAACAGTACACATCGACGGCCAGAACGTTCTTGTCTTCCTACTTGGTAAACATTTCCAGTCTTACTCTAGTTTTTGTTCAGTGCAGTTCACTTCACAATATTCTTCCTTACTCACATCATATCATATCTAATATGAATAGTTTGGAATAAAAAAGAACATTTTACATAAAGTGGAAATGGAGAGACACTTTGTGCCGCTTACTAACCTACATCCTCCTCCTGCCCAACCACCACCATCTCAAAATATTCCAATTCCACCAAGACAAGTTCCACTACCACCACCAATTCCAAGTAATAATGTTCCTATTTCTCATCATCATCAGCAGCAGTATCCATATCCTCAGCAAGTTGTGCAGCCTCATCGACAACAAGTTCAAGGTTCAAGCAACAACAATTCTGTAATTCCTCCTTCACAACAACAACAGCAACCTCACGCAGCTCAATTACCTCAGCACCATGTCGTCGTCAATGCAATAAATGCAAATGAAAGTCAAGACGAGTCCTACACATGGATGGTGCGTCAACTTCACGACACAAACCAGCATAACCACCACCTCGTCAAATTACTTCAATCAAAAGACATTGAGTTAGAGACGCATCGTGAAAACAAAGTTTATTTACGAGCAGAGTTACTGGACATCCAACAAAAATATCTTGCTCAAGAGCAATCAACCAAATGTTTAAATGATGAGCTATCAACTCTCAGAAACCAAGCAGTGCCAAAGAATCAATATGAAGAAGTAATTCAACAAAATAAAGAAATTGCTGAGAACAACAGCAAACTCCACCAAAAAAATGAGCTGCTATTGAAAGAAGCTGAACAACATTAACAAAACTTGACCAAGTTGAGAGTTGATAATGGTGAGCTTTTTGGTGAGAAGTTGGTTCTTCAACAGCAAAATGTGGAGTTGGAGGAAAAACTCAAAGGGTTTGAGGAAAAGGAGACTGCAGCAAAAAGTGATGATGAAACTAACGAGGAAGAGCTGCGAGATAAGTTCAGTAAAGCTAATGCACAAATCCTACGATTAAAAAGTGAGTTGAAGAGCTCCTCCGATGAAATTCGTTTAGTTACTGATGAAAACATCCAACTTAAAAATAAGTTGGATCATCAAGCTGATTCAATGAAGGATGAAAATGTTCTCCAACTGAAAAATAAAATTGAGCAGTTGGAAAGTGAGTGGGAAACAGTGAATAAACGGCAGCAGGGGAAAGATGAGATTCACTTAAAAACTGTTGAGGAAGTAAGAAATCTCAAGGAAAAGCTGAGGCAGAAACGTATCGAACTTCAAAAACAAAAGGAAAGTTTTGAGAGTTTACACAAAGAATTTGAAGACGTCAGAAATACGTCAGAATCAGAACGTGAGAGATTAAAACAAGAACTTGGCAGGGAAACTGAGCGGGCGCTGCTTGCCAATTCATCCGCATATGAGCTAAATAATACAATCAAAGCTTTGGAAAAGCACGTATACGAGCAAAACAGGGAGTCCGAACACCAATCTAGATTCATCACCGCTTTGAAAAAACTATTGAAAAAAGCAGAAGATGAAGTGAAAGAAGTGAAAAAAGGAGATGGAGTAAATTTGGAGGAGTTACGACTTGCAAAAAAAGTTCTCGAAGAGCAACTACAGAAAACTTCTTCAAATGTAAAATCTCTGGATAAAGAATTAAGCGGACAAAAATTAGTGACCGCTTTGCAAACAGAATGTCTTGAAGCTTCCGACGCCAAAGTCATGGAGTTAGTGGAAGAAGCAGAAGGAAAGGGTTCCAAATTAGTTGAGCAAGATGAGAAAATCAGTAACCAACAAGCACGTAATGAGTTGCTTTTAAGTGACTTTACAAATCTGGAGGTGGAAAACTCTAAGCTTCAACGGGAGGTTGATCAACGGATCCAAATTAATGAGAAAAATCAATCTTATAATCAATACAGTCTAAGCCAAAAAATTGAAGAGAAGGAGGAAGAAATAGCACATCTTCAAAAAAATGTCACCGATTTGGAAGACTCATTGGAAAAGTACAAAGCAGAAATTATCCTAAATCGATCAAAAATTAAAGGCTTACTCGGAGAAAGAGCTGTGCTGAATGCTCAACTAAAGTCATTTCCAGGTCTCTCAATAAAATGTACAAAACTTGTGCAACGGGAGCAACAAAACTATTTCAAGGTACAAGAAGCGGAGGAAACCATTGATAATCTGAAAGTTCATGTGAACTCCCTGGAAAAGAGTTTGAAAGAGACTCAGGAAATAGTATGGAAGCAGAAAATTGAGCTAAAAAATAATGAAAAAGAAGCAAGCCTTTGCAAAGAGTTGAGGGTGAAAATTAAGGGACTTCAGGCTGAAAATAAGAGGTTGGAAACAGGTATCAATGCCCGCATTAAGGTGGAGGAAGTCATTTCAAGTGAGAACGAGGAAGAAAGGCCAGCTCCAGCTAAAAAAGCTAGAAAGGGATGTGAAGGATCTTGACACTTGTTGATGATATGATGATGATGATCAAATGGTATGAAAGAGTTTATGAATGGGAAATTTTATACACAAAACGAAGAGAGGAAAAGGGGTGCTGAGAACTAAAATTATAGAAATCCCTATCTTTATACTGGAGACATAAAAATACTTTTATCAATTGACTCGTCCGTTCCATTCCAATCAAAAATCTTGACCTATATATTCATCTTACACGGAGCTACTATAGCCATCCACTTCACGTGGTGAGTTTTTATTTTTCAAATGAAATACGTTGTTGTGTAGAAAAGGTTGTATTTTCCAAGATAACTAGTTTCTTAACATTTTTGTAGTTTGTAAAGGAGATGGCTTTTATGAGGGTGTGAATATCTATAACAAGTGTTTGATATAATGCTTAGACAGGTTCAATATATCCATTGTTAAGAGGTCCATATCAATTCTCAAACTCAAGGCAAGCATGTTCTGTGTGTTTACCTAACAAAAATACAAGCAACCTAGGAAGAAAATGAGGAGTATTCTGTCACCGGCTGCATTAAAAAACATTGGTTTTTTTAAGTTTATTCTTACTTACACAATTACAGTGTATTTTTTTCATGTGTTGCTTCTTTTAATGCTTTCGAACAAGTCATTTATGTTAAGATGATGGGACCAAAATGCATAATCTATTTCTATATGCCCAGCTGTCTAAACCTGTCTTATCAGAAGACATGAACATTATTGATGTTATAATATAAATAAATAAGAATTTTTTATACAGGTTTGGACCACTGGGTGTACCAATAACACCAACCAAGCTGCTCCTTTCAACCTTGATTTCTGTGGAACATTGTGATCGTGATGCTGCTAAGGAAAATTCGATTTAATGCTTACAAATAGAATACCACTTTCGGATTGATCAGTCCTACTCTTTCTTCAAGGACAAATTAATTGGTTCTTTAAAATTCGGTATGATACTGTGAACATTACTTATTACTTTAGTATATAGTAGTAAGTATTCGAGTAAATATAATACTAATATTCATTTTTTTGACTTTTGATTTCAGATGCGAGAAGCCAGCAAGATCCTACAAGTTAGTATACATTTCCAATCTACGACAACCCATCATGTTATAACCAAGAACTTGGGTTCGAACTTGAGTTTCTATATCTAACCTGGTTGTTGATGATGATGATGCACGACAATGTCAAACCATACGTTTATCACACTTGAAATGAAACTACTGTATGAGTTACTGTGTATTGATATTTTTATAAGATATCATTTGTACTTGGAATGGAATGAATGCGATATAGAGTAATGCAAATGTCAATAATATTAGCTACTTAATCACTTAAAATTATGTGTAGGTGTAGGAACCACAAATTATTCGTACTCTGTGTTTTTATTTAGAATAATTATGATGATAATTTATGAACCGAAATCGAGAATAATTTTTAAAATGTATGTATAAGAAATGTTTTGTATATAACTTACAATTTTACATATTATATATATTTATATGTATTTGTTAGTCAACATGCTTTTGTACAAAATATTATTATTTCTGGTTATGTTACCACGTTTACTGACCAAAATTCTTGTTTTGTTACAATTATGTACTTCTTTTGTTGTAAATACACAAGTCAGACATTGTAGCAAACGTAATGAATTTCAGAAATTTATTAGTTTCAATTCAATTTATTAGTTGGTATGATAATGTTAATAGTGATGATTTTATAGTGATTTTATTTATTACTATAAGTTCCTATCATCCACACACCGCACTCCGTGGAAAATGTCCTACGAACCTAGGCTAAGCTGCGGTTACAAATTTCATGCAAAATTTATATAAGTATGCATGTTTTTTGTAATGCTGCATGACATGTATTACGTATTTTCAATGTATTATACAGAAATACTTATATATTACTTTACTACGAAATGTTCCATCGCAAAACGAATTATAATAATATGTCCGATGCATATTAAGCTACGTATAAGTAGGATAAGTAGTTACTTCTCAAATGTATGATTTTAAAATACTTTAGTCCAATACAAAATTAAAGTGGACTTAGCAAAACTGTATTCTTATAATATATAATGCCAGTAAAAAGTGCATTCTCCTGATATTCATCCATATATATCTTATTAGTTATTAGCTTATTAGTTTCCTTCTCTTCTCTTTATTTTATTATTCAGCACGAGCCTGAGAGGAGACAAATCGAATAGATAGACACATGCATAATATAAAAGTACTTTACTTCCTCAGACTTTCACCATTGCCATTCCCCAAAATATGCACATCTCATTCTCAAAACCCACTACTTTATGTATATATTATATCCTTTAACTTAGATATTATAAGCTTTTCCTATTACTTCTGCAAACCAAAAAATATATTCTTTTTTAACTTAAAACTTGCAATTAAATTACACAACGAGCTTAAAATAGTACTTGGAGAATCTTACACCAGCAGAATGAAACGGAAATAATGGTGAACAGAATATGGTGGACAAATTGGCTTTATAATTAATAATTACCCATAGAATGAAACGCAAGACGTTTTGTCTGGTGAAGAAGCCCACTCCACTATAAAAGTAAAAGTGGATCTCATCATCACTTGGCTTGATTTTCTTGAAAAACATACTTATACACAAGGAAGTTTTATGGCTTAGTGATATTGTCAAAGGACTTTCTTTGCTCTAATGCACACACACCACCGTAGCTTTTATACTTTCCTTGTGAGTGGAAGGATGGTAATAAGTGTTAAAGAGATATAATATGGATAAGAAAGTATGTACACTCAATGCATTTTGATGCCAGGAAAAGAAAGTCTGTAGGTCCCAACACATACACAACACAAGGGACACACTTGGTTTATTTTTTTATTGAAAGTCACGATGCCCCAGTCAAGTTGCCTATACGGCTCACCAAAGTGAGGAACGTAGTTACAGGGGTATATCAAAGTATGGCTAGCTAACTTGCTTGGCTTCCCTAAGCAGAAATGAGAATGAATGGGAGACATTGTTAACTACTCTTGGAAAGTTGTACGTGAAAGAATAAAAAGTAGATTGGAAGGGATTTGAACGATTTTGTGAGAGAAAGAAGGCGAGGCTCTCTCACCACCCATTCATTGAAAAGATACTTTGGCCTGATATTGTTTATGTCGCTGGTGTAAATATTTATTTGCTGGCGGGAATTCCCATGCGTCATAATCCAAGATATTCCAAAAAGAACTGAATTTTTGAAAATTCAGGAGTGCGTCAAGGACAATGCAATAGGAAACAATGTTATCTTCTCTGGAGCTACATGAAATGTGTCTTGTTGCTGGATTTGCAAAGCACAAATTCTTTGTCAACACCAAGTCGCAGTCGTCCCATTAAAGTGAAGAGTCTTTCCAGCGATGCCCCCCTCGTCCAGTTCAAACTGCCATGGGGTACAATACTTCTCTTGATAATGAGATGGACTGGAATGACCTGAATGTCAAAATTTTTCATAGATTAGAAGGAGAAACAACCAAGTGGTTTCACATGCTTAAGCCAGCATTTCCCCTTTACCCTCAGCCGCAAAAAAATTATTTTATGAACCCATCCTCTTGCAGCAAACTCTTTTGAAACCTACCAATGATGGAGATGGATTCCTTACTGAAATTTATGACACGTTTACATCCGTCGGCTTAAAATTCTGCCCAACATTCCGAAGCATGGAGAAATTCTGGAGCTACATCCTGTTATCCATGACGCAATGATTATGCTACGACACACATCTATCATGAAGAAGAAACTTTAGGTCCACATCAAATTGGCAAGCTCGTTTGGCTGTCTTGTAGACAGTTGTGGAACTGACTCCTTCAACTTTTCCTCATAATTAAATAGTCGCAATGATTCAGCCCTTCTTCTTGACTCACCCGGTGCAACTTTGGCTCTCATGATTTCAGTAGAGTTCATAGACTATACTGTGAAATCAATCAAGTCGGTGCTACAACAACAAGCTAGTTTACTTCCTGAAATACGGTAGAATTTCTGGCTGGCTACTGAGAATCCTATTGAAAACTCCTTACATCTCTCTATCCAACTTGGTCGTTTCTTTACAAAAGAGAATTGAAATAGAATATAACATCCCTCCATTTCCCTGACCAGGCCTTTAATGAGCTGAGAAACCTCGTCTACGTCACCATTTGTATGATGATTTTATGAGATCTAAAGGGAGAAGACAATCTTTCCTGTGATACATACGAGCCTTGTACACTCACAAAGGCTCCAAGAAAGAAGCAGCTATGATTTTTTACTACACACATTTCAATGAGATTCTTTGGATTTTCTGGAAAATGTGGAGTCTCAGTACGCCCAAGTGTTCTTTTCCAAGTGAGATTGTTACATATTTTTCGATTTTACTTCAGTTTAATTTTTTTGACTACCATCAATACAATGAAAATTATGCTAAAACCTAGATACGTTGTACGTGGACCTTTTTATTAAATAGTTTGTTATATATTAAGATACAGTGATCCCTGACATGCACATCCTGTGTTCATGGTAAACAAAAAGCTGAACTCAACAAGTTCTCATCCCCAAATAAAATTTGATAGCTATTTAAATATTCATATTGCGATGTTTTTATTCAATGGCATGCCGCGACCTTACGATGATGATAAAAATGTTGTTTATTGTGAGTAAGCTTGAAGTTTGCTTTAAAATACAAACACACCATATAAATCGTTGATTGGACCAAAGAATTTAATTTTTAGAAAACTTTGTAGGAAATGCGATTTATTAAACCTTAGTGCTGCTGAAACACAACATTTCTTTTTGTTTAAATTAATATGATGTCGACTCAAGTATTTGGCATGACATAAACTTTATTAATCGAATAAATGTAAAAATAATAATAACGTAGACACTCACAATTTTACTGAATTATTTTACCATAGCACGCCACAGAAATCGATGAGTTTTTGTGCAAATAGAACTATCAATAAACTACTGAACTTAAAAGAAAATAGGCTTAGAATTTGAGAAGGTGATTCATATTTCTGATGAAAAAATCTGCATGATAAGGAAAGTAGGTCCACTGGTGAAACTGGCTTCCTGTGGATATGGGTTGGGTCATCTAACCCGACTTGTATTTACGAGGGACACTGCAATACACATAAAGCAAAACCGACTGACGTTATTAAAACTGCATTTTGAAATAATGTGCAGGTTACGAAAACATTTATGTTGGTAAACTTACACCGAATTGTCGTAATTTTTTTTTGATATTTTTTTCTTGACTAGCTTGAGTGGCTTCTTCCCCGCTGCTGGTGGTGCACCAACTTGAGTAAACAAAGTTCCTGCTATAGATGGTCTAAAAATCAATCAAATGTAAATTAAACTTTGAAAAGACGTTCCAAAAGATTGTAGAACTCATGTTAATTCAACATTTCCCCTGTTCATCGACCTACCTTGAGCTTGATCTCAGTTTTGCTCTCGCTTTTTGAGCCTTATGCATTTGGCGATGAGCTGGCAATTCGTCTTCGGTGAAAATTTTATCACCAGGACATTTTTTGCATTTGAAGGTCTTCTGATCTTCCGAAACGTTACTTGAGCCACTGCTCAAATTCTGCCTACTCTCAGACATGATTGGCTTTGCTTAAAAATGGATTCAATTGTGAACAGTGTTATGCTTTGAGTATATAGTAACAGGAAAGGGAAATATTCTTAAAACTTCTTGAACATACAAAAAAAACAAATAGTTGTCGGGTTGCCGAGTTCTATGTAACTAAAAGTTTTTGAGTGTTGTAACGCCAAGTAAGACATGCAAGTCCGGTCCTTGCATACCTTTTCTACCTCAAAACACACAACACAAGTACCCATCTACAGTGGGATAGCAGCATTGGGATTTAGGTTTAACAAAAATAAGTAGCCTACAATAGAATTTATGTAGAAACACAGGAGTGCAAATGGATTATATCGGGCTTTGGACTTTGATACTTCGCCAGTTTTATGTGTTTTTTTATTAAAATCAGGAACACACAAGTTATTTAGTTATCAGTGGAAAGAACAAGCGGAGACTGAATTTGTTTTCAACAAGATTTTTTACTTTTACAAAATGAGTTGCATCAAAGACATATAAATGCATTTATCACGCTACATCTTTGTATATCTTAAGTACATGTGCGGCAGTTGCTTTCGTTGAAAAAGTCTCCGCTGGTTTGAGATTACGACGAGGCAATGGTCGCTGTTTTCAAGGAATGACATCATTGCCGAGTAATTGCGCTATGGATAATATTATATGCATTTTTTATGGATGTTATTCGTTTTTTAAAACCTCCCAATTTTAAAGACATTAGATTGCTATTGCAAGCTACAAAGAAAGAGACTCAAGCAAAGCGAATAGACTGTGGTCTTATTGAGAAACACACTGGTATATAATATTGACGGCGGAGTGTCTCCAAAGAGTAAGACTACAGAAAGGGAATGGATTTAAGTTTTACGCACCTTTCTACCATCATATCATATTATACTGTGTCCCAAATTGGAACTTTTATTTGTATTTCCATAAAGTACACCACATTTTTGTTCTGATTTCTGTTAAGCTACGTGTATATGTCATGTTCATGGTTTTTTCCTGAGATTAAGCTCAAAGGTTCAGTTTTCCATGAAGAAATGGAAAGGATATGAAAGCCAATATTCTTCGTCCATTCTCCGGTCAACTATTCTACGTTACACGTACAAGTCTTATAACATTATTTACAAGAAGTAAAATCCACGATGAATTACCTTTTGACTGTGTATTAAAAGAAGCACCTATTTCAAGTAACCTTTACCTTATTTATCGTTGTCCTTTTACCCCAACATCACACCAAACCTTCACGTCTTTCCATTACTTATCATCACAAAAACTTCGTTTCTACTTATAACGTACCGCACATATTATGAATACAGAGCTCATTGTTTTCTTGCATCTGCATGCAATAAAACAAAACCCATTGCTGTTAACCCCATAAAATAACATGAACCGTGTAGACCTTTGTTGAATAAGAATGTTTGGTTTCAACTGATGGTTGACAATAACGAATCGAAGTTATCCAAGTTTTTTTAAATTATTTTAATGAAGACATGGTTGTCTCCCTTCAATGCAGTAATTTTTCTAAAAACGAAATAAAATTATAAAAGTGATCATTCACAAGTATTAAATAGATATGTAAATTTCTCCTCCAACATTTTTGTTCCTACAAGCTCATTGGCCTTGACTTGTGTCTCAAGGCAGGCTCACAGTTATTTTTAACTTTGCGTGACGAGATGCTAATTTACCATGGATAAAGCTGGATAGATAAATACGAAAAGTAGAAATCACAATCAATGATATAAATTTGAAATGGAATTGTAAATACATTTATGCTCATTACATACATACAACTGTGGTAAATTCATCTTTACGGATACACATGAGTTAGTGAATAACTAATGAACAAAAAATCCGTATAATTCATAGCTTCCTAGACCAGACATTGGGTGTGAGAACGAATTTCAGTAGTTGAGTATGGCTATGTCATGATCAAAGACCCACGTGGAATCCTTGGGAATGATTTTATTAAAAGAAATATAAAAATTAAAATTATGTTTGCAAAAGGAAGAATAGAAAGGCACATGCTCCTGTGCTCAATTAACATTTCATGTTATTTGTTGGTGAAGGGAAAAAAGAGACGACTACCCACCCATAAGTATGAATGTATTCCTGTTGCACAGAAAGGCAAGTAAGCGACCAAAAACAACAGACTGCTCTTTGTTTTTACTGAAACAGGTTGGTCATGCTTTATTTCATAGGAAGGGTAACATCTTTCCACCAAAACTTTATTCTAATATCAAGCTGGGGTTAATACTACGTAAAAATTACACTAGTAGTACACATTCTGTAAGAAGTTGCTTGGTGGATGAAGCTGTTAAATTAGGTTTGTAGAATAAGACTTCGTTTTTACTTACTCTTCATGATATGAGACCCATACACTTTTCAAAAATTAAAAGAGAAACCATAAAATCCAACAAAACAAATGGGCTCTAAGTCACTTTTCCGTTTCTTGTATGAGCGAAACTTGGTATGTAGCCACGAAGGGGTTTCATGTGAGATAATGAACATATTTCATATTAAACATATGCTCCGAAAGCATGTGGCAGAACAATTATTGACTAGATTAAAACATTGTATGTATATACTATCATTGACAGGCTTCGTTGATAAAAGTAATTAGTGATAAAAGATAGTGTGGTTTTGGTTGAATTCGTTACGGTAACATTCTCTTTATATGCGTATGCCGGCGTGCTACAATGAGAATTTAGGACATTTTTTTATGTATTTCGAAGGATTATGGTAATCTTTTTTGCATGTAACTAAAAGAAACATGAAACATGAAGAAGATACCTCTTCTTGGGTTTGGTATATAAACTTAAATAATCCTTCAAAGCAGTAGGGTTGGTTTTAAATTACTTTATAAATTTTAATCCGTTTTTCCTTATCCTGTTAAAGGGACCGATATAACGTTCAAAGACAGTTTTACTTAATCTCAAATATTTTCCATGAAAGGTTTGATGGAACATGATGAATCTCAAAAAAATTGAATTAAGATAATTCCTTCGTTTCCTCACCATCAGTCTTCCATAAAAACAATATTGTGAGCACCCCTTCACCGCAAACTAGTAATTTTTATGGCATGAACTTTTCAATGTTTTCACTGTTTTTCGTTTCACGTGTATTGAATGTGAGATGTGTATCAGTTTTAAAGTTTCCGAAGCTATCGATTGGTGGAAACCGAAATAAAGAAGTCAAAGTCAAGATATCGTGCCCCCACACGGAACGACGGACAGACTGGACAAAGCTATAAACTAGCAATAAATTGCTTGTTAATAAGTGCAGTTTAAATCATATGGATACCAAACTTGAGTACCTGTTAAAGCATTCAACGCGTGCAAATTTGCAGTACTAAATGTTATTCTTATATAAAGCAGCAACAACCTCCTTTTTTGTTATAATCAAAGTGTAGTATTTCGCCAAGACCAAATGCAAAATATAATCTTGTTTCCCAGATATGCCAACGTATATTCTTTTGCTCTACGGTACTTTTGGTTTCTCTGGCTGCTTTCAAATCTCATAACATGATGTAGCTGCTCTCTTATCTTGCTTCTATTTTCATGCCTGCAAGCAAAAAAGTTAACATTTGGTCATTGCATTAAGCTACTGATGATGCACATAGCATCAATACTACTGCACTCAAGCTTAAAATCCAAACGCAAGCGAGAGTTATTTGCAGCTTTGTTCAATGAACAACCAAAATTTACGCCTTATTGATGACATTGCATTGATGAATGATGAGAATGGTTCAAGATATCTTAAAAGCAATTAAAATTAGCAAAAGATATTAAAAAGGCAAAACAGAAAAAAGAAAATTGAATTCACAACTTTCAGAAAGAGAAGTATGTATGTATGTTAAAAAAAGATTGAAATATTGCAACCTGTAGTGAGTGCTAGCTGAGATTTTGAGTGATATGATGATATGTGTTTTATGTGCTTTTGCTTAGTCTGACAGCTTTTGCTTCGCATTAGCTCAGGTAGCCACTGTAATGCATTATGCATTTGTTTTTTACACATGCAAACAATAAACTGAACCTTTGTTAATGACCTTGAGCTTTGAGCTACTAAATCCAGAAGCAAGAAAAGCATCACTGCTACTGCACTCACGCTTGGAATTATGTATAACCCGAGAGAGTATTGCGTTGCATTGTTCATTTAATTGATGCTGTAATAATTGAATTGCAAATAATGATGATGAGAATGATTGCAGGTTAGTTCCTATAATGTTAGAAAGGCAACCAGGGAAAAATAATGACTTAAAATTTTGACTTGGATATAATGACAAACTTTCGATGCTGGGTTTCAGCTGCTCTTTGAGTGTTACTTTGCCTTGCTCACTCTTTCCCATTCCTCTAGGAGCTTGGTGATATGTATATGAATACGCAAATATCAGAGATCGTGTAATGACAGAAAGTGAATGTGCAGGAAGTTTTTTGTTGGTGATGTAATATTATGTACATTTATCGCTGAAGATGTGGCCTAAAACTTTAGTTTCAACCTAACTGTCTGTGCATGACCTATCTTGTCCTGCTATCATTTTCCTCAGTTAGGCACCAAAGCCTCAGACTATAGATCTGGACTGCAGTCGAGAAGTTTATAGGAATATACACATACGAATATATATATATATATATATTCGTTATATGATCCACATATCTTGGTTATGAATGTATGCAGGAGAGCACAAAGTTTGTAAAAAGTTAAACTGTATGCCTGTATGCCGAGTCCCTTTTTTCAGCGTTGGATCTCTTCCAGGTTTTCTTTTTTCAGCCTCCAGTTTCGAGTTTTCCTTCTAAGAAACATTTGGAATGATATGCTTGTTTATCACCTCGCCATTCTATTGAACGTCAATATCGTTCAAGTTGGGATTTCTTCAAGTCAATCACAACATTCGCCCAATCTGGCTTGCAATATTCAAAATGTGCTTTCGTATGCTACAAGCTGTGAATATAAGTCTGTACTATATGTGCATTCGAATTCAACCTCAAAACAAATATCTTTTGATAAAACAAACGTTGCTTATAAGTGAGTTGACAAGAAATTGACTCACGATAAGAACAATGCGTTCACCATGTTTAAAATGGATATGACTAATGGATAAACAAGATAAATTAAGTGATATAAATGACTGCATATTTGTATGTGATCATTAAATATATGAATTAAGATAAAGAACATGACTCAAAAACAAAGCACAAAATTTTTTAAGGAGATTTGTGAAAACCTTTCCCACATGTGAAATCATATATTGAGTAATTATGTTTCTGGCAGTGAAGAATGATAGTTGAAACACAAAGTACTGATTCACTCGAACGCAAAATAAAATAATGAACGTCGTTCATGCATTCAATTCCGACTTAATTCATGTGTAACTAATTGAAGGAAATGAATGCAATGAAATGATTCACTGTGCATGTGATAAAAAAATAACATCCGGAATGGTATTTGAATATTGAGTCACCACGAGTGAAACTTTAATTTCTTGGAAAAAAACGATGACAATTTGATGTGCAAAAAAAGTCTATGTGAATACCAAATATCTCATGTAGTTGGTTTAATGTTGGACATCTGCTAATAACATCATCAAGTGATTAGGTGTCGAAATGTTAGAGAGAACAAATTATTAAACGCTCTTTTCAGAATATATATCAAAATTAGTCATCATTGTGTCAGTCTTCTGCATAATATAAAAGCCTGCAATGCGTATTGTTTTTGCAGTAGGAGACTGAGTTTCATTCATCAGACATCACTTTTTTGGGCAGATAGAAGAAGTTATTTCGTCGTCAGGTTCAAAATTTGAATGCACTCACAAAAAGCGAAAAGTTGGATTGCATTTTCGACATGTCTAACTCCCTGATGATTAAAAAGCGGCTTTTGCACAATTCCCTTTCCTTCAAACGCAAAGGGAATTCAGATAGTAGTTGACGTTTGGTGATAAAAACCCCCAACAACTTGCACAAGGACTTCTTTTACGTCAATCTAAATCTGAGTTACAGAGTTCAGAAAACGTAAAATGCATCACAAATTCAGGCGTGGAGTGATCCCCATACAAGATTCGATTAAAATGGAGTTGCTAATGTTTATAATCAGCTATTTTTTAGGAATCTGGCGGGCAGTAAGCTTTCAGTGCGCAACTTTAGTTTGCACTTGTCCTTCATAAATGCAAGACAAGTAGAAGAAAACTAGCTCTTCTGATATTCTCTTTCTTTTGTGTGCATAAATATATAATGCACAGCATTTTTTATTGCTCCCACAGTCTGATCCATTTATCGACTGTCTTTTAATTAAACTTTTGTAGTTTTGATACTGATTTGGCATGAAACTAATGTAGAGCTGATCAGCATAGCATTTACGTACATGTATCAACCGATTGGAACAGCAGGACTGAATGTAGTGGAGATGACTTTGTTCTTTCTTATTCATTTACGATGAAGATAAAGAGCACAAAATTGTAAGCCTGAACCTGAGTGTAACTTGCTCCACATGATATAAACTGTAAAACAAATATATGTGTAGCTTTATATATCCTAGAAAAGTTAAAAGTCTCCGTCAGTTATATTACAAACCAAGACTATATGATATGGTGTGAAGCGTTTATTGACCTCATATATGAATTCTACTTGACAAGAACCTATATAGAACAGTATGCCATTTTAATACTTTGGTAACCCACATCTGAAGAGATGAGCTCATTGTCACCAAAGAACGCGACATATGCTACGTATTTATGTATATAAATTCGATATAGATTAGTTAGTAGTACTCCCGACCTTAAGATGGGATAATATTCCTTTGTACATGGGTATAAAAACACGAGCTAGTAAGTATATATATCGATATCTATCTCACTCTTTTATTTTATGCTGGAAAAGTTACATGGAGAGCTTTAGTCGTCAGTACAAGCGTAAACATTGAAGATGGATATGCTTAGGAGTCCAAGCTCTCTTGCTATACCTTCTTTTTTGTAAATGAAATGAAACGCACAACATTCTCGTTGTCTTTTACTCGAGCGTTCACATACTGACCTTGATCTTCTTGCTCCTTTTTAAGCAGTTATTGCAGTTTTGACACTGAAGATGAAATGCATAAAGATAGCTGATAATCATATATAGATTTGATCTTAGCAGAGCTAGGTGGAGGAGAAGGGACTATGAACTTTCTTATGCATCTTGTTTTGCAATAATTTTTTTACTCATTACGCCTTACGTATTCCTTCCAAAAATAACTATTTGACCATTGAAATGGTTGGTGAATTTCCTTACTAACTAATGCCGAATTGTGATCTAATTCATAAGAATATGGGAACCTATAACTCTCAACATGCTTTTATCAGTTTTTTACTAAATGAGTGTATTAAAAACGTAGAAAAAGGTGGCATAATCATCATCAACCCAAGTGTCCTCAGTAGCCATAAAATTTGAATAAAAAATATTTTAACTAATCTCATGCATGAATCATACACCAAATGAACTCCTGCGTAACCTTTTTATTTTATTATGAATTATGATGATAAATGATTTTAAATACAATATTATAATTTGCATGATAAAATGATTACTTCCGTGAAAATGTTATGATTTCATGGGCACAGACAAAAGTATTTTGCTTCATTGAGCAGACCATTAAGAAGAAGAAATGATAGCAAAGAAAAGGAAAATTAAGACAACGCGTCCGTCATGTTTATGCATTTATTTGTAGCAGTGAAAATTATAGTGGTACATAACGTATTTATTTAGTAGATATGAAAACTTTTCAAATTTTAATTTCCATTCCCTCCACATATTTCACCAAAAAATGAAAAGAGCTCTTTACAACTATTTCTATTACCTGGTTTTTAATCCCAGAGTCAGTAAGTGCAAGACAAATTTCTGGAAACATCAAAATATGTAGCAACAACAAGGCATTGGGGAATCAAAGCACCACAAGCATGAAAAGATAAACGAAGAAAAGAAGTTCCTTATCATGTAGCAATTGTGATATTATGACGAGGACAAAGAACACCCTCATCAAAAATGAAAAGTATGCTGGTTTTTGAGCATGCTGAATAAAGTAACGAGATATTGGTATGCAGGACTAGGTATGTACGATGCAAATTAGTACTTGACTTCTTATACAATCGTTTTTAACTAAAATCACATCAGTATACAGCAATCAATCAGTATACCATTTGCACACAAATCCCATAATTTAAAACATAAGCTCCAACAAAGATTTAAATTGATTTACAAAAGAACATGATGAATGCTTGGTATTTATACATAAAAATGGTACTCTTTGTTGTTGTGTCATCTATATTCCTATATAGGATACACCAATATTCCTAAATACTTCTGTATAAAAATGCTCCCTCAGTTTCAGCGGTATCGACACTGACTTGATATGACATAGAATTTTGTAACATGAATCTACAAATAAGAACTGCAGGACAGGACAAAATTCTTGGACATACGAAGAAAACTTCAACTCTTCCGCATCAAAATGACACCTCAATCTAAAATTTATCGCAAGGAAAACCTATACTAATTAATTATTAAAGATGGGCAATTTTCAGCTGACATATCTGAGCTGGATTCCTCATCAAGTTGGACACAAACATCCAAAATGGCCAAAAATGATTAGATTCGAAGTAAAAACGTACTTAGACTAAGTGAATTTGAATTCGAAGAGGGATTTTGAAAATCTAGAGATAAGAAAGGAAAAGAACTTTTGCTACTGCAACTGCAACCCAAAATGCTAACTCTCCATCATCATCATCCTGAGCTGCAACTGCTGTCAACACAGAATCTCAATTAAAATTAAGAAATATGTCACCCTTTGTGATTTCGTTAAGATTCCAAACAATACATTGTGAGCTTGGATCGTCCTAAGTTTGGCATTAAAAAAAATTCAAGAAAGACTGTTCAAAGTTGACTGTGGCTACCTTTAGAAGTTGGTACTTAGGGATCAGAAACGTGACCACAAACGAGATGCTCATTATTGTCGATTTAGCTGGCATGTAAACGATGGACATTGACGATATATACTTATTTCATTTCCTTTTTGACCAAATAATGTGATGATGGTGATAATATTTATTTCAGATTTGTGTAGAAATGGAAAAACTCCAAAATTGATACAACTCCTAGTCCAGAACCAGAAGAATTCGAAATGACGTTGCTAGCTGATCAACGCAATATATTTGCCATTTATGAAGAAGGCGACATTGGAAGAGGAAGAAAGTACTCAGTGTTGGTCTTGGCGGACGGCACCTTCTGGAGGCTCGAACTGGGTCGCTTCTCTGTCAACCGTACCTGTTGACGTTTGACTGGAGCCACTGGATGACCAAGTCACCTCCCACCCTCATCCAATCCTGGGCAGCTGCAAATCGAGTGAAATTAGCTGAAGAGGGACTTATTGCGCCTACTGAGGAGTAAAAGGACAAAGCACTTCCTGATCCACTGGAGTGGCTTCTCATCTTCAATTCAAGTTGGACAAAGCTGATTCCCACGTCAAAGACGACCCTTGAGCGATTCAACAAAGTTATTGTAGAAGGAATTGTAGTGCATGTTGACTTTAATACTGCTGGTATTGGTCAATGGTAAAACAAGTGGCAGTTTGGAACTGGAATTTTGCCACTCTGAATTTAAAAATCAACAGTGGCAGGCATCCAAATCAGTCTGGAAGGCTTACTTTTGCATGGTGGTAAAACAGCAAAATCATAGTGACATATTTTTATCATGAAATAATTTTCTCATGATTCTATTTCTTTCTTCTTTCTTATTCTTTTCTAGTGATGAGAAGACTAGATTCACTTCTTTGCTTTCGTTTCCCGTTCGAGTGAGGAGAGACAGAGTAAAATGCACATCCGCTTCCCCTTCGATTCAATCGAATATGAAGAGACCTGATATGCTTGTCTACTATACTGTACCATTCATGTTTTACGTATCCAAGTCAAAGTTCTCTCGCTCTTACAAAGAAAGAGATGAAACAAAATATTCCATATGTTGTGTGCAAATATAAGTAGCCTTTATAATATTATGTATTGGTATAGAGTCTGGGTGACAAATATTTCAAGTCATTGCACGAAAACTCGGAGCTGGCAATGGGACACATTTTCTTTACCTACATTACATATATTATTATAATTACGTTTACGTATATTACGGACTTGGTTTAGTGTGTGTTTTACACTCAATATATTGCTCATACAGTGCCAGTCGCTCTCGTCATCATCATCAGTTTTCTTTCGTATGTAAAGACTGAATCCCAACTGTTGCTCAACAAGAAAAGGAATAGTCTGTGAAACTTGTGCTCTTCTCGCAGGCATGGGACTTCATATGAATTATAACGAAAGGTAGGTTACAATAAATATTTCAACAAACAAGTTTAAACCTTCATAAATATACAGAATTCTCATCATCATCATATCATACTTTCCATGTCAGTACATTGGCAACAATTTTTTCCATCATCTGTTTGAATTAACAAGAGCAAGTGAAAAATATGAACTTGTGATTGCAAAAAGCAAATATGGAATTGAAGATCCTAAACAAAAATTTAATTTTGTGCAACCAAACCTCACTGAGAAATGAAACTTAGCAATAACCTATGCTTCAAGAAAAAAGTTTTCTGTCCGTTGGTTTGAAAAACAGAGAAGACACCCTGAATGCTATGGGCTTCTTTAATACACCTTCTGTGTGGCAATTTTCTAACGTTTGTCAGAATCGTGAATACATGAAACAATTTGGACAATAGCATTTATTTGAAAACTAAAAACAGATTCTTTTAAATATTATACAGCAGAGCATTAAGAGAAAGAATTGATAGTGAAGAAAAATAAAACCAAGACAAGACGCCATTCCCATTTATTAGTTTATTTGTAGCAGTGAAAATTGATGGTGGTACAAAACGTTTTATTTGGGATACATGGAACTTTTTCAAATTTTAATTTCCATTCTCTCAACATATTTCATCGAAAAAAGGCATACAAATGAAAAGAGCTATCTTCCATTCATTTACAAATTGACTATTCCTACCGATCTGGTTTTTAAGCTAGAGATTATTGTAGCTTCCAGTCAGTCGGTACAAGAATTAGCATAAGAACTTCTACCAACAACGAAACATTGAGGATCAGAGCACCACAAGCGTGAAATGATAAAGTGGTACATAATTGAAGCAAAGAAGCTCCTTCTCATTTGACAATTGTGATATTATGACGAAAAATGCACTCATAAAAAACAAAGTATGCAGATTTTTTAGCATCCTGTACAAAGGAACGAGATATTGGCCAGGAGCCATTCAGTAGAACTAGGTATGTACGATGCAAATTAGTTCTTGACTTCTTATATAATTGTTTTTAACAAAAACTCACATTAAGCAATCAGCATTTCATTTGCAAATAAAACCCACATCTTCAGCACTCCCTCAGTTTCAGCAGTATTGACACTGACTTGATAATGATATACAATTTCTTAGCATGAATCTACAAATTAGATCTGCAGGACAGGACAGGATTATGTCGAAAAAAAATCTTGAATGTGTTGTATTGTACTAGAAGAAATTGTATGCACATCATTGAATAGTGGAGATAGATTTGAGCGTTTTTTTGCCTTTTTTACAAGAACAAAAACGCTTTTTACACCCAGCCATTTACTTGGAAAGAGAACCGACAATCATAACCCAAAGTAGCAAACCTTTTACATTTTTCTTTCCTTATATTTTGGACCCGCTGTTGAAAAAAATTATTTTATTACAAAATATAATATTAATAGATTCAGATAACAGTTCCATCGCGATTTCTATACAAACCCAAAAATAGAATTGCCATCAGGCATGCAACTGTGGTAATTTTGGTGAAAAGGGATCAGGTCACTAATCATGAAGTTTCTAAAAACTGTAAACAGACAAAATCCTAGTCAACTTTAAGGAACGTGTATGATTTTTCCTAATGACAATTATGTTTAGATTTTACCTTACTGCACACGTTGGTGAGTGTGAAAAAGTAATGACGGAAGCTAGTTTAAGAAGCCTGATGTTCTTTCTTGACATGAAGAAATGCCAGAGCCTGCTGTGAAATAATTATGATAAGAAAAAAATATTTTGATATTAAAGCCTCCTTCATTGACTTAGAAAAACAGCATCTTCGCACTCAATGATGAAATGCGAATTCAAAGATACGTTTTCATTCTCTTGTTGTGTACAGAAACATTATTATATTATGAGTTTCTATCACGTATTATTGAATTCAGGAGCATAGAAATATATTATATAATATATAATGACCACGAATCTTCACGAAAAAGTATCACGTCAAAAAGTAATTTTCGGCTGAAAACTCTGAAATTGGAAATGTCATTTGAGCAATTTAGTAACACACACATGAAAGATATGGACCAAGTAAAGAAAATGAAATGAGTGAGAAACATACAATTCAAACCATTTCTACCATACATTCGTCTTCTCCCTTGTTTACCTTTTTCACTGCTGAAAAATATTTTATATCGGCTTAGTCATCAAAGTCATTTGCATACAAGACATTATTCCTTTTTATTCATATTCATTTCCATTTATTCCTGAATTTTTTTATTCAAACTTTTTACTATTAGTAACTTCTTTTGCTGGCCCTTTCACCTGCTATATTTTCTACTGCTAACTCTCGCAAACTAAAATTCTTCGAATTTGTGTACTTGTGATTCCTAGAAGTTCAGAATGTTTTTTATTTTGCTCCAACTACATTATATGAGCAACCTTAAATTACGTAAAAAAGAAAAGATTGAAGTATTGCAAACTGTAGGTATTTCTGGCTGAGATTTTGAGTGATATAATGATAGATGTTTTGTGTGTTTTTGCTTGCTCTGGCTGCTTTCGCTTCCCATTAACTCAGTTAGCCACTGTAATGCATTATGCATTTATTTTTTACACAAGCAAGCAAAAAACTGAACCTTTGTTAATGGTCTTGAGCTTTGAGCTACTAAATCCAGAAGCAAATAAAGCACTGCACTCACACTTGGGATTACATATAACCAAAGAGAGCATTTTGTTGCATTGTGCATTGAATTTATGCTGTAATAACCAAACTTTCATAAAGAGATATATGCTGGTTTTCAGCCTGCAGATTTAGTGTGACTTTGCTTTCCTCACTCATTCCCCTAGCCTTTTAATTACGAGCTCTGTATGATGCTCTATATGAAACGCAATGATCACAGATTGTGGAAAATCGTAAAGTGAATTTGCATGAAGTGTGTGGTTGTTGGTGATGTAGTATTACAAACATTCATTACTTAAGAAACGCATTAAAACATTGGCTTCCACGCCAGTCTATGCATGAGGTATCTTGTCCTGCTATCAGTTTGCTCATTGTCAGTTCAGACTCCAGATCTGGTTTAGTTTTAAGAAGTTATCCTTCTTTACTTGGGTTAGTGATCTACCATAGTGCTTTGAAACAGTTTGATGTTGGTGGATGGAAAGTATCAATCGCATTTTAGTCTGTGATGAAAAAGCTTGCAAGTAAACCAAATTCACACTCGCAATCATTTACCATAGTTGGATATTGAAATATACTTTCTTTCGCAGTCAATGCTTGGCTAAGTGATGTGTAACAAAAGACTACATAACTGCCCAATATCATCATCATCACTCATCATTACTGCGTGATAAGCAACACCAAAGAAGAAATAATACGGCGTATATGGGCTAGGGAATAAACAACTTGTGTTGAAAAATGTTGAAACGAAAAAAAGAAGTCGGAATATAATACTGATGCATGTGGAGTATATCAATTGTAAGTCTATAAGGGCTTGGATACGCTTCTTGTATTATACACCACGACTTTGTCTTTAATTTGGAGAAGAGTTTGGGATGGGCTCAGACTTAATTTCGGGTTGACAGTTTTTCAAGCTGAATGTGTTTGAAAGAAGGAAGAGACAAGAAAGTTTTTTAAAGTTTAAGTGTCACAAATTATAAGTAAAACAAAGTTTGTTGATGTGAATAGGAACAGTATGTGACTGGAAAGTAAATAAAAACATTGTAGTTCTCAAAGTTTTGCACTTATTCTGGGTAAATTTATTATTGTGAAGTTAATTAAATTGCCAACTTTGTAGCATCGCCATGCTTATTCATTGATTTTTTTGTTTATTCTCCTTGTGCTCGAAAGTGAAAACCTTGCACTCAAACTACCAAGAATGAAAATGACTACCTTGAACTGACCTTCTGGATTGTCAAGAAAGGTTTGTTTTTATTTTCATTTAGTTTTTATTTATTTCATCAACTCGTACGAAACATTTTTAATTTAATGTGGGTAACAAGTAAGCTCCTTCTTTAATAGGAGGCTTCGTGAGAATATATTGTAGCGACTTCGTGGCTACTGCACTTCCACACACAGTTTAGCTATTTGAAAATAGGCTAACAGATCATGTCATTTGAATTCCTAGAATCCATTGAACAAGAAGGACTCAAATTGCTAATATAACAAACAAATTCGAAAATTAACATTTGCTAAGTAGTTGCGATATGATACTAAACTTTTGGCTTTATGCCTCCTTGTTTCTGACCCACGCCGCTTTCGAATTCCTTGTAATCGTTCATTAGAGCCGGCTTTCTCCATTCGAAAGCACAGCATGCGTAAATAAAGGTATATATAAATGTTCAAAAGCCCAAATGAATATATGCAATGAAATACAGCTATAATAAAATTTAAGTGGACATAAGACATCTGAAATAATCGATTAGTCAGTAAGTTATGTGCACCCACAATTTGTAGATAGTCAGCATCACATGCAACATTTTTATACTGCATACATTGCATTATGAACAACATATTTTTGTAAAAAGAGGATTGATTTATTACGTACGGGCTAACGGCAGGTGAAACGCCCTTTAAATGAAAATGTATATCATATCTTCAAGTCAACAAAACGTAAATGATCCACACCAACTTTGTACGTTTCATCACATTGTTTTCATATCACACCCAATAATTAGATAAACATGTACGTGTATGATATATGGAAAATACAGAAGCTTGCCGACATCCGCATAATCATGCGAACGATAGTAATTTGTAGTGTATTTCAACTACTTAATACCTTTTCAAAAAACAAGAAAGGAAGAGTAGAAGGGTTTTTTGATAAATGCTGCTAATGTTAAGTGGAGCGAAAGGAAGTGGAATCCTTTCTGGTGTAATTTTTACAATAAAATTCTTTATTTTGAAACTTGGTGATAAGAGAAGTAAAAATATTTGAATTCAAACTTGTGCTAAACTTGTGCTTAAAGCGTTTTGTGCACTATTAGTTGTACTGGTTTCTGATTTACGATGGAACAGGGTTTGACAGGTAGGTAGTCTAAAAAACAAAAACATTTATCAGTTTACTTATTTTTTACTCAATCCAAATTAATAAACGGGTACTCAATGCAGTTTTTATAACCTATGGATTTTGTACGATTTTTTTAGTAGTTCTGAGATTGCACTGAAATTAACGGCATGTGTAAACGAGTGTAAACATTTGTTTTAACCGACGTTTCGGTTTTTACTAGTTTTTATCAGAGTTTTTGTCAAATATGAGAATAAGTGTACATGTCAGTGGAACTTCATCCATGTACATCTTATGTAAAATTCACATCTGGTCTCGTGTGTTATTTCTTCAAAAAAATAGTTGACTGATTGATTGTAATTCAAATGGATTTTGGTTTCTGTACTTCAGTTAAAATACATCTCGTTAAAAAATATTTGTTAATTTAAATTTTAAAACACTTGTATGAACTTATCTTTATAAAATTTCATACATTGTGAAAGGAATTGAATATTTAGCCTTTGAGCAACACATGAATATTGAGTGATTTTGTTTGTTTTGTTTGTGCTTCAAATAGAATTGTTGTGTCCAACTCCCCAGGCATGATGAACCCTCCGAAAATTGGACATGGAGAGTTCGATAAGGTTTGTCTCAATTTTAATCTTTTTAACCCATAATTTTTAGAACATGCTGAAAGTAAGTTTTACTTTTAATCCATGAGAGATTAGCATGGTATCGTTATGTATATACTTCTACAGAAGGTGTGTCTATTTGAAAATAGGGTTATATATATTGATAGTGCCTGATCACGCAGATGGTATTAGTTTTCAGAACGAAAAGTAATTAACAATCCAAACCTTTTCCTACTTACCAACAGTTTAATTTCCTCCACACATGACTCATATTATCATACTAAAATCATTTTATATTCATTTTCATTGCCTACCAAAATATTTAGCCTTCGTA
This sequence comes from Orchesella flavescens, assembly GCA_964034955.1. Classification (NCBI taxonomy): domain Eukaryota; kingdom Metazoa; phylum Arthropoda; class Collembola; order Entomobryomorpha; family Orchesellidae; genus Orchesella; species Orchesella flavescens. Next base: position 7,658,851 of record OZ035953.1, read on the forward strand.
TTGAGATAAAAACTAAGGTGAGAATACATCGTGTAGAACGGCGGTTTAACACTGTAGCAGGTCGGCTATTTGTCAAAGAATATCCCACAGATTGATGTAAAAGTTTTCTTACGCAATATCATGTAATGGTTCTTTTAAAGTGATTGAACATTAGGATCGAATTTGGACATAATTAATTTTTCAAAACGTATGCCTTTATTAACTCTGGTTCAAATAACTTCCAAATCCATAGAATGTTTCATAAGAGCAGTAAGTACATTTTATCTTTAGGAATCTTCGAACTTGTTTAAAAAAATCAAGCTTGTCAACAAATCGTGTATTTGAGTGTGATGTGCTCAGATCATAACGTATACAAAAACAAATGCGGATTGACTTTTCTGTACCTTAATTTTCGCCAAATTATTTCCCATAAACGAAAAGCGAACTTTTTTTACCACACGTCCTTCTAGGCTTGGGCTAGTAACATTCCATAATGCTTTGAAACAAAGTGAAGCGCTGCAAAATTTAATTACTTCATGTCGGTGGGTGGAAAGTGTATCAAATTTTAGTCTGCGACGCAAAAACTTGCCAAGAAACCAAATTCACGCTTGTAATCTTTCATTACAGTTGGGTATTGAAATGTACTTCATTTCGCAATCAATACTTAGCAAATTGGTATGAAATAAACGATACGTGCATGTGATACACAAGCGACGCGGACCAGTTGAAAAAAATTGACCCTACCAGTTGATTTACCATGAAAAACTACCTATAAATTCTGAGTTCAGGTAAATCAAAAGAAGCAAAAACTGATGTAACCTCAGTGGGATTCGTAATGGAGCCCAATATTTCAAAGGTTGCATGAGAGCAGCACTTATGCTTTAGATATCCACGATTATGACAGTTACAATCTTACGGTCACGTTCTTCACTCTACAAGCCCCCCAAATGAGAAAATTTCCAATCTCAAGAATCAACGCTCCGCGTCGCTTAATAAAAACCATATGTGGAGTAATGTGTAGTGTAACGACATTTAGTGAAATTTTTATTGTTGATTCTAAACTTACGAGGGAAGGACCAGGCAAGATTTTTTTGGATTTGGCTGAGACTCGGTGTAGTAGAACCTTTTGGTGAGAAAGTAAACCCTATAACGTGTTTTGACTCCATGGCCACGAATTTCAGAGTTATAGAAATTTTAATTTCATCGGGTCAGTTTTTGAAATTTCCCATTTTTCTTATGGAGTTTAACATGGAGAAAACCAGCTTTCACGGGTACCCCCCCTATTCCATCAATTCAAAACTTCCAAAAATTCAAAAAATGCCTAAAACCCCAATATATTGATGTAAAAGTGTTGCAAACCATGAAATATCGTCAAATAATGCATTTTAGATAAACGCCAGGGGTGGGCTTTCCAATGTATGTACGCATACCTGTATTGAAAACTCGAGTTTTACAAATGGAAGGCTCGTTAACTCAGAAACACTTTGCCATGGAGACCTCATATTTGGCACCAAATAATGTTTTACCATAAGGTACTTCTGTGCCAAGTTTCAGCCAAATCAAAAATAATCTTGCTTGGTCCTTCCCTCGTTGGAGTAAGTGGACTATTAGTGGAGATTCCTTTGGTGGCATCCGGCTCCCATTGTTTCTAACCTAAATATGCTTGCCGGGGATATTATGACTACGGCCAGTCAGAGCTCAGCGTGCCAATTAGCACTCCAAAACGAGCTCAGAGTGCGGATTAGCACTCCTTCGATTTAAAATTGTTTCCAAAAATTAAAATTTGAATACAAACAATAAAAAATTCAACTCATGTGTGACATTTAATGAAAACAAGAATGAATTTGAGTACAAATAAAGTTGACACAATAGAAGGTCAAATGCATGAATCATGTAATGTGTTGTTGTCTTTTCGAAAGAGAAACACTAACAGTCAGGAATCAGCCTGCTATTTAGCATGCCCGGCCTGCGGATTAGCAGGCCTTGGAGGGATGCAAAGGGATGCAGGCCTTGGAGGGAACAAGAATGATACTTATGAGCAAAAAATTAAAACATTGTAAAACATTAATAGTAACTGCATGTCCATAACTTTTATGGTTCTTTCTTATCAGCGTAACAACCTAGAATTAGGGTGCTGCAAGTATGAACTATGAATGCACTTGACACATGTATGTGTATGTATTTTTGGGTGCTATGAGGCAAGGCAAATTTTAATATTATCATATGCAAAAATTATTGTAGAGTAGAAGGTGCTGGTAAAACTTCGGCTTTTAAAAACGAAACTCTTTCCGTCAGAAATTCAGAAGTGCACCCTGGTTACTAATCAATAGCGTTAATCGGAATACGAAATTCTGAAAGTCTGGGAAGAAAATGAATGGGCTCCCCACACTTTTCAAAATGAATTCAAAATTTTAATTCCTTCTTAATGCAGCAACCTTATCAATTAGTTGCTAGGACAATCCTTGGGTATTTTGTATATACTTGATGAAATTTGCTCATCAACAACACTTTCAAAATCATTATCATCAATAGCAAGCCATTCGCCATTCAGAAAATAAATATTCCAGGCCTACTAAATAGCAGACCATTCGGAAAATACATAAATCAGGTCTGCTAAATAGCAGGCCGGGCCTGCTAATTTACAGGCCAATCATAAAATGTTAATTTAAAAAGTGGTGGTTGAGTTCAAAATTTTCGGCTTGTATCCAATAAATGATACACTATAAATTGATAATTTTTAATCACTTGACTAATTTTTCTCACTTAATAATTAAATGAAATTTAAAAAATTAATGTTTTTGAAATTCAAAATTTCGAAAACTACACGGTCAAAATTAAAACTACACGGTCAAAAAATTTAAATTTGACCTTCTTTAATATTTTTTTTTTTTTTTTTTTTTTTTGCTTCTTTACTTGCAGACTCTGTTGAACAGCAGAGGTCTTTACTCTATTAGGCATTACCCCAGGTTCCAGAGATCGACTTACTGAGCAAGTGGTCCATAGCTACTACTACGTCGATTCAATTCATGTGTAACTTAACTATGGCTCGAAAGCCGCAGCATTGAGAGAACCACATTATTGGCATTACTGCCACTCCAATTTAATTGGTGGGAGTCATCACCATTCAATATCACACGTTTCGGCCAGAGGTCGGTCACACCCCTTGAGTTCTCTCGCCGCCCAGAGAGGCACTAAGGTATGTTGAAGGCACCAGCACTGAGATTCGAACTAGTGCCTCAACACACCATAGTCGGCAGCCCTAGCCACTGGGCTACCTACGCCTCTCATATGAAGATTTTAAAAATTTGTGCTCGGTAACTATAATTTGTGCCAGCATTAAAAGCTTTTTTTCACAAAATTGGCATGCTTATTAGCATGCCAATTTCGCTCGGCCTGTTGATTAGCAGGCCGGGCATGCTGTTTAGCAGGCCTGGCCTGCTATTTTTCATTCCTCCATGGCCTACTATTCCGCAGGCCGGGCATGCTAAATAGCAGGCTGATCCCTGACTGACTAATACATATGAAATTGAGTTTTTAAACCTGTTTAATCAGCTAATCAGACACCCCAAAAATATTGGAGTGCGAATTAGCACTCTGAATTATATTTGGAGTGCTATTTAGCACGCCTAGGAGTGCGAATCAGCACTCGTTTTACAAATTATTCCCAAAAAATCACACAATTAAGTTATAAATTTTTGAAACTACACACAATAATTTGCAACTTTATTTATGTATTTTTAGTGAAACTATTAAAATTTTAGCTTTTACCATTCATTTTAAATTCAATTTCGAATAAATACAACCTTTAAAATTCATTTTCTCAATTTTGCCACGATGAAAAAAAATGGCCACGATGAGAAAATCCTAATTATCGTCTAGATTCATAAACTGATTTTTAATTTCTCGAGCACTTAAGTATATGTTCGACCAAAAAATATCATTTTTTTAACAAAAACAGGAGTGCTAATTAGCACTCATAAAATAGACAAGAGTGCTAATTAGCACCCATAAAATAGACAAGAGTGCTAATCAGCACTCCAAAAATAGCTAGGAGTGCTGATTAGCACTCTTTCGAAGAGTGCTAATCAGCACCCGTAAGAGTGCTAATTAGCACGCTGAGCTCTGACTGACAAAATAATTACTTCAGGTACAAAACAAAGTAAAATGAATAAAATGTTAACAGTTATATTCTGTTTGTTTATTTTCAGAAAGTCCTAAAAACTTTGCATTAAGCTATTACATCACCAAATTAAGTTCATCCAGGAAGAAATTTAATTCGTCAGTTGAAAGATAAGGTGAGTTTCAATGCTATATACATGATCACGTCAAAAATCTTTTGATTTAAATAATTTGTTGACATTGTTGATACTAAAAATATTATAAGGCGAGTTGTGTTTTTCATTATGAACCAATCTGATGGAAATGAGTCCGACTGTTATTATTACATAAACCTACTTCTCTAAATTTTTATGATCACATCAATAAAGCAACATGCAAGTTAACTAGAGAAGGTTTTTAAATTATACCATCAAGTCATATTTTTCAAAATTGGACAAAAGTCACAATTTAAAAGATTATTTAAACATCGATGTCCACACATTGCATAAGCATTTGACGAGAACGAATATTATAGTACTTATGTAAGTTTGATGTTTGGGTAATTTAGTAAATGTATAACTCCTTAAAAATACACTACAATTCTTAATTCATCACATCAAATATTCAAAGAAAAAATCAGAAATCTCCTTAAATTGGAGAAAGTGACGAAATAATTCATTAAAAATATGCCGGCTTGGTCAGTGCTCCGGCCATAGATTAGTCAACCCTGAGAGAATATTTTTGTACTAATTTATTGTTGATTTCTTCTTATGTACTATATATACACATAATAGTTTAATTAGGTAAAGATTGAAATTTTTTTTGTGATATTTTGATTTAAAAAAGGTCGAATTCTTATTTTTTATATGAATATAAAACAGAAAGATTGCGGCCAATTTTTTTTGAGTGGGATCGTGGTTCAACATGCTAACCAAAATCCAAATACTTCCACTGCGTCAGCAACGGACTACTCTAAACAAGATCAACCAAATGCTGATACCAAACAGAAGTCAGACTGCTCTAGATGAAATTGCGCACATTCCAAAAGACCAGATTCCAATTTTCCAAGATTCCAAAGAAATTACCAACTGCAAGATAAGATTTATTTTTGTATGAATATAAGAAAGGCTTAAATTTTTACACAAAATTGCAAATACTATTTGCAATTTTGCAAATACTATTTGCTGTAAGCCATAGAAATATTTACTGCCTGTCCGTAGGTACACACAATTCAATAACTAAATCACCTGAATCGTAATAATGTGGTGGTAAATCGCCAAGTACATTATAAAAAACCCGAATCTCAAAGTAATAACAAGGCTCAACATGATTTTGAATATGAATACTGTAACGTTATGCCTTAACGCGGTGTTAGATACTACTTATCTACAACCTATTCTATGCTTAATCACTGATAAGCCACGAGATCGATTATGTCTAATAACGACTTTATTAACATAAGATCATATAAGAGAACATCATGTGTACAGAGCTCAAGCTTACAACTAACTCCTGACTGAGTACATTCTGTGCTGACTGCACGAAAAGCTAAGCACACCTTCACAATATCAAATATTACCACGTATAATATTACCCCAGCACAAATACATAAAGTAAAATCAAAAATAAACCCACATGCGATACTTAATTTAACGGTTTAAAAACTTGACTGATAACTTTTAATTGGCAGGCTTTGCGTTTGCAAGGTGTTCTTTTGTCTTAGAATGTCCTGTCTTCAGCCACAACGTCTAAATGAGAACAACACAATAGTATATCCTCCGTACATACAATCTTTAGTAGTAATAGCTAATAGAACAGACATGCAGACGCAGAAAACTTAAGGAAAGTTCAATAGCATGGTGTCCACAATCAAGTAGTATTTTTTACTCGATCGCTGGACGTAAAATGTCAGTTTAAAGTTAAAATATTGCAGTTTTTTAAATTAGAACGTTGTTGCTTTTCTCCGTGGGCATATCGTAGACAATCTTCGTATTATCTTGTATTCTGCAAACTTAGTGGACGTAGTATAAACGAAGAAATGAATATTCTTAGTGTGGTAAATATATTGGTATTAGTTTAGTTTAATCTCTCTTCATACATAATAACATACAAATGATATGCTGATAAGTAAGAATAATAGAGCCAGCTATAAAGGATATAAGTTACACTTTGATTTAAATAAACAACTTACGAGGTACTGATTTGTCAGTAATAGCGTGAACGTCCAAGGTCGTTTCTTTTCTAAAGGGGCGGTTGTGTGGTCGAGGGGTTAGGAAGTTATCCTAGCATTCTCAAAAACTACTTCTGTCGTAGTTTCAATCCTGCGCCGCCCAACAATAATACGTGGAAATGAGACTGAGCACATTGAGTTTGGGTATGGTAAGTTGATTTAAGCTAAACTTAACATGATTAGTTCTCTCTATATGTATGGCTTAATTTAGCCACACTCTAGCCACCCCTAGGCTGTAGTAAAAATAGGCGAACGGTAAGCTTTGCATATCAGGTGAGGCTATGACTACCAATGGCAATTTGCATATCCGTACTGTTGGCTTGAAAGTCCATTGGTATAAGGTTTGCTTATCAATGGCACTTCTCGAAAAAAATACCACTAATATGTACACGAGAGAGATGGTGAGAACCCTAAATACTGGATTATACTGCTGGGTGACTTTTTTAATACAAGTCATTCCTTCTCGATAATACATACATACAAGGTCGTTTCGTAATACTAAAAGGCAATCAAATATGTTCGTTTTTAGTTTTTCCCAACGTATAAGGCTCCTTATATCATTTTGGAATCCAATGTAAGGATACCCATAAAGTTCATTCAAACGTTCTCGTGGACATTGTTATGTTGATTGTAACAGAATTTTAACTTCCCGTGAGATATGTTAAAATAAGAAAACTTAAACTGAACTATTTTGTTCTCTCATTCATTATTCTATATTCATATATTCTTCTGTACAAGGGTTAGTGAGTGACTGATGTTGAAACATACAATTTCAAGGGTTTATATAAGAAGTGGATGCACATCAGTTCAATCATATATCATACGTATTCATCATACATATTTTTATAAACTTATTCATACATTATCAAAATAATTTCATGCCTATGCTTGTAAACAAACGTCCATTTCACCATGTTATGTACAATAAAAATACAACAAACTAACTACTTTGCATATAAGTTTTTTAAATTTTTTCCAACATTTGTTAAAGCTCTAAAGCATATCATTATTTGCTGAGTCGCCAAGAAAATTTTTTCCAAGAGATATTTATCCTTTTACCATTTAATATTGTACTATGTTTTTAGTAGGTAGGTATTTTATGGTTTATGCAAGAAACAATTAGAGAGTAAGAGAACAACTGGAATTTTAAGAGAGCAGAACAAAGGCAAGAGAGCCAGAGCTTCATTTATTTCTTCTTTATACAGTTTCTGATTAATTTGTAAATACTTTTAAATACGCATCTTAACTTGGTTAGGTGCGTTTATTGCATATTTTATCCTATTCGGAAGACACGACGCCGAAAGCGCTTACCTAAGGAAACTTAAAGAATGATACAATTCACGTGCAAGTAGCGTGATGATGATGACAATTCTGAAGGAATTGCATCATGCCATTTACAAAATAACAGTATACAATTTACAAAGTAAAGTTCCCACCCTCCACAGCTTTCGAATTAGTCTAATATTTCTGACGATTCCTAATATTCTATCTTGAACTTTGGTGGTCCTGAATAAATAGAGGGTTACTCTTTAGCGATCTGTTGGCAGATGCCACAGGAAACAGCACGGTTGCTTGGATGCGCCATCAGTTTGGGGGGATTTTCCCCTTCACTTTCGGCTTCAAAATAACACTGTACAAATTCGGTTTCAAAAGACTTAACCTTAGACGGTATTTTTGTCTGAAAAAAATGTTACTTAGCCTCACGCATGAACCATTAGATTTGTTCATGTTGTTGTACCCGAGGGCTGTCTCCTGGTGTATATACCATCTAATGTATATATATATATAGGTTATAACTATAAATTGTATATTGCTTACATATAAGAAATAGGGACTACGCCTAAGAGGGAGATACAATACTCCCTGTTCTTACTGGAAAACTCAAAACTCTTACTGGAAAACAAAGCAAAACATGAGCATGAGCTCATATCAAATTAAATTCTACCTGTTGCTGATTAAATCTGATTCTACCTGTTGATAAACGGAATGGATCTAAAGTGAGTTGTATAAAAGATTGATATATACCTAGTGTGGCGAAGTACAGATATTTTGTATAATTTTTAAGTGGTTTTGTTTTTGTGTTTGTGTACTGTTAATTAAAGTAATAATTCATCATAATTCACCTTTTATTCATAATGTATTGTAAAGAGACAATTGACGAGGTTCGAAATGCCGTAGAAAGTTGAGTTTACTAAATACGAAGTTTGGGATTTGGTTTTGGTTATAAAGTAAAGTAAGTTATAAAGCTGATTTCCTTCATGTCTTGATTGGCCCCAGTAATCTCGTCTGTTGTTGTTGTTGTTCTCACTTCTGTTCCAATTGCGCGGGCTTTGCCTCACGTATTCGCCATTGTCTCGTTTACGTGGGTAGCAATTTCTCTCTATGTGGCCCCGTTTTCCGCAGTATCTGCAGTCCAAGTGAGCGTGGCTTCGCTGACCATTTGGTTGGTCTGCGTTGGTTAGGTATAGGTATATTATTTGGAGGCGGCTGGGGTTGTTGTTGTACTGGAAATATTAATGGTCGACGGAGGATATGTTGTTTTGGGTTAAAAGGTCTCTCCACAGGTTGGGGGGGGGGGGGGGTAGTTGTAGTCGATTTTGAAACAATATTGGGGGTGGGCGAATTATCTGTGTGTAGAATGTCAGGCGCCCTCTGAGGTGCGAACAACGACAACATATATACATGTTTGATGCATATTTTTAGCACTATAGTGGATATACCATATATTTGACCTTGCACAATGACAAAAGAGCTACTCTCCGCCGTGCGTCTATATGGTGAGTACTAGAGTGCGTCAAATGAATAACATCTAGGCTGTTGTTGCTTTATGCTGCATGTAGGTAATAGAATCAGGAACGATGAACTTAATGAGTGTCACATTTTTTATTTCCCGGAGTATATGATTAAATGAGGAAACGTAAACTGTGAGCTATGTTATTTTTACATTCACTCTTTATTCAATTATACTGTCGAGGGGGTTAGTAAGTGACTATATCACTGTCATACATTTTCATGTCTTATATTGAGTAACGGATGCACATACGCATCCGTTATACATGTATCACGCGTACATCACATAAAACTCATTCATGCATCATCATTAATAATAATAACAAGATCATGCGTATTTCACAATCGTTTTACACCTCAGGTCATCGTGAATCATCATACATACATAACTAATTTTACATGTACAATCACATGCATATGCTTAATCCTAATTATTTTATATTTATATTTCCTATTCTAAGATATACGTTACATGCCCGACAACAACAAGCCGAGCTCCGCGAGGTAAAATATATGTTATACTAAAAATCAAACTCCAGTTGCAACAAACCGAAATGGCCTTGAAAATTATCTATTTACAAGATGCTTGATAATTCTTTGCTTTTTTCAGCACATCTACTTAGTAAGTGGTTTGAACACTGGCATAAAAATTCATCTATATTTTTATGGACTAACTACTGACCAGGTTAACCTATATTTATCCCAACTTCCGGGATATACGGAATGTTTAAATGAGAAGGGCATAGTAAAACTAGCCGCAAGTGGCATAGTGGAAAGTTTAATAATAAACGCTGGGGTTTTTGATACTATTGTAGGAAATAGAGTCAAATTGTTACCCAACTTGAATAACACAGAGAAAATAGAGTTTCAACAGTTATTCCAAGAGGCTCAAAAAGTGTTTATTATTTTTGGGTCTCTAGCAAAAGCACATAAGGGACTGGTACTGCTACTGGAAAAAACACAAGAGTAGGTGCTGACTCAAATACACTTGACAACGTAGGTGACCACCTAGGAGTAGTCTACGTTGAAAAGAAAACAAAAAAATACTACAAATTTGACGCAATGATCACGCAAAATACCCATTTTAGGTTGCATCCTCTCTATATTGGAAGAACTTGGAGATGAATCAAGAACGTTTGCCTGACTAAGTACCTGAGGTCGGTCAGTCATGTCAATGTCCTCTGATGTCGGTGATTTATCATGCGGCTCGTCAGTACGAGATGCGTCATCCTGAGGTTCATCATCATCCGTCTCCATGCGGTCAAAATAGGGTTTCAATTTCTCAATGTGTAACGTTTGTCGTAACGTCCTTGCTTAGCTTCTACTGTGTAATTTACGTTGTTGTGGGGAGATCTTGCAATAATGGTGTATGGTCCAATCCAATAAAAAAATAACTTGAGAATGATCTTGCGAACCAGAACTTTATCTCCAATTTCAAAGGATTTGTCAAGACTTTTGACGCTGCCATATTTTGCATGACGTGATTATTGTCCTAGCAAACGTTCAACCGCTAGTTGACGTGCGAATTTGACTCTTTCTGCTAATTCGGAAATTGAGCAATATTTAGGTAATGAAAGTACAACTTCAGAAGGTAAAGTAGGTTCTTGTGCGTATACAAGAAAGTGGGGCGAAAAGAGTGTTCCTTCATGAACAGCAGTATTAATGGCAAATTGAATATGTGGGAAGGTATGTATCCCAATCATTTTTTCCTGAAGAAACATAACATGATATTGAACTGGAAATTGTGTCATGCACCCGTTCGCACGCTCCATTTGACATTGGATGAAAACTTGATGTTCTGAGTTGTTAGTTCTGACATCAGGTCTCCAGTGAAGGCTGCACCTTGATCAGTTAATATATTATGAGGTACTCCATGTCGTAGAGTAATACGTTCTACCAGAAATCTTGCAATTTCTTCAGCTTTACCATTTCTGATTGCTTTGCATTCTAGATATCTTGTTGTGTGGTCCGTTGCAGTGATGATGTATTTCATCTGAGAACTGCTTCTATTAAAGGGTCCTATCAAGTCTATTGCTACGGTGGTGAAGGGGACTTTTGGAACTGGCATGGATTGCAATAATCCATATGGCCTTCGTTTGGGCATTTTACGCAGTTGGCACGAATGACATGAGCGTCTATAGGATTTTATTTGTTGTCGAATTCTGGGCCAGAAAAATCTTGCTGCGATTCTTTGATAAGTTTTGAATGTTCCTAAATGGCCACTTATTGGTTCATTATGCATTTCTGGTAAAACCGATTGTCTCAAGTGTGAAGCTAAGACAATAGTGTGATGATCTTGGTGTGGAGATTTGTAAAAGAGGACGCCATCCTTTAAAAACATATGCTTTGTTTGTGTATTGCGTACGTCATCCTTGACGTCATGCTTTAATCTCTTAATATCCAAATCTTGGTTCTGCATTTCATCAAGGCTATCCATTCCTACATTTGGATTTTCATCTTCTTCTTCTCCTGTGGGAAATCTGCTTAATGTATCAGCAACATCATGAGCTTTACCAGCTACATGTTGAAACTCGATATCATATTCTTCAATGCAGAGCAGCATACGAGCAAGTTTGCTTGGTAAGTGGTTCTTTGGTCCTTTAGCTAGATAGCATATCGCCGAGTGGTCAGTCAAACATTTTATCTTTCGTTGAAAGACTAAATGTCGTAACTTCTGTAAGCTCCAGACACCTGCAAGTGTTTCAAGCATGGTGATCTGCTGATGAAACATATTGTTTTCTCCACTCCATCAGTTTTCTGGCTGAGACATGCACCTAGTCCGTCTATGTTAGCATCCGTCTTGAGTATGAGTTCTCCTTCTTGGTTAACATGGGAGAGTACGGGTGCTGTTGTAAGTAGATGTTTTAGTTGATCCAAGATTTGCTGATGCTCGTCTTTCCATGCGAATTTGATATCTTTTGATAAGAGAAGTTGTAGTGGTCTTATAATGCTCGCATATCCTTTCATAAAGCGACGAAAGAAATTAAAGAATCCAAGTATCTTTTGCAATTCCTTCTTTGTTGTTGGTGTTCTCATTTTTGTCAAACCACTGATATGATCATCTGTAGGTAATATGCCATTTGGAGTAGCCTTGTATCCCAATACACGAACATCAGTAAACATGAATTAGCATTTTGATGGTTTGAGCTGTAAACCTGCTTGTCTTAAACTTTCAAAGACCTGGCGTAATTATACAGATATCATCAATATAGACTGCAAGCTCGTCATCAACAATACCTGCAAGAGCTAATGCAACCATGTTAGAAAAGGCACTTGGTGCTGTTCTGATACCAAAAGGCATAACATTCCATTGATAAAGATTATCTCTGGTAATAAATGCTGTTTTCTACTTAGATTCTGGTGTGATTCCAAGTTGATGATATCCGCTAAGCATGTCAAGGCATGATATGTACTTTGCACCTTGAAGCGTTTGGTGAATGCTGTCAATTCTGGGAATTGGATAAGGAAATGGTCGTATGAGTCGGTTGACGGTACGATAATCCATCACAAGCCGATACGATATACTTCCATCTTCACTTCTGTTAGGTACGAGGAAACAATTGGAAGACCACGGCAATAAGCTAGGCTCAATAAGCTTTTTCTTCAAAAGTTCTTGGCATTTTTCATGAATGGCATCATTTTGTCTTTCACTTGAGCGAAAAGGTTTGCATTGGATTGGGTGTGCATCACCTGTCTCGAGATGGAATTTGTAATGACGAACTTGGGTTAATTTAAGATATCTGCGTACTCATTAACTAATTGATCTAATTTTTCTCGAGTCTCTTGTGTGACGTCAGGTCCTATCCTCACGTTCAAATGCCTTGGTTGTGTCATCTTTTCTTGTGATTCTACTTCAAGCAGAACGGTGTCACAGGAATTATTTCCAATATACATTTTCGGCCCATCTTTTACGCTTGGACCATTTCCAACATAGCGAGTTGTTTCAATGTATGCACTGGATGACTGCAGAGGAGCTTTATCAAACTCATACGTATAATTACAAATGGGTAAACCAACAGCATCGCTTGCTTCATACTGGTTTAGGAAAGATGTTAGTTGTGGCCAGCCGACTCTTGGTTTGTTTGGACTCTTGCTAATTAAAGTTGATATAACATCTGTCATGCATAGCGAGTAGTAATTTGGTGGCTGTACAGGTATACCAATATGATGTGGTGGATAAAATAATGTTGGATTGGTTTCATTCCACTCTTTATGTCCATAAAATAACTTCATCCAATCCTTATGTTTTGTTGGACGCTTTAGTGAAGTTGGTTCCATTGGTTTTGCTGCGGCTGAGGTGTATTGCACATTACAGCCCCAGGGCTGGTTCAATAGTCCTATAGCAAACACTCCATTTTTATTTTGATTAAGAGTTGCTAGGGCGCTTGAAGTGCTGTTTGTTTCAAATGCGACACGCACATTTCGTTGAATAACAGTAACTTGACATCTTTTTGCATGCTCTCCCGGTTTTAGTTGAGCAAGCTCGGAATAATCCATATATAAGGCGAGATCGTGCACGGGAACTTGACATAAAGAAGTAGTAAGTGCATGTTGAATTTCTGTGCTCGAAGCACTCCAATTATTTTTATAAAACGGTGCATATCCATAAGTTAAAAACTTGTGTTGCTTTACCCATGTTCTTTCCACATGGTTGGAGTATGTTGAAGGACGCTTTATTTTATACACTCCGTCAATTACAGTACCTCCACCTAGCCCAGCAGCATTGTTCAGCTTTTTTATTTCGGGTGGTGCAGCCCGCTTGGAACCAGATGTAACTGGTGTTTCAACTGCAGCAGTACCAGTTCCACTCATTTCTACTACCACCTCAGGTATTTCCGAAGCAGAACTGTCTTCTGGTCTACCACGCTTGTTCGCTTGCTGTTGCTGTGTTTTGTCTTTCTCCTCGTCGCTCTCTGATGACGATGATGGTTCAAGGATTCTTTTCCAACCTCTATTTGCGGCCACGATTGTGTTGTGACTGTCGTTGCTAGGTAACTAGCACCAACAAAACTTTGGCTGTCTATATGAGGATATATCGATTGTCCCAAGTAATACTCTGTAGCTTGTTTTGCTTGAATACCAACTTCTCCTATTAGAGAGTGTATATTTCCACGGGAAATGAAATCGGAATGAAATGAATGCACGGCCTGATTGTCAGCTTCTACAATATCCTGTCTTGTATTTGCTTTTGAATACGCAATATCATGAACTTTTGCTATTTTATCGTCACTATCAACTGGCGCTTCCGCTTTTTCTAACTTTGTTCCTGGTCCCAAATAATTGTGTCCTGGATAATGCGCTTGTCTACTATCAGTAATGCCTTTTATAGAAACCCCGGCTCCTACAGCTCCAATAACAATGGCCGGAGCATACAAAGCAGTAGTTGCCGCACCTTCCGCACCAATTCCAACAATACCTGCACCGGCACTAACAGAAGAAATAACAGAGCTAGAAGAGCCAACCGTGGCACCACCTGCATTGATATCGGAACTTGTTATTAACGGAGAATACTCCGAATCATCAATATCAATAGCAGTTTCCTGCACTTCTCGGGAATCTAATTCCGTAAAAAACTGTCTTTCCCTGCTTTCACTTAGCGTGCCTCGTAAAATTTGGTCTCTCCAATCTGCGAGCTCGTAGTCTCGTAGCCATAGTTGAAATGAAACTAATCCCCAAGTAAAAGCAGGATAGTTTGACACATGCTCAAATATTTCGTTCTTGTGTACATTCTAGTTCCACTTATCGACCGGCCTAATATCGATCGCCCAAATAAACGTACTTGGTGCTTGTTCGACCTCCGGTCTGGCAACCACAACAACGACGACAACATACATACATATATTTGATGCATATATTTAGCACTATAGTGGATATACCATATACACGCACGGCGGAGCGTAGCTCCTTTGCCATTGTGCAACGTAGAATATATGGTATATCCACTATAGTGCTAAATATATGCATCAAATATATGTATGTATGTTGTCGTCGTTGTTGTTGTTACTTGGTCATTCGTATTGCATCTTCTTGTTTTGGCTCATGCAATGTCTTGCTGAAGAGAAAATCTTGGTCTTGGTCAGCTAGTATCTGAGTCATGTTTTTTCGTTCTATTTTTTGGATCCTTGTCATGAGATGACCCAAAGTTCAAAGCTGAATTCCTCAAAATCTGTCCTGTTGGACTTGAATTTTTTGTGCGTGATGGATGACTTGATATCTTCGCTTGCTTCGTGTGTGGGTATGATAGTATGGATGTTTCTGCTTCTTCATCAGATTTCACATGAAATGTGGATGTATTTATTTTTGGTGATTTTCTTGAATGTGATACTCCAGATGAAATCCTGATGATTCATTGATCTGGGGACTGGGACTTTCAGCACTATGACTAAGCTGTTGACAATTGATGTGCCTTCTGATGACATCATCTTCTGAGTTTGAGCATTTTATATTCTTTGAAAGTCCAAGATTTGTGAGAATGTCACAATTGGGGAAGTGGAAATGTGTTGTTGGAATGTTCAACCCTTGTAAGGTTTTCTTCACCGGATCTATGATTATTCCAAAATGTCGAATGAAATCAAATCCTAATAGGATTTGCAGTTTTGGATTATCTACCACGCTTAATGGGTATTGGATAATAATATAATAATAATAATTTTATTTTCTCAAACTCGTTCAGGTCGTGGACCCATAGAGCATAATGGTACATAGTAATATATAACAGTACATTGATTCTTGATTTGGTTTGGTATATTTGGTGTATTAAATATTTGGCACATTACTTATTGTACTAGGAATTCTTTGCTTGACTTTAAAATTAACATAGATAAAAATACATATATTTACTTAACATAGGAAAGGATTAACCTTCTAACATATTTTTATGTAATTCTAAACTTGCAGATATAGCATAAAAAATGGTAACAACATCTTCCTTAACATTTTAACTTACTTAACATTTTAAATGGAACATTATAACTTAGGTACTTAACTGCTAGTGGGGTATCATTAACTAGAGGTGCGTAGTAACAGTATCTTTTGGAGGCATTAATTCGTGAGATGTGTGTCTGTCTGCAAACGTCTATGTAAGTTCTAAGTAGGCTTTCTGCTGCCGATATAAAATTTTCAGGGTCTACATCTTGATTTAGAAAGCTATGACCGTGTTTGTCATAAAATGATTGAAGTTGAGCTACCCAATTGAACTTTGGTTTCGCACCATTATTAGCCTCATCTTTGAGTGCTAAGAAACATTTTTTGGCATAACGTTCGTTATCCATCAATAGTAGCTTTTTGACGTAAAGTAACGCTTTTTTGATAACCTGCATAAAAATGGGTGGTCTACCGGTTTCAAGGCGAAGGATATAATCTGGGACAAATTTGCTCACCCCTAGTGCTCGCCTCAAAAATTTAAGTTATCACTATTATTTAGAGCCCATATTTGACTACAATATAACGAAGTACTTGCAACAATGGATTCGAAGAGTCTTGTTTTACTCTCCCAGCTATTGATTTGACCCTTAGTAATTGTTTTCCATACATTCGAGAATGCCGCTGTTCCGCGCTTTCGGAATACTTCCGCTGCTTTTGTAAAGACGCCAGACGACGAAAATAATACTCCTAAATATGTGTAGGTAGGTACCACTTCTATTACGTCATTACCATATTTGAAAATGGGTATGTTACCAACTTTACCCCCTCGTCTAAACACAACAATTTTAGTCTTGTCTACATTCACCTTTAGGCCTAAGTTTTCAAAATAATCTCTTAATACCTCGATTTTTTTCTGTAAATCACCTGGCGTTGAAGCTAGAATTACCATATCATCAGCGAACAGGAGTATTTGTAGATTAAATTTATGGGTTATTTTTACACCGAATATTCCTGCATTGCGTAGGCATGACTCTATGTCAGAAATGTATAAATTAAACAATAAAGGGCTAAGTACTTCTCCTTGTGCTAACCCTTCCGTAATTTTAATTTTACTTGTGAGCCCGTACTCCGTTTTAATGCTTGTACTCAAGTTTTCATAGAAATAACTTAAAATTCTAACAATTTTACCAGAAACTCCAAGTTGCATTAATTTAGTCCATAGTTTATCATGTGGGACGGACGGAAAAGCTCTTGCAAAATCCACAAACAATGCGTACACACGATTTTTTTTGCTTAAATTAAGCTGAATTGCCAAATTTAAACAGAAGATCTGATCATCACAGCCTCTTCCGGCTCGAAAACCACCTTGCGCTTCCGGGATTTTATTTTTCTCATTAGCCCATTCAATTAACCTTTTTTGAATTATCATTGTAAAGAGCTTAAGAATGTGATTTAACAGAGCGATTGGACGGTAATTAATTGGGTCAGACGGGTCCCCTTTCTTGTATAACATTGAAGTAGTAGAATCTCCCCATTCTGTAGGCATTTTTTCAGTTTGCATAATGTCATTAAAAATTTTTAACAACAAGGGTTTCGCTTGAGGGGGCAAATATTTAAAAAACTCATTGGGTATACCGTCTGGGCCCGCCGCTTTGTTGGAAGGGCATTTATGTAATATTTCATCAAGTTCACTCATTGTGATGGATTTATCAAGAGCTTCACATTCATTTCCCTCGTACCTACTCATTACGTCATTACTCTTAGGCATTAAATTATCATAAAACTTTAGCCAATCTGATTCGGAGACTTGGTTTGATGTAAAAGATTGACCTCTAAATGATTTTACTGCACGCCAAAAATCTTGGATGGATATCACAAAGATAAATCTTCATATCAACCATCGCGAATCCTTCATCTTGGAGTAAATGATTAGAAACTGCACGTAAACGTATGTGTTCATTCTTTATTCTTGGAAAATTTCCAATGATTGATTTGGATATCAGGGAGGTAACGAAGTTGGCTTATATATCGTTTAAAGCATATTCCATAAGCCATCATGACTATCTGCTAACGACTTTGTTGATGCTATTTCACAAGATTAGTAAACGTTTGGCAGAATATTGCTGGTTTCTCATTGCAATAAACGAATTTTTACTAATTATATCTAAATCTACATTTTATGTATACATACATCAAAGGGAATCAGGGAAATTGGTAACATACAGTAAGAATTAAATATCAATTTTCAATGAGAGAGGATAATTGAAGGCATTAGGCTTGAGTCACGGGGAGGGTGGTGCGGATGGAGCGCTTATGTCTAGGGTTTTTACCTAAGATTACGACAGCAAGTCAAGTATCTACAATTTCTAATGTCAGGTTCCCTGAAGTGAGAGAGGTGCACCACAGTTATTTTATGGAAACATTTATCTTAAATATGGTACCCCAACGGAGAGGTCATTAGTGCATCGTAGAGTGGACGTGTGGGTTATCCACGACGTTGCTCTAAGTATAAAATTGTATAAAATAGCAATTGTTTAGCCGTAACGAATCCTTGATGCTAAGGTGATTCGTCGACGACCCTACAGAATTCATAAACAAGTCGTCGGAGGTAGGTCTAGTTATGTTAATTGGTATAAGCTGAATGAGTAGTTAGTGGTAGGTTAAATGTAATTATACGCGAATAAAATTCAAAAGGAGGCTGCGAAAGCAGGCAGAATTAAAGAGCACAGTAGCAAAGTAATTTTTCTAAATTTTTTTTCATCACTGCACAATTATGTCTTTACATTTACGCTCATAATTAAAAGAACGTCACTCCAATTTGCATTGTAAGATAAGTCAAAGTTTCGTAAGCTGAATAAGAAATCTCAGCCCATTCGGCTTGCTTTACTTACATTTAAGTGTGGGAATCGACTACTCACAGAGTTCCAAAATCGCGTGAGCGACTCTCTCCGAATGTTTGTGAGAGAATGTTCCTATGTTAGCGTATTTTTCTTATGTAATGTCTCCGTGCTTGCTGACAGTACGGAATTTATATTTTAAACAATGTCCTGAAAATGCTTGATCACGTGAAAATCAGTCTACTACTCTGATTTTAGTTATAATTAGTAAGTAATACACTGTCAATACAACAGTTTCTATGTGCCTTACATAATGGCTCGTTTTGTCTGAATCAGATCAGAGAGCCATAACAGCCATCGTTTGTCAAGAGCATTATTGGTTTCTTCCATTATGTTAGGTCGACGGTCTCCACATCAGTAGTCTGTCCATTTTGGGTCTCGTACGAACAAGGATAGGTATCAATTCCAAAGTAATAGGAATTTATCCTATCATTGACCAAATGATGCAATAGGCCGGATAAATAAAGAACCATAATTGACTGCACAAATTCTTAGTCCTCAGATTTTGGTCTTTGCTTGTTTTGGAACCAGTATTTACCGGTCACCCACGAATGCCATATAAAGTTTTTTGGTTTGTTCTCGCTGGTGGGACCCCTGTAATCCGGTGGCATTATATATCAGATGATGATACCAGAGGTGTTCGTAAAGAAACAAACAAACCAAACACGTGGTATGCGAATAACCAAAACAAATGAATGAGATGACTGAGTATATGTATGCCTACAAGTGGTATTAGGCAAATCTCAAGTAGACAATTTTTCAAGTTTCATACTATTTATTAAATAAATAGTCAGTATGCCTAATGCTGGAACTTTTAGTTTTAACATAATATGATATGGTAGTAAGATAATGAAGAATGTATATACGTAATATAACCTAGAAGTGTCAAACTCTTGCTACTGTAGTTCAAGTTCAATGTTTTAATGATTTAAATGCATGACGCAATATTCATAATAGCATTTGAATAAATGGAATCTCACAGTTGATTAGCGTAGATGTGTGATAAATGTAAACTATATGAAATGCTGTGATAAAATGCGCCTGAGCAAGCGATTGGGAGCTCATGTAGGTAATGATAACCAAAATAATGCTTACCTGGGCAATAAATAAGGGCATGGCTGCTCCACATATTGTGTGATTTTTCAAGGTGATGCAGTACACATATAACCACTTAAACACTAATTCTAAAATGTAATTAAAGCAATAATTAGTTTGAGCGAAGGTGGATGTTGGTATCAAAGTTTCTTTGTCAGTATGAACACGGAACCCTAAAGATATTATTGTAAGGAATTCTGTTAACACCAGGAGCTTGTAAGTTACAACTTATCATTAGTAAAATTATATACAAGCGTATATTTTATATTTCCTTATAAATCTGTTTCTGTAAATGACAAAAAGGCTTTAAAACTAATATTAGAGTTTAGTACAACTATTTGTTATGAGTATGCATATGGTTATTAATATAGAATTTATTAAACGTAAACTTCTTTTACTGAGATTTTTAAAAAAAAAACTGTTTAAACTAAGGAAAATTAAACGCGTAGTATTTATGTAGTAGTAAGACAAATTGGGTATCGATAAAAAAATTGAATGGAATATTGATACATAAATAAGCAATCGAATATTTTTAAATAAATTTAATAGTTTGATATTGATTGTTGAGTTTTAAGTAAATACACTGGAGCAATTTTCAATTGCTCAGATTTATTGCAAGCTTGTATCAACTTCACACAGTCATACTCAATGTAAAGTAAATTCAAATTCGTAACCGAATACTCGTCATATTTTACAGATAAATAAATTATTATTGAACATTGATCAATAAATTATATTATGCATCCATAAATAAATGAATGAATGATATTGATCAACAAATTAATAAATGATGTTGGTAAACGTTCCTCACTCTAATTCTGATCCACAACCAGCAATATTTTACAGAAATTAAAATGGCATAGCTCATTCTATGCTGTATTTGTTATGTTTTACAGATTAATACTTTTTTTAATATTAAAATGTGCATGTATTATAAATGCGACGACATGGCAGTTTTATCAACATGCAAGCAAGTCAGTTTGTAATGCTGCAGGTTCGCCCAGGCTACTTGGAATCAGTCAAATCATTATTATTGACTGGTGGAACTTACCGTTTTTTTTGTATTAGAAATGTTTGGTGCTGTGGCTAGAATTCATGACCGAAAAAAGCTGCCTGGTTTATGCAAGCTTTCTTAATTTCATATCGCTCAGAAAAATCGCATAAGATCACCTTGAGGAATTATTTTGCTGACTGGGTTCTAGGCTCTTATCACTCCCCTCCCATCACCCCAGTCACCCAAATACCTCCGTACTTTAATACCCAATCCCTCAAGATCATTACTCCTGTAGACATTTATTAAACACACAAGAATCCAAAAGTCAATAAAATTTATTTAACAGTATATCTTTAAAAGTACTTAAGAGTGCACTTCAGAATAGAGTTTACCATAATTTGGTCATTTCGATAAGTTCCAAAGTTAAGTCGATAAAATTTCTCAGAAGACAATTGCATAAGTGTCCAATTGTATTTATAGAACATCATTCCGACATGTGCAGAAATAATTGCACGAATAAATTTTTTATTAGAAGTACAAAACTTTCTTTTCTAAATTACAGGAATAAATCAATAAAATAAAGACTTTTCTTCCTTATATTAGCCAATGTCTGTAACTAAGCATACCTCGAAATGGTATGTGCATAGGAAATGCATTCATTAGATAAATTTTTTGTCACGAAAGATTCAAATTTTGAACTTCATAAAATTAATGTGGTCGGGCATTGGAGAAAGTAATTAGGACTCCATGTAAATCCAACAGGGGTAATGATCATGAGGGATTCAGATCTGGGGGATTCAAGAACGAGGGGAAAAATGCTAGTTTGATTCAGGGACGGGAAGATAAGGGATTAGGGGCATTCAATTTGTTTGTTGGAATTTAAAACCAGGGGTAATAAGGGCAAGTAAAGATGCTGGAGCATTGTTGTTCAGTTTGAGAACAAAAAAATATCTTGAAATTAAACATTCAACACAATTATGCTCGTTTGAGTAAAGCGTGCTGCCAGATGCGGCTAGAAACAGGAGAGCTTACCATTGATTTCCAAGCTTTGTTAGTCAATTCACATGCCCGCATTATTTATATGGATTGACCTTCGTCATTGTGATTTTCGTTGAACTTTCACAATTATAGAAACTGGTACCACGAGCCATATTTCATGTCAACTGCTCGCGAACCCTTGTGAAATTATAACAAACAGTCCCCAACAATAAATAGGAGCAAACGTTTTTGCAGAGAAGTTGCAGTATTTATAAAACAGGATAGTTTGATGTGAATTTATAAATAAATCAAACATTTTTGACAAAAATTATAGAAAAAGTGCTTTTATTACGAGCAATTGGGATTCGCATTTAAACTAAAAAATTGAATTTTATTCAAGTTTGTTTTTAAAATCCGCCTTGAAAATTGTTTGATGGTGGAATTTCCATAAGGATGTCCAATACTTTACTCCGTGCGTCAAAGAAAAGTGAGTCTAAAACATTCAACAATATCATGCCCAAGTAAACATAAATAGCGTAGCTTTTTCCAGAATTACCATAAATCTGTGTGGTTTGTACCTGAAACATCCAGATAGCTAACAACTCCACTCTTTGGAAATGGAATACCATTGTTCTCCCTGTAGAGAAACTTGGCTTCACTCGTCAACCGATCTTTGATGTAATCAATAAGAGCATTTCGCTCCCAGCTTTCTATTTCTGCATCACTTTCTTTCCTTTGATGTATCCGCTTCTTGGCAACAATCGTTTGAATGTAATCCGGAACTTCACCAACAGCCAATTTCTTTCGCTTTTCGTACTGTGCCTTGAATCTTCGCACTGCGGTCATCATGGCTGATTGCATGCGTAATCCATGAAAGATTTTAAAGTCAAATTTTACCAAGATATTATCATGTCTTGTCACATTGCTTAGATTATTCAAATTTCAAGTTGGTATGCGAATACAAACTTTTTGTATTTGTGCAAGCTTTTACTATTTTCAAAATCTAGTAGAAGTAGCATTTAGCCAATCTGACTGCCGTAACAAAAGATACCTTCAAGTTTAAGTTGTGTGTCTTTCTGAAACAAGTAGGATTCCATCTGAGCAATATTAGCGTCTTTGCGTCCAACCAAAATCAATCCTATCTCGGTTCCCATTTCTTCACGGAAAGAAAGAAACTCAGCCAAATTAAAGCTGTCTTCTTGCTCCCACAATACGTTGACTTGCATCCCCGTAGCTAGCAGCTTCTTTTCTACTTCATGACCATACCTAAAATGAAGCGACAAGCTTTATTATTATTATGATTAAAACCAGCAGTAAACAACAATAAACCTGCACAACATGATATAAAGTGAGTTTATGCTTACGCATTGTGACCATTCATCACAACTAAAAAGCAGTCGTTGGCCCTCTGCAAAGATTCAAGTGTGGCTTTTTGCACATTCTCATCGGCTCCCGAGAAAGGTACTGCTTGCTCGCTCGCCTTGGTAATAATCTCCCCAACATGTTTTCGAACCCAATTTAGTTCTGGAGAAGAAAAGAATGTGTGTGTACTGCTTTTAAAAACTATTACTTTCAGAAGGTAATGAAAAACGTACCTGGTGTCTCGTTGAAACTTTCAATTTGACTCTGCGGTAAAGGCATGTCATTATTAATTCTATATAGGAATTTCATTTTCTTATTTAACCGTTCCACCACAAACGATTGTAGCAAGGTTCGAAAACTCAGAAGCTCCTGAGGCAACAAAAGTCCAACTCTACTAAATTCTTTAATAAATTGTAGCATGTGTTTAGAAATGTCCCCCATCGCTAAACGGATTCGCTGCTCATACAGCTCCTTAATTTTCTCCAGTGCAGCATGATAATTCATGCCCAGCTCAACTGCACAGTAAAACGAGAAAATTTAAAATCAGAAGGGTACTGATACCAAAATTTTATAAGAAATAACGTATAAATATATCCTCACTATCCCTTCCTAGGAGAACCAAGTCCACAAGTTCAACTCGAGAATTTTGAGCTTCCACACTCTCCCCTTTCCCAATAAAAAGGGCAGCAAGCTCAGTTCTTGTTGGCATATTAGAAGCTAAGTACGATTCCCTTGTAACACCCTCGTTTGCAAGTCTCACTTTGACTTGAAGTCCTTGCAAACTCAGTAAATTTTGCAACGGAATGGCCATCCAGCTGTATATAATTTAATATAAAAAAATTCTATTAAATGTTTGAAATCAAAGCCTCAATGTGACAGATTTATATGAAGCAACTCTTACTCAGCAGCTCTATTCAACACAACGATTGTGCAGTCAGTAGCACGTTGATAGTTAGTGGTTGTTTTGTTGGATTCAATGCAAGTCACTTCGGATGCAGCTTCAATCATGCTCAACAGGTTGTCACGGTTCCCATTTGGGATTGAGGGGGCTCGAAACTTGTTGGCACCCTCCAAACCAAAGGGAAACATACTGAAAAAGATCGCAAAATCATTTACCGTGCAAAATTTTATCAATCATTTATGTCAATCTAAAAGTGTAATGTTAACCAAAAAACTGGTGGTATTGTAGGTTTATTGAGGGGAGTGCTCTCAACAGTTTCATCCTCTCGCAAATTTGATTCGTTTGGAACAATCCCCCGAGAAGGGAGGGAGCTACCACCCCTTGATAGAGAAGTGAGGGTGCTCTCCCCTTTTGGAATGGGAGTCGTCGGAAAATGTTGCCGTGTTGGAGAACTACATTTAAAAAAATTACTCCACATTCAACTTTTACAAAATCAGGTTTCAAAATGATTGGAGACGTGGGCTACTCACCAAAGCATTGTAGTGGAGTTGTTACAAACGACAGGTGATGATGAGGAAGAAGAATTTGGTCTCTTTTTCCCACGTCTACTTGTCCAGGGAGGAATATCAGGTACACGAAACATGCTTTCATAGAAACTTGTAAGACAAATGCTTTTGACCAATATCCAGGAGAAGGTATTTGTTCCAGTTGAATGAAAACAACAAACATCAATGTCAGCATCTGATCGACTGAACGCAATGTGAGTAGTTAGACTTTCTGCTCAAAACAAGAGTGTGGTGCTTTGCTGCATGAGCTAAAAAAATATATATGTGTATACATATATATTGGTATATCCATATGAGGTTGAGTTTATCTCTTGTCTTTTTGCACAAAATAGATATCTGTTCTGTATATGTATCACATATTCTCTAATCTCAACACTGCTGAATGGCTTGCTATTTAAAAATACAACACAACAAACTGATCGTGACTAAAGCATTCTTCCTAATACCTTGATTTTTATGCATTGCACTCCATTTGGCTACAGCTTACTATTTTAGCAAAACAAGACATTTTCTTGTGACGGTACTGCTTCCTTTCATTGAGACATTTAGGTAGTTTTGAAAGACTTTGTCATTGCGCTCATTAACCCTTCGCATAAAGCATTCCTGTACTTTTGCTCGTCCAAAAACATTTCAACACTTATAATTTTTCCACCTCCAATAGTGTGGCTTGGATTTCACCACCCTCCAAAATCTCAAGCGTCCATAGATTATATGCTTGAGTGAGATTAGTCATAATGCAATACGAAATGATGATGTTGAGTAGCAGAAAAGCAATTTGCTTGGTGAATATGAGATGGCTTATACATAGCTGCAAATAGAGCAGCAATGGAGAGCAGACAGGATTCAGGAAAGCTAAATTTGAGAGCATGTAAATGTGCATAAGATTGGACTTGGAAATGCGTTGTTGCATACTATTACTATTATATTATTCCAGTTTTGTATGTTTTTTATCGAACAAAGGTAATTTGTTTTTAACATTATTCACAATGAATTTTTAGGCTTGAAAAATATGAGTATGAGTAGCATTTTCATACAACTATGCATTCTTACTTTCAGTTTACTGCGATTATTTCTGCAGTCAATAAAATGAATCTACTTACTATCCCATTTCTACGTCACAATAAACCGCAATTAACTGTACAACCTCTAAGCAATGATAAAAACTATATTCCTCTTTAAGGTAAAAAATTAATTCTCCTGCAATCGATCTCCAATTAGAGTTCCAAAAGATGATAAAATGAAATGCAGTTGGAATTTCTAATTCTTTACTCAAATTTAGAAAGGGTTTAGAATCTGATTGAGTTTGATAACATCCCTTGCATAAAAGCCTCACAGCAGCAGTTTGATTTACTTTACTAGTGACGGGAGACAAATGATCAACATTATTGATGGAATAACTGAAGCTAAATTAATACCTGCAGCAAGCTCAAGAATGTCTATTTTAAGCATATCTATGTATGTGTGCTTCAATTATGAATGATGAAAATAGATTATATTGCTTAAAATGAATGACATGTCCGAACAAAACAGAAATTAAAGGACATGTAAACGGTTGTGCATTCTTTATCTGCTTTATTGGGACCAAGTCAAGTACGTCATTGAGTTGGCTCGCTAACATATTTCGTTGCCTCATTGCTCATACGTATCAAATTATCCTTTATTACACAAATCAATCGGTAACAGTTTTAATTTACAATATAATGTGTTTACTATATCCTTTAAATTTTGCAACCCCAGCCCTTTTATCCAGCCTGTGAACGAAGTTTTCCGTTGCCTAGTCTATCCCCCAAATCGGAAATAAAGTCACGCTTAACCCGACGTAGCCCGAGCACTTCAAAGGTGACCAGATCTCCCATTTCTGGAGTAATAATCAAATTTAATTTTTAACTTTTCTTTGCAATTAAATTCATAAATTTAAAATGTTACCTAGTGCAAATGGCTTGCAATCTCCTCCGAATTCGGTGAGAATGGCCAAGCCAACAAAGACGAGGAAAATAAATTTCAGCTCCATTGTTGATAGACTTGTGTGCTTAAAGACAGTTGGTAGCGTAATGGGGGCTGGTATTGAAGTAGTATTTTTTATGGGCGCGTGTGCTATTATCTTAGCCATTAATAACTTAATGGGCTATTTGATGACGGCAATGTTGCAGACTAATTAAATATTGTAAAGCGGTACTGTGTCTGAGCAAACCAGACAATTTTGGATTATTATTGTTTTATTGGAAATATAAAATGAGGAGATGTTAACCGAAGTCTTACTACTACTACTCATACGGTTCGATTTAAAATGAAATTTTTTAAAAATGCCGAACAGAAAATATGAAATTAGATTGCAGGAGAATTTATTACGGCCTCTTTCTAACTTTCAAAATAAAAAATGCTATAGTAGTTTCAACATAATATTTTTGACCATGTGAGCAGGATAAATTTCTATATATGACTGAATGTTTTGAAGAAATGTTATATAAATGTGTCGGTATTCAGTACACGTACTCTCGTACAGCCCGTGTATCCGTATTATGAAAGTATTGATGCGTCACTATTGGACACGTTATAATCCAAGTCCTTTTCAAATGGGATTTCAAAAGAGAAACGTATACAAAAATGCATTGTCAACTCACTCACGAAAGGCTGCTAATCCCCGCTCAAGAAAATAAACCAATACCAACTTTTTTCTGTTTACAAACTGCCAGCTCACATTTTATTACTGTCAAAGCTTTTATTGTAAAATTGCTATTAAGTTAATAATATTAAATAATGTAGTTGCAGATTCTCCAGGCCAGAAAAAAATAAAAGTAGCAAACATAATGTTGAACATTGTGCTCTTTTACAGTTTATTGCATCAAGAATCCAAGCAAATTAGTGTTCTATCAACAGCCTATGCTTGTTGACTGGCATGACTTGGATTTGGATGCCTGAGTTGACTATGGTATAAAGTAAAGCAAACAGTGGAAATCAACTAAGCGTTTGCTGAAACCGGAATGAGTACCGGAAGGAATAAGAAAAGTGACTGTGACTGATATACATAGTTGGAAGCAGGGTTATAATATAGAGTGAGATCGCTTGAAGTTGATGATGATAAGGTTGGCTTTGAAAAAAACTTTTATGAATGCAGCCATCTGAAAACACAAGTCCGGTAATTAATGTGAAATTTAGAACGTTGTAGCGTTTTTCAGATGCATGAAGAACACAAGAATTAGTAACGTGTCCCAACACAAACTCAAACGTACTGAGTGAAACATAATCATGAGCTTATAGGTAGGTGACTTAAGAAATCGTGGTACTTCCTGGAAATTAGAACTTATTGCATGATGTCTAGTCTTATCTAGTGATACGGATTACAACCATGCACTTTTAGAAAAGTATCTCGTCACGGAGCGCATTTGAAATGCTATGGTTCTAAAGCTCTTTTAAAGTAAAGTGCATTTTTAAGTTTTCATCGTCGATTCCTTCTTTATCCAAACTAAGCCTATATGATGGTAAGTAAAAAGGCGACAGAATGTTCTTGACATTGAATTCAAGGTTTTGCCTACAAAGAAAGCGCAAGTAAATTTATTTTTTCGTAGTGCCCAACCTTTTGGCAATATTGTATGCTATATTCCTCTCATGCACTCTTTATCGCATGCAGTTTGGAATCTAAGTTAATTTTATTCGTGGTACCCTACCTAAACATTTTTATGCACTCATATATAAAGGCAAATATACATAAAAATAATTCATGTGCTAGTTAAATGAACTTATTTAAAGAAATGTAACTCGCCATATAACTTACCAGAAACTCATATCATGGATTTGATAGAAAGACGAGAGAAAAAAGCAGTGTAGGAAAAGGCATCATATAATATTGTATTGCATTGTGAACTTGCGTCAGCATGTGATCTCCATAACAGCATTGCTCTTTAGGATGAGTGCTGGTGTTATAGATGTTGATGAGAATATGTATATCCTACTTGATTAGGTTGATTCTGTACTGGTCTCCACTAACCCCACATCTTCTCAATATAAGTTCTGCTACTGCAAATGAAAAACGTTACTACTAAACTGCTTGTTATATGGGCATAAAGCTCTTCACAATCTGAATGCATTGTAAAGTGAATGCATGTGCCAGTGGGCCAATGTGAAATTAAATGGATCTGAGAAGAAGGAACTTGTATTATAGTGACGTAAAATGCATCGTTTTTAATTGGTTCTGCTCAAACGAAATTGTACAGTTAGAGGCCTTCCATTGTATTGATTATGAAACGCAGCTCCAAAATTGCATGTGACTTGGTTTTCGGAAATGCCTTTAATAGTTCCTTCAAATTTGACATTTAAAATAACAATAACAAAATACAATAAAAGTACTATGCTACACTGCTGGGAGTGTATAACGTCCAAAATAATGAACAATGAAAAAGCTTACTAGAAGAGTTCTCGGGTTCAAACACATCAATGGCATCTACATTATTGACAGGGAGCTGGAATTTCTGAATCCCAGGAACTGCGAAGACATAAGTCTCCTTACATTTGGTGAGCACTACTTCAGTTTGGTCATACTCTCGCCGTCACTTCTAATTCTCAATTCCTTCAAGCCAAAGATTCACATGGAATTTATCCTAAATTAATACATGAGATTCCGATTAGTAGTTATCTGATGCAGAATACACACATGAACTAAAGGAGGCGTAGTTTACTTTCACTAACTTCCAATCCTTACCTTGTAATTTGTGTAGGAAAGAGGAGCCAAGACTGTTGGATAAAGTTGGTTTAAAAACTCGTCATTTTTATCCTTGCAAGCTATCCACAATTCTTTTGGCACTTCGTACATTGGTAGTTTTTTTTATTAGAAAGAATGCATGGTTTGGTTGCCTTTGATCGTTGGCATTTCCCGGTCCAAAATAAGTTCGGAAATGTCCACCGGCTTTCTTTCCGCATGATCTCCTTCCACGGCACTTGCTTCTCGTTGCATCTCTTCCGGTTTGGCTTGGCTGGTTTCGGTCCATCTTG
Source organism: Orchesella flavescens (assembly GCA_964034955.1). NCBI lineage: Eukaryota > Metazoa > Arthropoda > Collembola > Entomobryomorpha > Orchesellidae > Orchesella > Orchesella flavescens. The sequence continues at coordinate 7,688,591 of OZ035953.1, forward strand.
TTTGTGTTTCGATGATTTCCTCGCTAGCATTAGCATTTTGTCTGATACATTTTTACAGAGAAATTTTATTGTTTGAGTTATGAAATAATAAATAAGATGTCATTAAAAGCTATTTGGCTTTTTGAGTTGTGTGATGGTAGCTTGAGCCGTGCATCAACTAAATGCATATTATAAACAAGGAGAACAATACAGGTAAGTATGTAATAATTTATCAAGAATAACTGATCATCATATCGCTTCATGTCCTCATGTCACGTCTCTTGCTTGCAAATTACGAAGTCGAAGACCAGAATAGTAAGTTTTTTGTATGAATTTTGCAAATATTATGGAACCTCAGCTTACATTTGCCACCAGATTGTGACACCATCACAACCTACAAGTATCTCTCCAACAATTGGAGTGTGCTAAGTAGCTTGGCTGAAACTAATATAACAAAACCATGAAATAATTCAAGAAGATTTTTATGAACTTTGTCTAAAAAAGGGTTGGATCCAGCAAGTTTTTAGGTACGGAAAGGATCATAGAAAAGGTTGTTGATAAATTTTCCTGTCTCTGAAACACTTAGCAATTCTCGAGAGTATCAAGTGTTTAGTATTTTAGTATTCATCTGCCACATACGTCATTAGCAGTTCATAATATTCACATGGGTTACCAAAGTCCCACTGTATCAAGGTTCGCCTTTTGGGTGGGTTTTTTAAAAAATTGTTAAAAACCCCAAAATTCCCGGGTTTTGGACTTTTTTGGCCCGAAAAGGGTTTTTTGCCTTTTTTAAGAGAATGGTTCTTATATATATTGGGAATCGGTGACCTGTCCTCAACAAGTTAATTAACAATAATAGCTGTTTTTGATATTACTCGTTGATGGACGAGAGAAATGATACATCTTACGACGAACCAATCGTGTAACTTTATTTTTGTGTTCAAGGATGCATATTACATATGTTTTTATAAAAACCCCAAAACCCCATTTGGGGTTTTTAAACTTCTGATACCCAAACCCCAAAAAAGTCCTAAAAACCCGGGCTTAAAAACCCCACACGGAGTTACTTGCACTGTATCTTCAGCCCGCTACACTGTTTTTATTCACCCTCATCATTATGCAGAGTATACTAAATAAATATGCATAAGAGACCTGATAACCTTCCATTATTTCTCCCTCTTGATTAGGTTACCCTCCTCATCATAAAAAACTGCTTCTTTACTTTACCATATAGCAAAAATACTGATAATTTGTTTCCAGTAAATAAGTGTCGAATTTCATAACTGATTTCACTTGTCTCTGTGTTGTCAACATTAGAGTGTTAAGGTATTTTTACAACAAATATCATCAACATCATCTTCACCTCATCGTAGAAAATGTACATTTTCCTACGTTTATGAATGAATGTACGGATAACTCAAAAAAAGTACAGTATAACCCTTGTAAGATTGCTTGTACAAAATAGTTTTGGTAAACATGTTTTCATAATCACAAAACGCTGTTAGGATTTGGAGAGAAAAAAGTTCGTTTGCTCATGTTGGCTCTGGAAGCTGTATGTTTGATGTAGATGTTATGTTAACGAAACAAATGATGAAAGCAGAAGCTGCACGGTATACTTTTAGCAAGAGCAGAATATTATAAAACGGCAGCCTCATGTTGGTAATATATCAAGCAAATAAGTACACCGTTTTGAGATGTAATGGTTGTTGTAGTTAAAAGCCTGTGGTGAGAGCTTCCCTTTTCTCTCTCAATTTTTTTTCACGGCGTATGATTGTAAGGACATTGTTAGCCGAATGCAGTACATACTTCATAATTTCTTAGATATTCTCTCTCATATTCTTCAACAAATATGGTATGCATTGCATTTCGCGTCTGAGATTAAATAGGGGAGGTCAAGAGAGCTTAAAAACATTACAGAAGTTCATGTTCAGTGCCTGAAATGTGGCATTTTTAGAAATTTACATTGGCTCCATTTATGCTCTACCTGATATGCACTCGCATCTTGCAATGTTCGGTAGTTGCGTTAATGCCTCAAGCTGAAGCTGAAGCCACTTTGGTCATTTGTGATACATAAAGCAACTATGCACATTTGGGTACGTCGGCTTTATCCAGCTCCCCACACATAATTGTAAACCCTCAGGTTTTAGTTAGCTGCATATATACATATAAATGTAAAATTTCATTCAATTATGCAGATCAGCAATGTTGAATTTAGGCCAGCTCCTGCAGCAGCCAACCTCAGCCTAGTTGTAAGGCTTTTCATGACATGGCAAAAGATGGGTAAAAAATACACTTTGAAGTCAGCAACGAAGCCATCATTCCTTTATTTTATGCTTGTAAGCTTGTCTGATATCCGAACAAATACACACAACACACTATAACTATTGCCATCACCTTTTTTCAATGCATCGGTCAATGCCTGTTGCATATATATTGGTTTAGCTCTATCCCTTCCCTTTATAAAGTAAAGTCAACGCGAGAATTATATGGGCGAATAACCTTTTTCATCATCATCATCATCATTTTCTTCTTCTTCCTATCTCTAAAGCAAACCATGCATACTCTCTCCCTGATTCTCGTGTGTACGTAAAGTTTTTTCCAGCAAGCTGACCTGGTTCTCGTAAAGGGATTCATCGACCTTGAGTTTACACGACGAAGGGATAGGGAGATTGCATAGTGTAGTGAAGTTATATTCCTTCTCTCATTCGGTCATTCCCTTTTAAAATTTTGTTAGAGACACAACACCAGAGCAGAGGAGATATATGTGAATTATAATGTGTGTTTTTGTTTGTTGAGTGAGGGAGACTGCGATTTGTGCAAGACCAAGGACAGATACACCAAAATAATAACATCTTATTAATGTTTTTAACAATGAAGTGAACAAGTGGAAGGAAACTGTTTAATTTTATCATCATATGACATGAAATTTAAATCCAATAACATTATTTTAGATACTGTTTTTCGAATGATAAGTGCCACGAAAAAACACACCAATACTTCAGTGACTCATGCCACTTCTCTCCAGTGGCAGTGTAGTATCTTCATCAAATCATAATAACAGGCAATGTTAATTATCCCATGTCCGAGACAGCGGTTCATTTATCTCATCTCCAACACTGTTTGTTTGTCCACAAACTCAAGTGGTCTTCTACCATCATAAGCAAGATCATCATCATCATCATCATCATCATCATTTCCTCTCGCTCCCTTTCATAATCGCTGCCAACTTTTATCAGAATTCAGTTTAACCCCAACTACCATTCCCCACCAATGATGTCGCAACAACATTTCCCCAATTCCCCGGCTCAACCCCCTCCAGCCAACTTAGCAACTGATCAGCAGTTCAATGCCATTTCCGCATTATCCGTGGAGGAAACATTTCGGATCAACCAAAGACTTGTAGCAGAACTTGATTCGAAATCACAGGAAATCAACACTCTCAAATCAACGGTGGAATCCCTTCAAACTGAAAATAATGTGCAGAAAAACAAAGTGACAGGGTTGAGCCGGGATTTAAAGCAACTACAGCTTTATTCCATGGCCCAAGTTAATAACCGTGATTTTGTGGTCAAGGAGCGCGACAAGCTAATTAAAGAAAAAATAAAGTGGAGAGGAGATGTGGAAAAATATTGCGAAATGGGGCAAGAACTGGAGCGAAATCATTTGGAGTTGAATAATACATTCAATGCCGTGGTGCACGAAAAAAATATAGTGATTGAGGACAGAAACAGGTTGGGGGAGAAGGCTTCAGGATTGGAACACCAAGTAAATTCCCTGACTGGCGAACTTAAGAAAGAAAAGGAATCTAAAATCAAGTTAGAGGAACAAGTGCGCAATGCCATGTCTCAGAATGAAAACTTGAGTGAAGATTTAACTAAACAGAAGAATTTTCATAGAGCTGAAAAAGTTAAGTTGCGAAATGCCCACAAAGATGAACTAAAGGAATTGCAAGAAATGTTTTATTTTAAGACAGAAGAAGCGAAGATAAAACTAAATGGTGAGAAAGCGGCCCTGTCAGAAAATGTGAAAGTGATGGAAGCCAAGTTGAAACAGCTTGAAGATGAAAAAATTGATATAAAACGGGCTCATGAACATGAAATTCTTGAGCAAAAGGAGCATCATGCGAAGGAAGTGGAAAAGCATGAAAAAAATATTGAGAGCAGTGCCAAACTAATTGCAAAACTGAAGGAAGGTATTGGAAAAGTAAAGAATAAAGTGTCAGATTTGGTAACAACTCAAGAATTGAGAGAGAACGATCTCCAGGGAGAAATTAAAGTGCTGAAAGAGAATTTCAAGCTGCAGCAGGATGCAGAGGCGAAGAAGGCAAAAGGGCTGGAAGTAGATAATGAGAAACAAGCTCAGACAATCTTGGAATTGGAATCAACACTCAAGCAGAAAGAATTGAATATCATTTCTCTTATAAAATCGGAGAAAGAGTCACAAAGTGCTGCGAAGCGTGCAGAAGAGAAACTTGTAGAGTTAGGCAAGCAAAAAGGGGTGGAAATTGCTTCACTGAAGAAGCTAGTTGATGATAAGAATGCAGCAGCACGAAAAATTCAAGAGAAATTTGCTACTCTGGTCAAGCAGACAAAAGCAGAAAAAGATGCACTGAAAAAATTGGTGGATGTAAAAGAAGCAAAAGTAAAGGGTAATGAAAAGAAAATTGCGCAGCTTCAGGCGGAAATCCATTCACTAAAGAATATCTTGAATGAAAAAAATGCTGAGATGAAAATCAAAGGAGACGAAGTACTCCAACAAGGGGACGTGATTCAACAACAATCTGAAAGGATGAAAACCCTTAATACGAAACTTGCAGTAAGTGAAGACGAAAAGCGAGTGAAAGAAGAGCAGCTGCGACAACAGAGTGAAAGTTTGAACAGTTGCTTGGACGAGATTACCAAGATGGGAAAACAGCTTGCAAATGTCATGAAAGATATCGACGTGAAAGAGAAAGTTATTTCTAAGCTATCCAGTGAAATTTCTGAAAAGAAGGGTAAAATGTCACAAGACAACGCCACCTGGAAGAATCAGGTGGATAGTTTGACAAAAGAAAATCTTCAACTGGGCTCCCTAATCAAAACCAAAGAAGATAAGATAAGAGAACTTGGGGCCAACCAAGAAGTTTCAGACAAAAATATCCATGAGCTTCAAAAAAGTTTGGATAGCATGAAGCTAGAAAGGGACCAACTGGTAGAAACCAACTCAACAAATGAAGCAGTCATCAAAAGGCTTCAGGAATGCATAGAACTGGTTCACCAAGAAAAGGAAAAGCTGGGCGAAGAGAAAGATGCTGAAATCACTCAACTAAGAGAGTCCAAAACTTCCTTTGAGGTTGCAAAGCAACAGATGGAAGCTCAAGTGATCAAACTGGGGAGGCAAATTGAGGAAGAATTGTGTGAGGGGGAAAAGACAGAGTTTCCAAAGCTGGCACTGAGTGGCTACGAAACTGAAAGTTCAAAATTAGTGGATCTCCTCAAAGAGAAGGCAGAAGAGCTGAAGCAAAAATGTGAAGCTCTTCAGATTAATGAACAATGCCTGAACAACAAGCTAAAAATGAAAGAGGACAAAAGTCGGGAGCAACGCCAGAAGTTAGAAAATTTGCAAAACGGTGTTATTCGAAGAGAAAGTCAACTTCAAGAGCTGCGGGAAAATTTAGCTGGATTGGAGCTGGAGAATAATGGCATTCATGCCATTCTACTTACTGTTCAAAGGCTTGAAAGAGTAGAATATAGTAAATTGAATGAGTTTGAAAAGCCATTTAGAAAAGAAGCACCAGGATCATCATCTCCTACTAAGTTCAAACCGGGTCACCTGTTCAGCCCCAAAAAAACAATGAAAAGGAAAATGAAGCCACCAAGGAACTCCAATCAGCCCTCCACTTCATCAACGGTGATGATGATTGACTTGACCCTTGATGATAGTATTGTTGTTAAGGAGGAGTGGGTTTCACCCCCCTCGAAAACTTCAAAGAAAAATTCAGATTAAGAAGAAAAGGTTAGTGCTAAAATCTTTTTACTTTGTTATTTCTTACCTCATGTGACCATCTTACGGATTCTAAAATATATTTTTTTTTCTTTATTTCAGCCTGCCGATTAGTCAGCAAAAATATTAAATATTTTTATGTAAAACGGCAAAGCAAAAAGTCTTTGCAATACCACTTTTTGCCCTTCATTCAGCCATCTCATGATCCCCCAACATGACTACGCATCTTTCTTACTTTACTTTCGTTGTTCTACAATGATGTGACCCTGGCCGATGTGAAGGTAAATATTAAGAGTGTTTCCTTTTTATTTTCGTACTGTCGTAAAATTTTTCATGTCTTTAATTTTAATCCATTATTTCAATTTCATTTTTCATGTTTCCAGAAAATAGATTTTGGCCACTACAGAAGCAGAATCTAACCAGAAAATACATCTTTTAATCAGATTTCTCGATAAGAAGCAAACCCATTTTTTAAGGAACGAGAACATACAACCCCCGTGGGATGTCATTTTTATTAAAGACAAGCAGAGTAGTTAGAATTCCAACGTAGATGACTTAATGGTGATATAAAATTTATATGCATGACGTGTATACTTACTATAACGTGGGGCTCTCAATCACAATGGTGTGTCTGTTGACATGAGATGAGAAGGTGAAATGAGAAAAGTCTCCTCTGATAATTTTATAAAACATTTCATAGGCTTATAAATGTAAACCTAAAGTAATTGTTGAAATACATTCTTTAATGATATTACGAATTTAATGGGAACAAGATCATTTATTACGTTTTTTTGGAACAAGATCATTGTATTTAACTTTAATCATTTATCAATATTGACCTTTATGCAATCAAATTTTATTGTACAGACATGTTTAATAAGTATTTTTTTCAATTCCACATTTTGTCATTGTGGCAAACATAAATTATCCTCAAAACAATCTTTGCTGACTTTGTATTTTCTGTTTTACATTTATATTTAGGTTGAAACTTTCATATCTTGGTTAAAATTCTCTCAAGTCGTAATACGACGTTAAAGTTTTACATTTCACGAATACGTTATTATATTGACAACAGTACGTTCACAATTGATAACCAGATATCCTATACATCTTTTTTACCAAAACACGTCTTTGTTATGAATGAATGTTTGATCTGAATTCATGTAGAATAAAATATACATTACATCAAATTATTATAATGTGTGAAGTAGGTGTGCAAAGTTGTCATAGACATCATTTTCATGTCTGCGTTGTAAAACGCATAGATTTTGTATAAATAAACTTTTTTCCTTGTTTAATACATTTAATATGCAATATTTGCCTTAATTTTTTTAAATTTTGAACCTATACCAAATGTGGCTTGTTTTAATAAAAGTCATTTGATGCATTTGACATCTTCCACTATCGTAAAAAACAGCTGTCTTTTCACAAATAATTTATTATGAAGAATGTAATTAGAATGGATCAGCTATCAGTAGAGGTTCGGGCCAGTGTGTGCTATTTTCCATTACGAAGGCTGAACTTTATGTGGCTAACTCCATACATTATGCATCTAGTAGTCAAAAAATTAAAGCTCATAATTCTGTAGCACAACATCAAAATCACAGGATGTACTTGATTTGATCTCTTCATCGCTTTATATCTCTGGTGTATTGCAAAAGCTTGACGATTTGAAATATCAATGCTAACGTGAATGAATGCCAAAGCGGTAAAGCAATAAACAAGTTGGATTTTATAACTTAAATTAATAATATTTCTGGAGAATTAAATATTTTTTGTGGTGTAGTAACACAAGAACGACCACACACTAAACCACTTTAGCCCCAAAGTACGAAAGAGAGTTGGATGCATGAGAAGGGTGTTAGAAGAGTTCCGGTGTCCCCTCCATTTACAACTGGCGGATTGAGTGTCCAATCATTCCATAAGACTTTAACACCTCCAATTTTGAAGAACATGAGCCTGCTTCTCATGTAATTACTTGTAGAGGGAGAGGGATAATGTAGATGCTGAAGTTGACGTGATGATGATGATAATCATGAAGATGATTACCTGGTGAGTGCTGCTGACCTTGAAAGCTATCTTTCTCTTCCCTCGAGTCCCGTTTCGGAAGCTGACTAGAAAGATGCAACAACAAACCAAATAAGACGAAACTGTGCCACAAGAAAGAGACGGAAAAGTGGAAAAAAGTCAAAGTGGACATGATAGGCATGTTGACAAATTGATTCGACTATCTGTTAGTTTGTTCTCAACCTGATCTTGGTGGATTCGTAAGGTAATTTAATGGGCTGTAGGGTTTATTTGTATGAATTCAACGTAATAGTATAACTGTATGTATGACTAATGATTTGCCTGATGCACCACTAACTTAAACATCCTTGTTGTCTAGAATCTCCATCATCATAAATACATACATCTTAGCTTTAGAAATTTACAAGTACAAAACTGTGAATACGAAACTTGTTTTCTTTTGCTTGCATTATCGAACTGTGTGATGAAAATTATGGGGCAATGTGAACATCATAAGTTATAAAATATCCTTTGCTTATGGCATTACTCCTCCCTCTCCAGCAGGATGATCAATTAAATCCTTCATGGTTTGATTAGCAATCTGTTCTGCCGTTGGTTGCCCATTACTATCCAGAATGAATGCTTCCTCATCATCATCATCCTCTTCCTCGGTAGTGACATCAACCAAGGTAGCCTCCGCATCTTTCTTACCGCTCCCCGACTTTTTGAGTTTCTAATCTTTGCATCCGCAGTAGAGCTTCTTTTTCCCTTTCTTCTTTCGTCTCTTTCCCTCCTCCTCATTCACCGCACTCTTTTTTATTGGGGTTACCGTCCCAAGTAAGTCTATCGCGAGTGCTCCTATGCTCAGCATCTTGGCATAGTTCCCATCCGACTCTGCAACCTGTGGAAGATCCGTCACATCGGAGGACATGGCGGCACTTGTCTTGATGTTGATTTTTTCAGCAGCTTTCATTTTATATTCACGTGGTGGCGGCCGATACGCTGCATTTCATGGTCCAGAATGTCTTTGAAGTCGGGTGAGGTGCTGACGCGAGAGGCAAAGTGCTCGGCAAGATCTGAGTACTCTAGTGTGCAGGATCCGATGGATGAATTTGGGGAATTTTCCTGTAAGACAAAATGATAGAAACATGTTAAGTTCAAGGCACAATATCATTACTTCAGAATCAGATTGGAATAAAAAACGTAATTATAGGAAAGAGAGCTACTTGACGAAGAGCGAGATCATCATCACAATTTCCGGATGTTGTGAGAGATAGCTGTAGTTTTCCTCCCTCACTTTACCCTTTAAGTTTTCGAATCCCCTCATGCGCGGCTCAGAAATAGCTTTGTAGTCAAAGTTGGTCATTCTATGAGGATGGATGTATGCCCTGTTGTCAAACCGCTCGGAGAAGTTATAGCGCATCTTGTAAATCTGGCTCAGCCGTTCGTCATCAATCATCTTCTTCTTGAAGGACTTTAGCTCCTCCAGGGAACCGGAACAGGTGGAGTAAAAGGATTTATCATCATCGGCCACGCTGCAAACCTCATAAAATCCGAGGGAGTGAGGATGCACAGGCCCAACCAAAAGCTGATAAGAAGGCGCTGGAGGTGTGGGAGGATTTGCCAGATGAAGATGCCAGATGAAGATGCTCGTCGCTCCTGCTCATCTCCTTCTTTAGGAACTTCAGGGTACAGGTCTGGGAACTTTGGGAGGACCTCTTCACGAACAGCTCCGGATGCAAGTAACACTGATTGAGCGAATAAATAGCCTATCAAGTCGTTTGAGGCTATAATCAAATATTGATGTAAATTGCACTATTTTAAACTAGAAGGCTTGCGTTTGCTATGATAAATATGTAGCAAAGGATATCAATACAAAATTACGAATCTCATTTCTATTCCTATTTTAATCAAACACATTTTTATTTGCAATGTAAACTGCTTTTTTAGCTTCTAACTACAGCGATGAAGTAACTAAAACTAAAAATGTTTCAATTTTCCTGAACACACATTTAATTCGTTCACAAACTCAAAATAGTATAGATTATTCACGCAAGTAAAAGATTTACACAGACCAAAAATAATGAAAAACAAATGAGGAAGTCATGAATTATTATAATTAGGGAGATTGTCTTTAGATTGTGTTGTGTGTTCTGGGTCATGTACATCATAAATTGATTTCTTTGGCGTCGTCGAGATTCTGGGCACCAGTGCAATAGGGACACTTGACGGATCTAAACCATAAAATCATGACACGATTACGAAATAATTTATGATGTTCATCATGGCTAACGTTGTAATGTTTAACATGGATCTGGATAACCACCGAACAACACAATTTTTTGGCTACCTTCTCCCACGCTGGAGTCGCTGAAGAGCATCCTGAGAAAAGACATGGCCACAACCCAGCCGCATAGGCGGATTAGAGGCAGTAGTCTGCTGACGGAGAATTGGACAGGAAAATATGGAGTGGAATTGAAACTCTTTACCCAATTTGATTTCAACCTGGAAAAATAAACAAAATAAAAATCAACTGTTAATTTAAGAGGAATCCTGTTGTTTCATTAAATCTGATCAATGGCATTAAGATTGACTAACCGGCAGTTCGTTTCTACCAGTCGAATCTGCGTTTCCCTCTGGGGATTGAGCCTGACCTTGACGAGCTTGCAACATGGCATGGGATGCCGCGAGAAAAGAGGGCAAGGCTACACATCCGGCGGAACAACTGAAACATTTTTTTAAATCTTACAGTTCCACCTTTACATTCCAAAGGACGTTGGGAGGTTTCATAATGGTCGTGGAGGTCGAAAGGACAAATATTTTGCTTACATAGTTTCAAGGGAAGAAGAAACTGGTACACCAAGCAGGGCACAAGAGTCTCGCGCAAAAGATTCCTGAATTTGGTCCCACAAACTGCCATCGAATAAGTGAGCATACGCCAGAGACTCTGTTCCCCCAGGGGAAAAGTAAAGCAATCCTCCCATCATAACTTGTATCTCTGTAAACATTTAAAATTTCCTTAAAAATTGTACCCAATTTAAAAGTTTTAAGGATTACTATGATGGTCTATTGGTTTACCTTTCTCATGAAGCATTGCGAAGGGTGGAAAGTGGGTGCGCGCATACATCAAAGCTTCGATTTGGAGGGAGCTCCCATCCTTCATAAGACTCAGGTATGCCAGGCAATGGAGTTGAAACTCTAAGGTGGATCCCTGTGCCTTCAACGTCTTCAGGTTTTCCCCAACCCATTTGAAGGCAGGCTCCAAATTGCGTGATTCTAAAGCCTTCAAAACATTCCTCAAATCAGTCAAAGATTGTGACAATTTTGAATCCGACTGAGATTTGGGTGGTTCAATCCCTGAGTCCTGACACAATTTGTTCCCAACGCTGTCTTTCCCGTCCCGGTACAGATGCTCAGCGATCACTTTGGTCAAGGTCTTTTTGTCTTGCTCCTCTTTAAAAATTGGTCCTGAGAACAACGGACCGAAGTCCAACTGGGTGAAATTCTAGGATAAAAAATAATATCATAATATACATTTGCTTTCTCATCCGTGTCCGGAAATAGGTAGACACTAGATGATAGAATTTGTGATACTTTCAAAATGCTGAACAGTTTTAGTAACGTATTCACCTTATCAATAGCCTTTCCAACTTTTGAGACACTAACGTGCTACTGCCGATGATCAGTGGAAAGTTCAGTGGCGCAGCCCACAGCCTTCTTCACAACAGCTGATATACGCTCCAATTCATCATCGTCCAACTCCTCCTCATCGGATTTCCCCTCTGGCAAAAAATTAAAATTAAAGGAGAATGGCAATTACCAAAAAACAGAGATCATCATTCATCATTGGTCATACCAGGCCCGTGCGGTTAGAAGGATGACTAAAAACTAAACTTACCAAGCATGGTGATGATGTCATGGAGATTAAGTTGTTGCTCAAGGAGCTCCTCAAAAGATAAATCAAAAGGCATTGTAATTCACAAGCCACACTCCCCACTGCACCACAACCTTTCATCGTTTAAATGATCTTAATTTACTATAAAGATTAACCGACACTGGCTGGCAATCACCAATGAACAAACCTTCAATTACTCGAGCTCGACGACAAAAGCTTTTATACAAATGGTAAATCTAATCTCTCACTCTTCACTTCTCACCACACGACGAACTCACATTCACACTCACTACTACTACTACGCAATGACTCAAATATCAAGTCAATCAACTGAAAATGATTGGCAACTGATAATTAGCGAATGAAGACATAACGGATCGTAAATATAAATCCTGTCATTTGCTTCCTCTTTACCCTCAACACGAACTTACTTGGGCAAAAAGTCGTTTTTTATTTCCCCTTTTTCACAATGCCCCTCATCATCATCATCATCATGCCCCTCACGCATTTCCTGAACAATAACCAAATCAAAATCACACTATCAGACCAGAATTTTTCAATTTCAGTAATTGAGGCTAATTAATTAATATTATTTTTGTAATTATTAGCACATAGATGGTGAAGGGCTACGTTAAAAATTCTCAAGGTTTCTCCAATTCGGAATCCTATTCTGGGCCAGCTTTCGTCTGTGAACGAATAAATTCATTTCATAAAAAAAGTGTTAAATATACCTGAGGAGCTTATTTGTTGAACACAACGACAATTATTATTATTATGCCAGACCAAAACTTAACTTACGGGGTGCTAATGGGTGGAAAGGGAGGATCGAATCTGGATTGGAATCTCAGCCCTAGGCATCTCCTGCTTGGATGGTGACTCCAGCCTTTCCAAACGAGTGAGGCTTTTCCTCAGCTCTGACATTTTGGTTGGGTTGTGCATATTAGGGTGCATTGAGCCTGTGCATGTGCCCGTTTCCTCACTTGTTAGGGTGTCTGTGCGGGGATCACGTCCCCCAAATGTGTTTTTCTCCTCTCCCTCGCAATTTCCACAGCTTACCTTCTCGCTTCAACAAGATGCTAATCCCGCTCTGGGAGAGAGAAAATGGGGTTCGACCGGGATTTCATGGTCTTGAGAGGGAAGGGTCTTGTCTCAACCTGCGGAAGTCGTGTTTCTAATCTGGAAGCGGATCTCTGAGTCTAGTAGCGCCAAGGCAACCACCACCACTTGAAGGAGCTCAAGGAGGTCTAAAGTCTCTTTTGGGGTTATCCAACGATGAATTGTTGCCGTAATGTCCAAAATATGTTGTCAGACTCCAACAGCGTCAATTTTATCACTTTCATTTCCTTTCAGGCGCTGTCACTCCTTTTTTGCTGCTTCCACTGAGCGAGCTTCTCCTTCCCCTCTTCCTTCTCTTTTTCTCTCACCAATCGGAGGTGGTCCTGTCGTCGCTGCTCGCCATGCATTTTGGCACGGTGGATTTCCGACCCCATCTCAAACACCATCTCATTCTCTCTCCGCTTCTCGATCAACCACTTGTGAACTTGGAGCTTGTTTCTCTTCTGCCGCTCCTCAAAACGCTAGTACCACTTGATGTGGGTGGCAATCTTTTTTTCTTTTTTTGAGGGATCTCCTTTCTCAACAACTCCATCAACTTGAGCGGTTGATTACTCCATGTGTTTGCAACTGCTTAAGGAACACATTATGATCCCGTCTCTCCCATCCTCCAGCTTTCCCTCCGTTACTTTGAAAAAATTCACTGAGCTCGCTGTTGCAATCCGTTTCTTTCATAAGTCTCATTGATCGCCCTTTATTGGAGGTGTCCGTCTTGCCCATCTCTTCCCACTGGAGGAATTATTATTATTGATACTGTTGGACGATGCAAGGGTGCTTGTGGAAGCTCACTGCCTGTCAATATCCACCTTTTGATTCAGCTGTGCCAACTCGTTCTTCATGGAGCTGAGCTGGGCTCACTCGCTCTTCCCGTCTCTCCAAAACTATTTTAAATCTAAAAAATATATTCTACCAACAAATTAAAATGAACTAATTAATCCTGGACTGTGTTTTGATTTGATAACTTTCTATTCACTGCTTATCAGGGAGCAACGGCATGATTGGACTCAAACTCCTCACTTTCTCCTCTTGTCCCACTTTTTTTCCTTTGGATGACTGACCAGGATATCGCTGCTGTGGAGGCTTCCCCCTAGTTTTGCTTACCAACGAAGAGGATTTGGCTTTGGCTAGAGCTCGAGCAGCAGCACTTTGTTTGATGGACACCTTCGTGGCATTTTCGCCCGTATCAGTATCTTCATCAGAAGATGATGAACTCTTTTCTTTCTCATCCTCTTCTTCTTCTTCACTGGAACTGCTAGAGCTTTCCAAAGCCTTGCTGCATCTAGTCCTAACACTTTTCTGGGGCTGGCTAAAACCTCCACCGCAGGAGGAGCTGTAGGTCTATCTCTCGGCTGGGTTTTCCATCCGCTTCCGAAGCGCTGTGAAGTTGTAGAGCGACCGCAGAAGCGGTGGTGGGAGTAGATGGACTTGTTTCTCCTTCATTTATCATCTCATTCCGGGACCTCCTCCTCCTAATATCTTGAACTGATCTCCGGTATGATTCCAATGAATTGTCGTACTGTTCCATTGAGTTGATCGCTCCAGAAATTCTTATGTCAACCTCTAACCTCGCTGGTCTGGCTTCTACTCTGGCACTGAGATCACTGGATTTCCGGCTGAATCCACTATCGTCTCTTCTTTTCCCTATCCTTGGAGAAGGTTGAACAGATCTGCGGCCGTATCGTGATTGTGATGCTGACTGCACCATAAATGATTCATAAGCTCCTCTATTGAGCCCAGCTCAATACCCAAGCCTCCAAAGAACGCGCCAATCTTTCCTGCTCCTCTAGTAGGTGGTGGAACGAGCATCTCTAGTAGGGATTGGACACTTTCCAACAACAGATAGCATCATTGCCACCCTCCTCAAAAAATGCCAATATCACCAGCAAACCCCGACCAGCTCGAGATGATGGTTTGATTGACTGTAATAAGTCAAAGGAAGGGTCCACCGATGATTCTGTTCACTTCAGAGACAATCCTGATGATGATGACGACGACCACGATGCTGATGTGAAGCCAAAGTTGCCATGGACGTAAGTTCTGAAAATAAATAAATTATGCTGATGTTACGTTAATCAAAATAGACTTGTTTCTTGATTATTCCTATTTTTATTGATTGTCCTTCCTTACGGCAGCTTTTGCAGCATTACTAGACCTTATCTGCGTCAACAATACTCATTGCTACGTTAAGGGGATCAAGCTCTGGAAATTAGTAGAGGCATCCAAAAAGCTTAAGGGGAAAACCTATCACAGTTTGAGGAACCACTTTTTCAAATCTATTGTCCCAAAAGTGACCTCAACCAAAAGAGTTTGAGATCGGTATACACAATCAGTCCAGAAAATTTGGACAAGGTAATGACAGGGGTGGCCAACAAAAGCATGAAGCATTACAATGTTTGTCCGGATTTAGAAGTATTAAATGAAAGGATTTGTAATACAATTAGTACGTATTACGCAGCTACGTCAAATTCAGTAATACATCAGACCACTGTCAATCAAATATTTTATTCAAATTAAGGTTAATAAAAAAACTACTCAGCACTTAACAGCATTCGAAATGCACTTTAATTGCGCACTAGAGATTGCTGCCTTGACTATTTGAAGCTGTAAACTTTATAAGTGAAACAAATCTGGGATCCATACCTTCCTTTAATTTTCACTCTCCTAAATTCGCAATTCAACTGCGATGTGTCAAGCAAACTAAAAATCAACAGATTCATACTAACTAGCACCACATGATTATATCTATAAAAAAGTGTGTTGTTATTGTATAAAAAGGAGAAGGAATGAATGCAGGGACGGTAGATGCAAGATATAACCTAAAACACATTTCAGAGTCTCTGACAACATAACACTATAACGTCCTGATCTGAGCATACCGGTATACAAATATATCAGCTGTATTTATTCACCCTTGAGATATGTATAAAAATGTACATAACGAGATTTGCAAAAATGTCTATATTGAGAGGTGAGTTGGATCTTGGGTATAAAAATGTACTTATGAATAGCGAGCTTGATCTTAGGTATAAAAATGTACATAGCGAGATTTACAAAAATGTACATAGTGAATAGTGAGTTGGAATTTCAATGACTCCACTCAACAACTACACTCTAGTGAAGTTCTCTGCTCAGATATTGAGCATATCCGTCGTGCACTCTGTATTCCATATAGTTATATAATATTAAAAGTGTGATATATATGTATTAAATATAGGCATATCTACTTCTTTCTTACAAGTAGGCCAAACTATGTATATTGCGTGAGGATCTTGATGATGATGATGATGTAAATGAATGAATGACAGATTGTCGGAGATGAGCTTATACTACTACTTATTAATAAATTACTTTCATCCTCCCACTCTCATTCGGATCATCTCCTCCTAAATTACTGTTTCATCGCATATCGTATTTTTGGATGCACAATGTGCCTTATTATAAACCTGGTAACACTTCTGTTGTGATAACCATATATTACCATGCTTGAATTTGCTAAAAGTCAAGGAGTACAGTAACATTGACTAATGAAATTATTGACAGCTTTATTGCATCATATTTTATATTCTATACAGTTTTTTGAGAAAGTTAAAATTCTCCAAACATCGAATGCTCCTAATAAGACGTTGTGACGTATTACGCGTAATAGAATAAAAAATGAATCAATATATTTAACAGAAAGAATTTGCAATTGTTAATATACCAAGATCTCGTCACTAATATCTTTTAAAGCAGTACAGAGAAAAACTATAATGACACACATGAGGTGAATGGATACCGAATAGAATTCGCTGATGTTGTCAGGGGTTGGACTGGACTTAGCTTCACTGGCAACAGCTGCAGTGCGGAAAGTCCCAAAAGTGATAATGATGTAAATGTACAACTGCCGTTTCATCAATCCCACTAGAGCAGTTTCATGTGAAAAATGCCAGTCTTCAGGCAACTGGTTAATGTCCTTACGTACATGGGAAAAGGTACTGTATAAAACGGTCAGGGTGACGAAGTGTGCAGCCAAAAGTTTGTTGTGTGGTGAGTTCATGTTTAACGATCGTTCGACATCCTGCCTTAAACTTGTGATGTTTTTGGTGGAGGTTTTATTCATGAAGCGTGAGTCCATAGAAGTTTCTAGGGTGTAGAATGACACACCGTTTATCAAAATACATATATATATGCAGAATGCTACTCCAATTGCCTGCAAAAAATTAAAAGTTATTCAGCCAATTAAAATGTGCTCTCATTCAATTTACTAGTATTTTATGATTTTTATGAAATATTTATTTATTCCCTTACACAATTCATGAGCGATTCCTTGTGGCTCATTTTTGAAAAAATAAATGTAGTCCCTTTCTATTTTCCGGCCTTCACGTAAAGTAAAACTTAACGTTGTATGTAGCAATAGAAGTTGTACCATATGGAGCAAAAACTTCAAGTGATTTGATGCAAAGGCTGTGACGCAGAAAAATAAACGCCACATCACTTAAGTCTTATGACATACTTCTGACTTCTGAGCACACAAACAATGAACAATAAAAATACGAAGGTTTATTTTTACACTCAAAAGAATGGTTCTTGCATAATCTTGATAAATGATTAGTATTGTTTTTACTACTCGTTTTTATTATAATGTAACAGAAAGTTATTGATTTCCAATTATTAATTAACATTGGCATCGGAATCCCTACTCCTACGAAATTATAACTTCTATTGCATTGGATTTTAATTAACTACGTCAACACCTAATAATTCATCAAATAAGGATGATGTCCTTTCAGACATTACCCGCACGTCCTACTCCTTTGTACAAGAAGTTAGCATAGAAATGAGAATATAATAATGAAAATAATGGTTATATCTATCTTCACATTTTTTTACAAATTCCATGCACACGGTAAGGGATGATGTCATACAAATCTAAGGACTAGGCGTTCTGTCTAGTGAATTTTTAACGTTTAATTTGTATGGGATTTTTGGGTAAATGTTCCTTCTTTGTCTTGCAAAATTTTACAATGTCCCCATTTTTCATGCATCAACATACCTCAACCTGGAGAACCGATTTCTATGCATATTTGATGAATACCTGTACATTCAGCATAAACAAATTCGAATTTAAAACACAAGGTACACATATGAAATGGGTCTTCGGCTAGAAAGTGGAAAGGTTAAATAAAGTTTTAAAAAATTGGTTATCAAGCATCGCTCCATCCCATGGAAAATATATTGGTACAAGCTCAGCACACTTTTGAAATTCAATGACTTGTAAAATTTATCGGCATCATTCTATACTATGGAGAGTGCATCCTTGACGTAAAACTTTTTGTTGGATAAAAATAAAGTAAGCAGCATTGAGCATTATATTAAGTCTGAACGCATGTGTTCATAATTATTTACTTTCACCATCAACGGAATATTATTTAACCCGAATTAGTATCCAACATTATCGTAGTAGTAATGTGTATTAACCTTTGCTTGTGCGCGTTACGTCAGCAAAAAAAAGGGGTGTGATGTGCTGACGTACCAATGTTCGCATGAAAAATGTTGCTGTAATAGTATCTGAGTGTAGTGGCAAGTTGCCAAAAAATGTTGCGCAAAGGCTTTGCTCGTGTTGGCTATGAACAAGCTTCAACATTTTATAGTACATATCCATTGCGAAAGCGTTCAATATTAACATCATCCAAAGTTTCGTATATTCATCATCAAAAATATAAGTTCACCATTATATGTTGTGATCTAGATCTGAGGAAAATGAACACACATCACATTTTTCTACTAATAATGGTGGTCATCACCACCATTGCTATTGGGTCAACAATACCCACTGGAAAAGGTGAGATAAATAAATCCTTAAACTATGGTTATTCGTATCTCCAGTGCTTAATTTATTAACATTTTAATAGGAAACGTCAAGAATTTGGCTTTCTTGAGGACTCTTAGGGAAAATGAAGGTACAAAGAGATATGTATCTTTACTGTATCCATTTAGAAGATATTCGGAGAATGAATATTAATGAATTAATGCATGAATCTTATGTATGCTTAAATTAGGCGTGGTGGAAAAGGCTTCGAGCATTCATTTCGGCTCTGCTATTAATGGTGACCAGAATAGAAAGACGATCCGGAATTTACGGCGTCTAAAATATGGTATGAAACAGCATCTATTAAATAAATTTGCACATCGTTACCTTAGTTGTAAAACCCTTCACTTCGTTTAGTGATGAATGGCAATACTCACTTACTGTTACTCATTGTTAAGGAGAACCAAAAAAGGAATAGCAGAATAATTTTTGTTGTCAGTATTTTTAATAACTAAAGCTTACTACATCTAAGAACATAAGCGAAGAATCTACCTGGCTGGCTGGCTGCCTGGCTGATTCTTGGACACCATACTCCTACTGAAGTAGCTTTGTGGTTACATGCAAATTGCCACACTATGTAAAATTCCCACGTAACCACTGTGGTTACGTGCTGTTTCCATGCAAATTGCCACACTATGTAAAATTCCCACGTAACCACATTGCTACCTCAGTGGCACAATTCCACACGAATAATCAGCTTGGTTCAGATTAGACCACCGCGACTTCTCCTGTTTTGACCCTAAAATTTGCTATTTATCCGTTTCTTTTACCTTTTTTTCAATACAAATTTTAATACACAATTGGATTAATAATAGCTAATGTCGATGGGCTCCAGACTATAAGGTCATGTCACTTATGTAGATTGTCTTATAAATCCATTGAGATGAGCGTAATAGTAAAACTGGGATCTGATTGGGATAGGGTTGAGTTTTACTTCTGGGGCGTTTAAAAAGCTGAAAATTCGTCAAGGGTTGACTAATAGCGTAGTGGGCCATATTTTTCATGCAATTTTAGGATGTGAAAGAAACACTCATCAAAGAATATCCTTCTGGCACTTCATTTTATGGAAAATGACTACAAGAGAGAAAAAACGGCCAACAGACCAAAAGACTGGCTATTCCTTCTGTTAAAACGAAATGTAAATATTCATGCACTTAACATGATTGATTAGAATTTAAACTAAATCGATTCACTGTGAGGCCAGTTTGTAAGTACTATTTACATACTCAGGTTCACATAAATTAGGGACAAATCAACCTTTTGGTTTGTTCTTTTGGCTTTAAGATGTTCAGGAGTTAATAAAACCGTTTAAGAGCTGAGGTTAAATCTATCGTTAATTTCAACCGTGATTATCCCAATGGATTTATAAGACAATCTACGTAAGTGACATGACCTTAAAGTCTGGAGCCCATCACCATTAGCTACTATTAATCCAATTGTGTAATAAAATTTAGTGATCGTGCTTTTTTCAACTTTCACCTCTTTCTGCTTATCAGCAGTAAAAAGCCGTTTGCCTATGAGTACTATTGCAGCATGCTACATGTTAAAAATGCAATTGTTCCTGCACTTAGTGCAGGAACGGGCCCCTTTCTAGTGTTACATATTACATAATATTTTATACTAGTGTTTTTAAAACTTGTGATAGCATTCTCTAATTACATGCAAAAGATCTTTCAAATAGTTACAAATCTTTATATTTGTTGGTGGTCTCCGGTAGTCGTTCTAAGCTTGGCTAACGTCATATCAAAAAAATAAACTTCCACACCAAAACACAATGCGAATAAATGGTATACCAGTATACGCCAAATCGTATAGAAGATTTTATGGTTACGGATTCCCAAAAAAATGAAGTTAAGGGTTACTGCAATTCATCACTAAAGGAACTAAAAAGGATTTTATAACGGTTGCGAGAGTGTGAGGAAAATCTAAATCAATATGCAGCCCTGTAAAAATACTTTTTAACAGGTAATGTTGAAATCTTGGATTTGGTCAAAGGTATGCAGGGTCCAATTCTTGAATCCGTCCAGCAGAAGCAAGAGAATTTGATGGTTAACCCAACTATGAACAAACACGTCAAAAGTAATGTTTATATAAACTTTATTATATAAGATGTATAATGTAGTTCTTAGTTAACTTCAAACCAAATTTCATACAGTCTTCTCTGTTTTTACAGAAAGGAGATCAAAGAGAGAGAAAACTGATAGAGCTCCCACTAGTGGCAACTTCGCCCTACGTTGGGATCATACCTATTACCCAACTAGAACAAGTAGGTGACTTAATATCTAAAGTTTTTAGTTTTAATGTTTACCACCTCCAAAGATATATTATATTCTGCTTGAAATTTCAGTGGGAATGATTGATATCGGCGGATCATACGAATCTCCAAAGGGTAAATATTACACTGTATATAAGTGGCCTCAAAGAATAATTGGGCCAACCCAGCACATGAACTGGAAAGGTGCTTGTGCTTTAAGACCTGATTGGTGTCCTTGATAAATACTTTGTCGCAAGAATCGGCCTGGAATTTTTACTATGCACTTTGGACTATTTGGTTGTAATCCATTTATTACAATATTGGTAGTAAAAACTGAATAAATGTTTGTATAGTTAGCAATGCAAATGGTTGGTTTGTTTCATCATAGATTTTTTAATATGCGTCCATTTTTCGATACACTTTTAAATAGCTTATCTTAAGTCGTTTAAATACTTTTCCCCCACTCGACCTTTTCCCATTCCGTGTGAATTTTTGTTTTTATATAACTTTATGCATACTTCATTCCACTGTTTACAACTTCGATGTACTTTATGCACAAGCAAAAAATATGTGTAAAAGCTTGGGTTGCTTGCCCAAATGAACCATATTTTTATATTACTAATATATGATTTCTTTTGAAAATCGCTGAAAGATTCAGCATAACCGTGAACAAATTTGTTCACCTATTCAAAATGAGCGAAATATAAAAAATGTTTATTCTCCAGAGAGAAAAAGTATGTGACTATGAAGGAGAATAAGATAGCTGAGCAGTGTTTAGTTTGAGGTTATGCTCCGCGAGGTAAGTTTCATGAGTCGGCTTAGAAGCACCTTAGGTTAAAAAGCTGGAATCAATGGAAAAATAGTGAAATACATAATATTTTATTAAGATGATTTCTTAATTAACAAATGATAATTTCACACATAATCCTCAAAAACACAATTAAAATCCAAATTCTTGTGATACCTCCCCGTCAAAGCGCACCATTGTATGTGTCCATAAACAATATCCTTTACTTTTTCAACAAACGTTTGAACATGGTCATCTTTTTCATACAATTTGCTCCATGAGTACAGTTGTACAAGGATTTATGTCATCCAGTACATGCTGCATTGTATCTTTACAATGAAATTAATATGAATGATTAGACAACATTAGGACCAAGTCAATACACAATAATACACACAATCATACACTTTGAGTTTCATGTTCGGAATCATATTTGTTGAGTCAGGATTCAGGATCATTGAAGGACACTCACGCTCTTGCACGATGTATTGGCGCTGGCATAGTGGACGTATGAGAAAATGCAGACGAGAAGAGAACATAGGGATATGCAGTGACATTTTTGGCTACAGTCACAAAGCAGAAGAAAATTAATATTAATACTGGGCGCTGAAAAACGTTTTAATCTTTTTCCGCACGCATCCCCCCTTCGTTTTTTGCAAGGAGCTTGTACTATGCAGAAATCCTCCATCCATTTTTTCCGCTACCAATGCAATTAGCTATATGTAGAGAAGAATATAAGTCAATAAAAAGAAACTTGGTGCTTGCTTGCGTTTATGCACGTTATCAAGTTGTATCATTTCACTGTTACAGCAAATTGTTGTCACAACCGTTAGACTACGCTATATGTAGCAAAAAAGAATCATGCAAAATTAGTCACACATGCAGCACTCTACAAACGACAAGAAAATTGCGAGCTCTGCAAGACAATATAAGCCGCCACTTGCGAAACCATAGTCATTTGGAGCTTAACCAGAACATATACAACCAATATATATCATTCAGAGTTGCATGATATCGTAAAAATATCCCAGTTTTGTCCTCTCTTCTTCAGGGGAACTAACCTTAAGGAAATATACACTGAAGATAGAATAGATCGAAGAGAAAAAAGGAATAAAACCAAACCAGAAGCAATTGCATGAAAATAATGTTCATGCAGAAAATGCCACACGATACAGAATATGTAGTATTACAATCATGCACGCTCAGAAGAAAAACACACATCATATATAAGCGCAATTGAAATGCTATGGTTCTAAAGCTCAAATGCCTTTTAAAGAATTCAACACGTACAAGTTTTCAAAGTCGATACCTTCTTTATCCAAACTAAGCCTACATGATGGTAAGTAAAAAAGCGACAGAATGTCCTTGGCTTTGAATTCAACGTTTTCCTGATAAAGATAAAGAAAAGGATGTAAATTTATTTTTTCGCAGTGCTCAACCTTTGGGCAATATTTTATGATCTACTCCTCTCTCCCACTTTTTGCAGTTAGGAATCTGAGGTATTTATATTCGTGGTACCCTACCTGCACCTTGCTATGCGACTGAAAATTTATGCATTTGAGCTTTTCACGTTTTTTCTCCTGTTTTGGCAATTTGGCAAAGCAAGACGAGAATAATAACCTTTCGCTAAAGAAAATATATATAATAGAAAGATAAGAGAGAGAAAAACAGTGTAAGAGAATCCATCATAAAATGTCATCGTATTGCATTGTAAACGTGCGTCAGAATGTGATCTCCCTAACAGCATTGCTCTTTAGGATGAGTGCTGGTGTTATAGATGTTGATGAGAATATGTATATCATACTTGATTAGGTTGATTCTCTGCTGGTCTCCAATCACCCCACATCTTCTCAATATAAGTTCTGCTACTGCAAATGAAAAACGTTACTACTAAACTACTTGTTATATGGGCATAAAGCTCTTCTCAAGCTGAACGCATTGTATAGTGAATGCATGTGTCAGTGAACCAATGTAAAATTAAATGGATGAAGATTAAATTCATCATTAAAATTAGCTGGATTCATTTTCATTTTGATTTATTATCAGTTTCCTTCCGGTTCGTCACGATTTCCTTGAAATTGGTGAATAAATAAGAAAAAACAAGGTAAGCATTTTATTAATGAGTGTTTTAATACAGTTTCTTTACCTGTATTTATTTTCGTATTGATTTTTGCAGTATTTTTAACCTATAGTTAATTTTCGTCTTGTTATTTTGCAGGAACACAAAATGGAGGGATTGTCTGTTCACAAGATCATCATGGTCACTGCTGCCACAATCATACTTTTACTGGCTGCCGTTGATTATGTGGTTAATAGCAATGCTGAAGATAAGCTAATTTTTTGTAACACATCATTACAATGAGTTAATAAACCTTTTTTGATATATCAATTAATTTGCCCTAATGTAGATGATACTGACGGTGGAGTTGGGCAGACTGGTTGTAAATGTTAAGAAGGCTATTTTATCTAATTTTTCAACGGCATGAGATATTGCGTTGAAGAGAAAGAGATTCAGGGCTTTTTATACAGCGATGTCATCCTCAATTTGAAGAATATTGTGCCACCGAGTGGATGGTTTTATTGTGAGGCATTGAAATTTACACCGCATGAGTGGAATTTGGATAGTGTGATGGTTTTCCTTGCTGTCTTCGTTCTGGTTTTGATTGCTCTTGTTTTCCGTGTTCGACTCTGAACATATTTCATATTCATGCATAACATGCAATTAGATTTGTTCTCTCAAAAAATTTGTGAAATGCATGTAACTCATTTATGCTTACATTTATTTCCCTTAGTGATAAGAAAATGATTTTACCGAGTTTCCAGTATTGTTGTAATTCAACTCTTCCCATTTATTTTATGTGTGATCATGCATTTCAATTCATCTAAAAAAGTGTGTTCATTATCTTTCATGTTGAGACGAATAAGAGTTTTCCATTATTATGAAAGGTAGTAATATTTATGACAGCAAAGTATGGATTGTTGCGCATATAAGTAACGCTATCGAAGAGAATAATTCAGTAGAGTTCAGTAGATGCTAATATTGACTGGCATTTTATTGCTTTAAACATTTGCTACACAAACAAAAATAAAAGGAGCGAGTACTAACAATTCATTTAATTTTAATTTACCAGTGCTTAGTTATTTATTAATTGCATTCACTTCAAAAATCTAATCGAGTTGATAGGCCCCAATTGAGAAGAATAGTAGGCGAACAAAGCATTTCCGACGGAAGGAAACACATCTGTGAATGATTTTGATGATAACTTGTTTCAAGGAAAGTTATATTTAAATTCAACACGTTCAGGAATCCACAGACCTTCATCCAAACCAGAAGTAGGTGGAAGGATTCGTACGGTCGTCTCAATCCATGCCTGTCGGTTATCCTCATAATATAGCAGCATGTAGAATAATTGTTTAGCTATTCCGTTGTTAATCTTTTACTGAGCCGAATTGCACCGTTGTGTATTATTTGTGTCAACACACACCGATTTACTTTCCCCGTCATCACTATCATAATCACATGTGGCTGGGTTGTTTCGTTTCCAAAACGGTGCGGTGGTGCCAAGCTTTCCAAAATAAATAATAGTAGTCGACCACTTCTAATTGTGGGCTAGTGTGTGTGGCATTGCTACTAGGCTTCGTGTGTGTAGAGCTCATTTCATTTCTTAATAAAATTTCCAGTGTCAAGCCTAAAATATTAAAACTGAACCTGTTTTTATAATGCGGTATGAAAGGTACGGAATGGTTTCAACATGCACAAAAATACTCACACGTTTTTTATATATTGGGCTCAGTAGCCAACAACTTTCAACACGCAAAAATAAGAACTACTTTATCATCCAAACAAGACCTTGAGCAAGCCTAAATTGTGTGCAAACAAACAAGTTACACAGTGAGTTTAAAATGCTGCTGGGAGAGTCTTCTTTTGCTGGCTCTTCCTTTATTTTCATTTCTTTATTTATTCAAAGCGTCATCAGAAAATTCATGAGCAACGCATGTCATTCACTCCATCATAAGTGGAAGCGTGGAGATATGGAATTTCTCACTCTCTCATTTCACCCCTTGAAAATAAAGTTTAGATAAAGAGTGCGTTGAAGTATATTAAAATAGATTTTATAAGGGCTAATATTTGTAGCGTAAGAAATCTGGTAAAAGTGGCTACATATATATTTTATACATCCACATATTTCACAAAACAAAATGGTTTAAATTTTATGATGAAGCATTTGAACGTATTATGAAGCACTGATCGGTGTGGTGTACATAAGTATCTCTAATGTGTGTGTAAACAGAATCTGGGTTATTATTTTTGTACGTAACCTTGAGCTGGAAAAGAACCAACAAATGCAGTGTTGACAAAAATGCACAGGGCATTGCTCCCAGTCAATAGTGCAAAAAGCGAGAGTGGTTTTGTATATGTACATTTAAACTACCAAATGCCTTACTGAAGACATACCCATTTTTCTGGAAATACAATACATACAGGGTAATCCAAGGAGCTGGAGCTCTCCTCTCATCCATATCAACTCGGCGTGTTGCATATATCGACTGCTTCCACCAAACTATATTGCTCATTCTGGATTTCGTACGTGCCGATGAGCAAGCAAGACTGGTGAGCATTTTTTTGCTCGCCTATCTTCATTCACTTCACAACAACACTTATATACTCACGAACTTTTTCATATTTGCTCATAATATTACTGCTATGATAAATGGTTTTATTTTGCCTATAATCTTACGAATAGTTGATAACTGATGCATAAATAATATGTAAGGAAATCAAGTAATGATGGATTACAATAAGTTCTTCTGTTTCAAGTCAGGTATCGCGTGCTGCCCTAACTAAAAAATTATGTGTGAGCTGAGCTACAATGCCGCTATCACTTAAATAGCTTTCAGCATTGATTTTTTACCACACTTATAGCTAGCAGATATACATATTATATGCATTTACCAGCAGCAATCACAACTCCTTTTGGGTAATCTTTATACTAATTGGTCATTCTATTTTTGGGATTTCAAACACATAGAAAGGTAAACATTACTGATGTGTCTGTATTTTTACAAGCAAATTGATGATGACATACATTACCATAAATTATCAACATCGACTTTCATTCTTTTTATAGCTTATTGTATAAACACTAATGTGCATCCTGTTTGTCATCTACTGAGTCAAGGAGCAACAGACAAACGTTTTTTATCTATTTTTCAGAGCATTCGTCATCCTTTTGTAGATGCAGTGAGATCAAAAAAGTGAGTCAGTGAGCGGATTTACATTCAGAGTATTGGAAATAGTAAAAGAAGTAGGACAACAAAGCATACAAAGCGAGGAAATAAGAGACAATTTGAAATCTGTTTGGTAATAGTTGGAAACGTAACCGATAAATATTTTATTGAAACTTTATTTGGTGACTAAATCGTACATTAACCTACATTATATTTCCATGTTCACTATTTTGCAGTTCAATGCGCAAAATGGAGAGCTGGTCTATTCGTAAGATCATCATCGTCAATGCTGCCATCCTCATCCTCTTTGTAGCTGCTGTTAATTATGTGGTTAATAGTTATCGTGATGTTGAAGGTAGAATAAATATCCTTTGAATAATCGCCGGTTTGGAATGATTTATATTTTGATTTTCTATGACGGAATGTATTTAATTGGGTCTAAATCACACAGTTGAGGAGACGAGCTGCAAATCTTGTGTCATGCAAGAAAACTACTACTACATCTGGCTCTTTAACTGCTCAAAATATTGTGTTCCCAAAGAAGAGATTTTAATCTTTCTAAGCGACGATGTCATTATCAATGTCAAGGATATTGTGTCATCAGAAGCATGGGTTTCCTGTGAGGTATTGGAATTTCCAATGCCTCAGTGGAGTTCCGGTTTTGTTTTAGTTATTCTTACGATAATAATTCTTGTATTTCTTGCTGTTTACATCCCCATTCCACTTTGAATTGGCTCGAATACATAACATGAAATTCGTTTTTTGTTGTTGAAAGTATGTTACAATAAATATTAGAGATACAAATATAATTCTTTTCCGTTCATTAATATATAGTAATATTCGTTATCATGTAACATTTAAAAGTTGGCGCAAAATGCAACTTAGTAAGAAATTTAGTTGGGTTGAGATGGTAGTAAAACAGAATAGGATTGCATCACGCAAACTTTTTGCGAAGCTTGCATGGCATTGTACAGATGTCCATGCAATTCAGTCCATAGAAATGGTTGCTATTATTACAAATGGGCCCATTGAAGAGAATCTTATAATTGTGAAATGTTGAAATATTTCTGAAGGCAAAGTATAGCTTACACCATATAAAAATGGTTTCTAATGAAGATGCAAGAATAATTCATTGAGTTAAGCTATGTTTATGACTAAAATGTAATTGCTTTGAGGAATTCTCTTTGTAGGCAACTTTGCGAAAGGAATGCATACGGAGAGTGTCGCTCCTTGTTGGAAAAAGAGGTTCCCATTTTTCATCACTGTTGTTTAAGGACTTGTGAGCTAGAGGTTAAAGGGAGAGACTTCCTTTAATTACTATCACATGGAAGTGTTTCTACAAAACACTGCCATTTATTTAGCACTTTTCAAGTTGGGAAAGATGATGATGTTACAAGGGCCACCACAAAAGGGCTTGTTGACCTCTAACTTTGTACTCTGTAACTCTTTCTATTTTAAATGATTAATAATGGATTTAGGATTAGACACCCTGAGGTAGGTTGCTGTCACATATATTGCACCTTGCAACTGTGGAGTAAGCATAAAGCCATTAAAGTTAAAGACGTTTCAGCAGGGCATTGTGAGATGCAAATGTTAATCTTTCCAGTCTTGTTCTAGTTGTTCATTTAGCAAAACTTTCCGGTTTGCAATTGTTATTGCATAATTACTACTTTGGAAAA
Organism: Orchesella flavescens; assembly: GCA_964034955.1. NCBI lineage: Eukaryota > Metazoa > Arthropoda > Collembola > Entomobryomorpha > Orchesellidae > Orchesella > Orchesella flavescens. Next base: position 7,717,364 of record OZ035953.1, read on the forward strand.
AGTAAACCCATTTTTAGAATCTGAAAGTACTCAATCTGTCCATTTTAATAGTAGTCGACGCTGACATCAAGCATTTCCTCAAACTCTCGTTTGCAACATAAAGTCATGACTTTGCTATGTAGTCACGTCTTGGATGATCAAGAACAATGTCCATGGACATGCTTGCTAGCTCGGGTGAAATGCTATGCTTGACTCTACGTACCATATTTTTCTATCACACTGTATCAGAGTAAGTAAAAAGTCACACAATATAAATACCTAGTCGTAACATACTTGCATAATATATTTTCTTCTCATGAGTCATAATTATGATAAGGAGCAAACAACTGGTAGTTACATGTACAAAATCGATTACAGGCTGTCACAAAATAAGGATGCCACTATCTATGCATCGTTCGTCCTTCTTCGCATAATTGTCTGTTATACAATGTAAGTTACAGGCAGAAGCTTTTTCAGACTCACTTGAGACCGGTATATTCCTATTTCTGCTCGCTTACCCTTCATTTTCAAGCACATATACTTATATTTGTTCCGTACTGTGTACGTACGTGCTCCATTGGATATTATAGCCGTGGCTGAAGCGAAATGTAAGTATAATTTTCAGTTTCTTTATAATTGCACTTTGTAAATTCCACTCTTAAGGTAACTCATCAAAACCAAGGGAATGCATAATGGTGCATAGTAAAAAACACAAAACCTCATCAACATCACGACAAAAAATTATTGTATGTAGCGACAAATAGGATAACGTAATATTCTTATTAACATGATTACTATGAGGTTAGCTTTTACTAAAATGTTCCTATTATTTGATGCCAACTTGAATATTTCCTGCTATTTACATGCCACGTTTGTTTAGCATAGTGTGTCAATAAAAATCAAATCAATGTGAAAGGTTAGACAAAATGAGAACCAAGTCAATACTACACACAATCGTATCCCTTTTTTTTCATACTCGGAATTATATATTATGTTGAGTCATGATTCGGGATTTTAAGCGCATGTGCATAGAAGATCTCACGCTCTCGCAGAAACAAAACGCAGGATATATGTATGCATTATATATATAACTTGAACTTCTGGCAGGCTGGAAAGAGGTTCAAATATTTGCAACCTACCTCAACATGATAAAAAAGGAAAATGACGAGTTGCTCCTTTACATTGCAAATAAGTTTCATTAATACTAACATCACTCTCGTAAGAAGAGAGTACTTTTCAGGATCACACGCAGGTATAGAACTTAATGTATGAATCAACTATTCCCATTTCCTGTAAAGGTCCCGATTCCATGTTTCACTTTGACCTCAAATGTATGGCCACCAGGAAAAATTTAAAACTCAATATGAAATTTAGAGAACCCGAGTTTCTCGTGTCCTAACTATGCAAAATTTAATGCTGAATCCAGATATGCCAAATCCAATTCATATTTGTTAATTCAGGTTTGTGCAAATGGGATTATCCAAATTGAGTCTAATAGTTACGCAATAATTCTCTGGACACTCAACAGTTTTAACTCTACCGTTTTTATTTTCAAAACCCAGATTTAAACACCAAACCAACGATTCATCAACATGTGTGGTAAGTTGCTTAACGGCCACAGCTATTTTACCCACACAACCTGTCAACAATCAAATCCGCTTCTCTTTTCATTGTCTCTTTTTGCCTTGAGAAATGCCAATCAATATCGCTTCCCCTTTGTAATGTGTATTTGACAATATGTAGGAATATTCGCGTACCTCAACTACCAGACTCCGAAGACTCGTAAGGAGATCGCTGGCTACCTGACCCGCGGTTTACAGCGGCTGGAGTACCTACGCTACGACTCTGCAGGGATAGCCTTGGACACTCCCGACTCTAACTACATCATTATCATCAAGGACACTTGGGAAGTGAAAGCGCTGGAGAACGCGATTATGATTAAAGTCGACGCCATCGAGTTAGATGAATCTCACAACATCCACGTTGGGATTGCTCATACCAGATGGGCTACTCACGGAGGACCTTCACCAGTTAATGCTCATCCCCACAGGAGCGATGAGACCAACTCCTTCGTACTTGTTCACAATGGTACCATCACCAATTATAGGGACGTTAAGCAGCTCTTAATGAAACAGGGGCATGAGTTCAAGTCAGATACGGATAGTGAGGTCATTGCTAAACTCGTTGGACACATTTATGACAACGCTAAGACACTCTCTTTCAGGGAGCTAGTCGAAAAGGTCATTTTGCTATTGGTAAGAATATTTTCAAGGATATTTTTAGGTGAATTATTTGGCGGAGTTTGTTTAGAATAAAACAAATATTTTTACTAAATAGGAAGGAGCATTTGCGATTTGTATGAAAAGCCGTCACTTTCCAGGCGAGTGCGTTGCCACTCGGCGAGGCTCACCGCTTCTCGTAGGCATCAAGTCTAAAACCAAGTTGGTTGCTGACTTCATTCCAATTGTTTACAACCTACCTCCACTTACCACAGCGGATTCCACCACCCCCGAGTTGGGTCCGTTGAGTGAGGACAAGCCGATTGAATACTTTTTCGCCTCTGACGCGTCAGCAATCATTGAGCACACAAACAGGGTGCTTTACCTTGAGGATGATGACTTGGTTGCTGTCAAGGATGGGATACTATCCATCCACAGACTTGAACGCGCTATTGATGACCCTTACGTTAGGGAAATCACTACTCTCAAGAAGGAGATCCTACAGACCATGAAAGGAAATTTCAGTTTCTTTATGCAAAAGGAAATTTACGAACAACCAGGCTCCGTTGCTAATACCATGAGGGGAAGAGTTGATTTTAAACACAATACTGTTGTGCTTGGTGGGCTGAGGGATTCAATCGCCGAGATTAGGAGATGCAAAAGACTCCTTCTCATTGGATGTGGAATTTCTTACAACTCAGCTATGGCTACTAGGCAGCTTCTTGAGGAACTGACGGGACTAATTTGGCCTCGGATTTCCTTGATAGAAGCACCGCCGTCTTTAGGGATGACGTCTGCTTCTTTATTTCACAGTCAGGTAAGGATTGTGATGGTGGGTATAAAAAAGGCTGATTAAAGTATTTATTAAATTGGCTTAAATTTAATTTTCAGGTGAAACTGCTGACACTCTGATGGCTCTTCGTTATTGCAAATCCCGTGGAGCATTGGTCGTAGGCGTTACGAATACAGTTGGCTCAAGCATCTGTCGTGAATCCTTCTCCGGAATTCACATCAATGCTGGACCTGAGATTGGAGTTGCTTCCACCAAGGCCTACACTTCACAATTCATTGCACTCGTCATGTTCGCACTGATGGTGAGCGAGGACCGTATTTCCACTAAGGCTAGGAGGTACGAGATCATCCAAGGGCTCAAGAACCTCCCTGAACAGATTAAACTGGTGCTTCAACAGGACGAGAAGGTGCGGACGATTGCTAAAGAACTGTATGACAAGACATCATTGCTTCTTATGGGCAGGGGCTATAACTACGCTACTTGTCTTGAGGGAGCGATGGTAAGTGAAATGTTTCAATGTCAGGGTAAAATATTTGCCATACAGATTGGATGTTTGATAAACACTTTTATTGTGCGCTATAGAAAATAACGGAGCTAACGTGTATTCACAGTGAAGGTATATTGGCTGGGGAATTGAAGCACGGTCCATTGGCATTAATCGATAAGGAAATGCCTGTGATTATGATCGCCATGCGAGACCTGGTTCATTCGAAATGCATTAATGCACTACAACAAGTAACTGCTCGGGAAGGGAGGCCAATTATTGTTTGCGAAACTGGGGATGCTGAAACGCAAGCTTTTGGATCAAGTTTTATTGAAATCCCTCGGACTGTGGATTGCCTTCAAGGAATCCTTACTGTCATCCCTATGCAATTACTTGCATACCATATATATCGCCGTTATTAGGGGACACAACGTCGACTGCCCAAGGAATCTAAGAATAAACTGGGATTTTTCAACTGATTTATATCAATATCAGATTTGAATTTCCTTTTGATATAATCAGCTTTTACCTTAACATGAAAAATGTCATGAAAAAGTTTGATTGTTGTGGTTGGTTTCTTGGTTTGTTAGTTAATCTTAAGTGTATTCAGTTGAACAATGAATAATATAATTATGCTTTAACTTTTGATGATAAAGCCTCAACTTCTTTGTATACTATTAAAGCTGCAGGCAATTATGGTTTGGTCTCCTAAAATCAACAAAATTTACATCGTTTCTCATACCATGTTTTGCAAAAAAAGGCACTAAAGTAATCTACACAAAATTCGCATGATTTTTGTTGAATGATTTCTTTTGCATTATGCAATAAAATCCGCAATTAAAAATGACTAGCTATTCATTGTTGGGATAAAAAAGTATGGTAGCCCATTGACTATCAGGTACAAGAAATTGTCATCGTAAAATATAGAAAGTGTCATCTGTATTCATGAACCTGGACCCATCTCATTTTCTCTTTGCTTCTAGATTCTGTCTTGATAATAAAATAATATATTTCTCATTTTTCTGACCTCTACAAACATTCACATGATTATTATCACAACTCTCATCTTTCGGATCAAAAAATTATTTTTATTCCAATGTCATCATGCTTTCAGATCATGTCATCAACATCAACCAAGTCAAAATGAAAGGCATGCATATATCAATAGTGGTTGGTGAAAGTAGCACTCTCATACTGTAAGAAGAAGGCCTAAATTGTTACGATTTAGTTGTGCAAAACATGCACAATATCCAAAGTATAATTTATTCATTGATCATTATTATTATTCATTGGATTAATTTGGATAGAGAAAAATATTAATTTAAAGTTTAAATGACAAAAACCTTAAGCATTGTTGTCAATAACGTGAGTCCAAATCGGGAGGAGTGTAATTAAAATTTTCATCCCCAGTGGACATCCCTTTGTAAGAAAACCCACCACATCATCGATATTTTACAATACTCGGAAACTTTAATTTAAAAAATGAGCTTTTGCTGCTCGGTGGCCCGATCATACGATTGTTGAGAAGCGATAAAAGTAATACGTCATTGCTCATAACGTTCTCGGTGGGAGCAAACCAACTTGTGAAAGTTTTTCAACCTGTTTAAATCAAATCTGAATGTGAATGTGATAAAGCTATAGAATAACACTACAAAAATCAGCATGAAGTAGTGAAATTGGTAAAAGAGAACTCGAAAATAAGTTTATAATATAATAATTTAAAGAAAGGGATTCGGAAGAGTGCTCTGGATGGGGTTGACAAAGTGTGCAAAGAAATTCAGACTGGGTCCGTCATTACGACATTCGAAACTGGATCTGATACCCAAAGAAATCCGCTGGTTGAATGGATACCTGTACAGAGGATACATCAAAGTATGTTAATGTTATTTTAGTTTTCTCAATTGCTGATGTACAAGAAATCTATTAGGCAACACAACAAGCAGTATTTTTTTTAATTACCTTCGTTGACATTCACAGGTGTAGTCAAGCCCTGATCCTTTCCTGTACTTTCTCTCCCAGTTTGCGTTACTCAGCAATCTTGAAAATTCTTTCGCATGGAAATCCACAACGCCTCTTCATCTGCAACGTAATACATAAAGGACTGGGTTCTCAAAATGCTGACATTTTGGGTGTTGTAAGTTGTAATTTCTTTCACATCTTACCTAAATTTCCAGATGGATTTGGGTGGTGGGATGTGGTACAATGTTCAAAGTCGACACTTCGTCCAATTTAACTCCATCCACATATCACTTGATGTCCCCATGTTGAGCAACTCAAAACTGACGATGAGATGGTTCTGTACCTAAAATAAAATGCATGAAACTTAATCAGATATCACATGCATGTTCAAATCTATCATAATTTATCACATATAAAAAAGTCGGTTGTTTATGTTTAAATTTAATCAAATTCAATACTAATTTACTAATCCCTTACCAATCCGACACATCCAGAATTTCTATAAAAAAAACTAATTTACATTTTCGTCAATCCAACCTTGAACAAATTGTTTTTTTCAACTTTCAACTTGTTTCTGTGTTCTCTTTTACCAGCATCAGTTAGAGTTGCACTTGCTTTGATTTTTGCAGTACTTTCATATAGCTATTCCACACTCCCCACCAATCCTGCACACACTCACACTCAGTCTTGGTTCAAACTAGTTAAACCAACTTTCACAAGTTAGTTTGCTCCCGCCGTGAAAGTTATGAGCAATGACGTATGACTTTAATTGCTCTTGATCAATCGTATGATCGTTCCACCGAGCAGCAAAAGCTAATTTTTTAAATTAAAGCTTCCGGGTATTGTAAACTATAGATGATGCAGTGGGTTTTCTTATAAAGGGAGGTCAACTGGGGATGAAAATTTTAATTACACTCCTCCCGATTTGGACTCACTGTATTACTACCAATGCTTAACGTTTTTTTTTCAGTTAAACTTTAAATTAATATTTTTCTCTATCCAAATTAATCCAATGAATAATAATAATGATCAATGAATAAATTATACTTTGGATATTGTGCTTGTTTTGCACAACCAAATACAACTGGTGTGTGCTTTGGGGTTTGTGTGCTAATAACATTGATGTGGGCTTGGATCTTATAGAACAGCGGGTTTGGTGGAGGTGGAGCAATTCAGTTTCGGAGAAACCAGGCAGATGTCTTGCAAGTGTCCTTGTTTTCAACCACTACTTGCGGCTTTGTTCTTTAGAAGACATGTCCTGCGTCAACAGTGTATGAAATTATTTTGTTTATTGTTAGTTTGATGCTTATTACAACATCAAAATTCTAGACTATAGACTGATAGGTATGGTAATCATAATGTATGGCCCTAACTGTGAACGAGCTTAAGCTGTCATATTCATGCATCAGCAATATTCTGTAAATATTTGACACGTTTCGAGGAGTCCTTGCCAATTTTATGCCATATTACTTATATAAAAATTATGTAAGCGCTGCAATTGCAGCAAATAACTTTTTTAGTACTGGAGAAATAGAGGACGATGACAGTAAAAGTTTCAAAATCTCAAATTACACCACAAAAATTTAATTGTATTCTTTTATTATTAAACATTGCAAATCTACATAGGATTTCCCCTTAAGAATCAGCATGCAAAATATATTTACAAAGTATGCATTTTTTTGTATTCATTGAAAAACAATTAGTTTAACATATTGACTATTCTACTAGAAACTTTCATAATTGTCACATATATTATGTATAAAATACACCTTCTACACTTAATAAACACATAACTCACATCATATCTTACACCTTTATCTATCGCATACATGAAATATTGCAAAGAATAATTTTTGTAACGTGATTTGAGACCTTACTGATAATTTCTAAAAGCCTTCCGGCTCATCCCAATAATCATCATAATCATCTTGTTTTTTCTCATTCTTTTCATTCGCCACAGTCACAATTGGTTCTAGTGATTTTTTTAGTAATTCTTTAGTGATGGGGCAAATGTACTTGGGTAAATTACAACCTCCAAAATTTTTAAGTTCAATCGAATATTTTAATAATTGAATCCAATACTGGCTTTTCGCAAGCACATGTGGATTTCCCACGACAATCATAAACGCTTTGGCCCTTGTAATTGCGACATTGAATAGCTTAGGTTGGTAAATAAAACTCAATTGACCCACACATTTGTCAACCTTGTCTTCACTCATTGAGCGAACAGTTGATATAATAATCACCTTCTTTTCGCCACCCTGGAATTCCTGAACTGATGCTACTTTTGGGAGGATCTCACACCTTAAGTCAACTTTTTTTAAATGATACTGAATCATCTCCACCTGCTTCCTGTACGGCGTAATGATTCCAATATCTTCACAATTTAATCCACATTTTTTTATCAAATTACGGACAAATTGAACAACGTTTAATACCTCAGCTATATTAAACCAGCTATGAGAATCATCTTCTTTGGCACAATCTCCTTGAACGCCATAAAAATACAATGGGACTCCCAAAGCTCCAGCGCCTAGGGCCTGTTTTAGGTTCACATTCTGGCATAGTTGATCCACTTCCTTAAAATCTGCTGCAGGCACCAATTCATCATCATAAAATAGTCTTGATGGGAGCCTCAGTAAGGTTGGGTGTGAGCGATAGTTCTTCACCAGCTTGGTGACCACAAGAGAATTATAGCCCTTCACACCTCGGGAATACAGAGGTGTTGTCATCAATCTTTCCAAGAAGGACATGTTCAGCCCGCAGGATTCCTTTTGCACAGCCTGGCTTATCAAAACAGGTCCAAGTTGATTTGGGTCACCCACCAATATAAGCTAAAGAAAGAGACGTAGTTATTAAACATTTATCATTGCCTAATAGAAGAGTATGTCCATGTTCGGTAACTTAATAATAATATAGCAACATACTTGGCCCCCTTCAGATAAATCTACCAGCACTCCAGCAATCAATGTTTCTGGTTCTGTGCAGTAGCCGGCTTCATCAATGAATACATGAGTGAAAAGTCCAACACCAGGATCCAAAAATGAGAACTGTCCTGCTGTTGTACAAGTTGCGATTACGAGCCTATGCATAGCAATATGTTTCAAGTCCTGTCCAGTCGTGCAAAATGGCTCAATAGATTTAGGAATGGATAAGCCAGATCGCGTAAATGCATTGAAACGGAGAAAGTCTCCAGGCTGATAATGATTACTATTTGCAAGATGTTCAGCAACTATGTCCGCTGCTGCGTTAGATGACGAGCAGACCAATACTCTGGAATTATAAATTCATTCATTATGTTAGAGAACTTAGTTAAAGGAATGATATTATATGATTGCTTGAGAAATATATACTATTATAAATATAATTCCGATACCTTGAATTTTTGTCAAGCTTGTTGATCTGCATTACAGCTTCAACTAGCGTAACAGTCTTTCCCGTACCTGCAAAATAGATAAATATAAAAACAAAGCATAAAAAATACTGAATTTTTTTAGCTAAAACATAAAAAGAAAAGCTGCTGCTTACCTGGAGGACCGTAAATAACGTAAGGCAGATGTCTGGCTTGACCACGTACAATACGAAGTACAGCCTTCATCTGTTCCTCATTCAACTTCTTGTTAAAGCACCGAAGTTTAGGGGTTGGAGCAGGAGCATGTTCCACCTGAATTTAAAACAATGATGATTAAGAATACGAATTTCAGCCTATTTATTTATTAATTACCTTATCAAAACATACCTCTTCTTCAACGTTGTCTGATTTATCTTCAATTACAATCATTTTTGGATGTTTCACCTCAACATAATTAGCTGGGAATAAGACGGATTCACCCAGGTAATCAAATGCAGTGTCAACAGCAAAATGACATCGTTTGTAATTGGTTCTGTTCAAACGAAACTGTACGGTAAGGGGGCTTCCTTTGTATTGATTATGAAAAGCAGCTCCAAAATTGCATGTGATTTGGTTTTCGGAAATGCCTTTAATAGTTCCTTCAAATTTGGCATCTAAAATAACAAAATACGATAAATGTACCACGCTATACTGCTGGGAGTATATAACGTCCAAAATAATGAATAATGAAAAAGCTTACTAGAAGCGTTCTCGGGTTCAAACACATCAATAGTATCCAAAATATTGACAGGGGGCACGAATTCCTGAATCCCAGGAACTGTGAAGACAAAGCCCTCCTTACATTTGGTGAGCACTACTTTGGTCTGGTCATACTCTCGCCGTCGCTTCTCATTCTCAATTTCTTCAAGCCAAAGATTCTTATGGAACTTTTCCTAAATTAAAACACAAAATTCCGATTAGTCGTGATCTGATACACAATGCACAGACTATATCCAGCCCAAGTGTGACGAAAAAATCCGCTCGCCATTATGCAGCCCATAAAGTCGTCATTTTTAGAAGCTTTGTTATTAGAATGTGGAGACCTCTGACACCTGATTATAGGGTCAAATAATTAGCTCCTATTAGTAAAAATTAAGCCCCATTCAGTCAGTGCTCAGACCCTTAAGTAAGGGTCCAGCTTGGACCTCTAATTAAGGGTCCTAAAAGCTGGACATCTAAGTAAGGGTCCAAATAAAATACTTTTAAAAAACAAAGTTTTCAAAAGCTTTGAAAATTCAAAACAAATATCAAGTAGCACAAATGTGATAGTAAGTATTTAAGAACATATTACGTGTACGTAAGGAACAAAATTAACTAAATCATTATGCAAGAAAATAATTAGAGAAAACCAATGGGTAGAATACTTAAGCTTTAAATTAAGCTTTTTAAGCAATCAAATTGCGTTTTAAGAATGAAAATTTGGTAATTTGGGAGATAACGCGCGAAAATTAAAAAAATCAATTGATTTAGTTTAAACTCAGTATAGACGGGTTATTATGTACCTTAAGGTATATATTGAAAAGACTCAGGCTTTCGTCTGTCTGTCCACACGATAACTCAAAAACGGTTTCACTTTTTTGAATTCTATTTTCACTAATCGATACCTTCGGTCAAAAGTACGAACGAGTTCGAAGATGGGTCAAATCGGTTCAGCGGAAATCCTGGGTCAAAGGGCATATCTATTTTTTTTTAATAGTGAGGTACAGGTTAGGTGATACATCAAAATGAAGGGACTGGTGAGACTAGCTCAATGATACTATTGTGAAAGTTTTTGATAACCCCAACGTGACCTATGATCATGATAAGGTCAAACATTTTTTACATAGTAAAGTATGGATTATGATGATGCATCAAAATGAAGGGACTGGAGAGAACAGTTCTTTAATAGGGCTCCCAAATTCTTTAGTAACCCCAGTGTGACCTTTGACCTTATTAAAATAAAATAAATTCTAGTGGTGGGGATCTTTCAGAAGGGGGGGGAGAGAATTGGAAAACTTTAAAGGTACATCATTACATCTCGATCTGTCGGGTTTGTTTATTGGATGGTTGTTGGAAAAGCATGTTTTAGTGCACACTTGAACGGCACATGACGTCATATTTCAAATGAATTTCGATATCTTCAAGTATCTATATGTGTCAGGCTCAGGAATTTCCATCCAAGTCGACAGTCGGCTGTCCATGTATTTTTTTGACAAAAAATTTAACGTGGACAGCACAGCAGAAGGAGGAGTTTGGATTTACAAGGGAATCATCCGAAATGAAAATACGTTTTTGAAATTCTAAAAAAATTAAAATCCTGAAACTCATACAATAAACATAAAACACATTGCTAAACAATGTATGCAACTTTAAAAATCGAAATTTTGAGTCACTGATTATTAACCAGTGTCGATTTCGAAAAATAAAAATTCTCAGAATGTGGTGAAACTCATACTATAAGCATAAAACACATTGCTGAACAATGTATGCAACTTTAAAAATCGAAATTTTGAGTCACTGATTATTAACCAGTGTCGATTTCGAAAAATAAAAATTCTCAGAATGTGGTGAAACTCAGACTATAGGCATAAAACACACTGCTGAACAATGTATGCTGCTTTCAAAATCGAAATTTTGAGTCACTGATTATTAACATTCTTAGAATTTTTTTTTTCGAAATCGTCACTGATTATTAATCAGTGATTCAAAATTTCGATTTTGAAAGCAGCATACATTGTTCAGCAGTGGGTTTTATGCCTATAGTTTGAGTTTCACCACATTCTGAGAATTTTTATTTTTCGAAATCGACACTGGTTAATAATCAGTGACTCAAAATTTCGATTTTTAAAGTAGCATACATTGTTCAGCAATGTGTTTTATGCTTATAGTATGAGTTTCGCCAAATTCTGAGAATTTTTGATTTTTTGAAATCGTCACTGATTATTAATCAGTGACTCAAAATTTCGATTTTTAAAGTTGCATACATTGTTTAGCAATGTGTTTTATGTTTATTGTATGAGTTTCAGGATTTTAATTTTTTTAGAATTTCAAAAACGTATTTTCATTTCGGATGATTCCCTTGTAAATCCAAACTCCTCCTTCTGCTGTGCTGTCCACGTTAAATTTTTTGTCAAAAAAATACATGGACAGCCGACTGTCGACTTGGATGGAAATTCCTGAGCCTGACACATATCTCCGAGTCGCCTTCAACAAACTCTTCCATTCCAACGGCAATCGACGCAGAATCAAAAAGATTATCCTTTAACAACAATTTGGAAGAGTTTATTGGAGGCGACTCGTGGCAAATGCCCCATCAATTTTGTATTGGTAACGGCTAAAAGTTTCGAAAATTTGAAATTTTAAAATTTTAATATGACCACCTATGTTCAAGAAACGAAATGAGGATAGGAAGTATTAGCATATGAAGTAACGCTTTGCTGCTACACTTGATTTACTGATTCAATCATGGAAGTTTGAGCCCCGTTATCCCAGCCATAGGTCACCAGAGCAAAAAACAAAAGAACGCCAAAAAATTCCCAAGAGAAATCGGTGATTTGAGAGCGGACAGTTTCGTCACACTGGACGTAGTGACACCTAAACTAATGGAGATGACTTTTTACTCTGAATAAATTCCAATTCTTACCTTGTAGTTTGTGTAGGAAAGAGGAGCCAAAGCTGTTGGATAAAGTTGTTTTAAAAACTCTTCATTTTTATCCCTGTGAGCTATCCATAATTCTTTAGGGACGTCGTACGTTGATAGTTTTTTTGTTAGGAAGAATGAATGACGCATGGTTTGGATGCCTTTGATCGTTGGCCTTTCCTTGTCCAAAATAAGTTTGGAAATGTCCACCGGCATTCTTTTCGCATGATCTCCTTTCATGACACTTGCGTCTAGTTGCATGCCTTCAGGTTTGGCCTCAACCATCACCAACCTCCCAATTTGGAAACTCTCAAATTGGAATATGCAGAGCTCCGTCGTCTCTCCAATAAGGAAGGCTTCGCATGATATCTGCACAGACACATGACCTCCCGGAAAAATTATAATTGAACCATTTTCATCCTTGTCAGCTTTCTCCGGCTTAAAATCAAAATTGCAAACGGATGGGTCTCGGTTGCAGGAGATTTCTTGTAAGATAACAACATACAAGTTTGTATTCTCAATTTTAATCCGTGTGGTGGCAGAACCTCCAGTTGTTAGTTGTTGAAAACGGATTTTGTTTGGAGTGATTTTAATGCCGGCTTTGTCTTGAAGCAAAGCTTGATGACAGGATACAATGTCAAAGTCGTCTGTCATCCCACCACCATTCTCAGAATCCCTGTGTACAACAATATCACAATACGGTTTGACTTGAAGTATGTGAGGCGTAAAACATTCTATCATGAGCTAACATTTTATTTTATGAACTTACCGGTAGGTAGTCGATGATGATGATGATGTTTCCGATGAAAACTTGGTGGTCTTCTCCACTTTTATTGCTCTCCAACTCACGTCATTTCCGCCGATCTGTTTTGACGCCGACCGGATAGCAGTACATTGTACTTGTGTTCCTTCATTGTACACCAAATTGCCCCATATCGGTTTCGGAATATATGTTAAATTAGTGGAATCATCCACGAGTAAAAAGGAGCCGAGTTTGATGACTTTTCCACAGATGCGTTTTGAGTACAAAGGAGTAAAGTCTGATACTGCCACCCCGTCATCTATTGTTGAGCCTGCTTCATCGTTCAACATTTTGTTTTCAAGGTGAAAGTTCACCCAGTCTCCTAATATTATAAAAAATACATAATGACAACGACGCAATATACTGGTGGTTACTGGCATATGAGTAGAAATTTACCTTGGAACCAAAAAATACTGGAATGCTTTCTAACACTTTCCAGTGATAGTTTTAAATTGGAGTGGGAATTCGACATTGGTTTCCCAATATGAACTTTCATCCAATTTTTTTCTATAGACGTTATACATCCTATCAACCTGTTTGGGATGTTATTATGTGATTGGGATGTGGACACAGACATGGTCACCTTCTTTCGTGATTTTCAACAGTTTTGTACCTATAAAGGAAATCATTTTTAGATGATTAAAGAAATTCAAAGAGAAAATCGCAATTGGATCGGAAAGCATATCCAAGTAAATACCAAACATTTCATAACATGGTCAATTATGACAAAATATCAAATAAAAATCTAAAGGAGACATAAAAACATTTTAACTGAGCCTGGATGTTGCAACATTTATTCCCACGTGCGGAAATGCAAATACTTTACACAAAGATTTTTCATGACTCATTATGCACTCTTCATTACAAATCTAATATAACCATTTAATTCAGTACGTCAAATTATCTTTAGATGCTGAGTTTCACGCAAATCTAAATAAGCAAAAAATGAATTGGTTTCGGCAGGGTTCGTAGTGATGACCTAAATATTTTGATGGTTCGATGCATTATCAATTAAACAGCGTGGTCAAGGTTGTGAGTAGAATTGAATTTATGGCATTCGATCAGCCATACTTGAGATCTAAAGTGTAGCAAGACAGTATGAAAGCCTGTGTGCGTTTACGCTAGGCCGGAAAGGAGAAATTTTTCATTTGTAAAATGCAATTACATTGCGTAATAAAGCTTAAATCAATGAACAAATACTAAATGTACATAATATCTTAATGTCATAGTAAATACAGTATAGACCGTTCCTGTGTGATCCTGTCCGACGACTAAATTAGCTAAGCGTAGGCGTAGTATGGCTGATAAGATTTCACCGAATAAGACATTTGGCTAAGGCCACGTTCCTTTCATGAATGTTCTGTACTGTACTTCTACCTATGCATCTTTCTTCATCGCCCTTGTGTTACCAACTGAAAATTATCATATTCTAATCCCTATACTTGCATGAAAATGATGGAGCGAGACCTATGGATATTGATGGATATCCTAACAAACCACAAAAAGATACAAAATTTAGCCAGTTTGGGTTCGTTCGTACCTCACTCTTAGGCTATCTTGTGTATTATTTTCATTAGGCTAGCTTATAGCTTTGACATTTCTGTCCTTCGTTCCATTCGCGGGGACAATAACTCGACAACACTTTGACTTTTTCAAATTCTGTTTACGCCAATCGATAGCATAGGTAAAAAGAGGAATCAGGTTCAAATTTGGACCAAATCGGAGTTACCCCTGGGGGGAAATGTCATATCCCCTCATTTGTTTCAAATGTAAAGTTACTGTGTAGCATATCATTCGACAGCTAATCATGAGATTTTCTCCGATGTTATCTTCAGGGTCAAACCTTTCCCTTTTCAAGCACCAGACGTCAATAACACTTTGGAGTGCCGTTTGATATCATTTATGGAAGTAGTTGGACCCTTTATATTTTCTGGGGCGAAATGAGAATCATATTTTATTATCTGTTTAAGATTGAAATTGGAGGAATAAAAAAAGATTGAGGAATGAAAGGATCTTAGTAACTAATGTAACATATTGGGTTGGGATTTGAAGTCTTTGTGGAATATATTTAGTTCAAAGCGACTTTAAGTCATGATCATTAATATTATGAAAGAAAGATTGTCTTTCAAAATGTACTCCCGTAAATGCACTCTTTCTCTTTTTTGCACGTTCATCCTTTAACAAGAGTTAAATGACCTTGCTATCTGAGACTGCTCTTCGCACTGCTTTTAAACTATAGTATGGAATAGGGAGAAAGGTAGCTTAACGACAATGCAAATCATTTGTTTAATATTTGCTACATATGAAGAAATATAACGTCGCTACAACTATGACTTTCTTAACGAAAGTAGAGAGATGGTGTAAACTTTATATTGTTATTGGGGAGGTTATATACAAAGTCAGTGGATCTATGAGGATTTTCAGCCAGTTTGGGTTCTTTCGTACCTTACTCTTAGGCTATCTTGCATTATCTTATCGTGCATTATTTTTCCCACAAAATTTTATATCTTTGGGCATTTTTTACCATGCTTCATTCTCTCTCTCCTACTTCTTGCCTGCATATGCTTCTTGTTTCAAATCTATTGCGTCACAATATAAATCCAAACTGGAGAGAATCCTTAACTCAACTCAACATTATTCATAATAATTAGTTTGTTGCATATATATTAATGTATTTAATAAAATATCAAATATGCTCTCCGTTTCTTGCACTCTACGTTTAAGATATTATATTTATAACGATCTTTCGCATTGCTACCACGATTATTTACACCCCAATACTGTATTTCAGTGGGAATGAGAACACTGCAGCATAAACGAACAAAAACATAATAGAATATCGATATAATACTGAAAAAAAGAAACCCACTCATTCAACAAGTTGTATAGAAAAAAACAAGCCTTGCTGAAATAACCGCTAGTGAGCGAAGAACGGCAATCCATTCCTAATAACCTCTTGGCCTTGAGATTGTACTTATGTACTTGCAATGTACATCCACGGTTTACATTTCGTAAGCATGGATGCTCAATGCTGGAAAAGCTGAACATCTATATATTCACTTGGGTTATACACGCACATTCGGCTAAAGGAAAGTTAATCAGTCATATCATATCATATTTTTGAGTATCTTGATGGTTGATGAATAAGAAAAACGTTTTAAAAATACATAATATATACATAATTCCAACACTAGCCTAAATCCAGTCAACCCACTGGACTCTAGTTTTGCCACGCATTTAAAGGTATGTAATGCACAATGAAAGGATTCAGAGAGGAGTAATATACATAATAACTCCACGAAACGGTTTTACATTTGCATATACACATGTGCTACTGATCTGCCTCTACCACCACTACATCCTCTTCGTTTTTCAGAATGTTGAGCAAAACACTTGCATATATATTACACGTTGTAAATTAAAAAAGTTGGAGATTGGGATAGAAGTCTAGTGTACTTAAGAAATGAGGAACGCAGGCGAGCGTATATGAAAGAAAAGTCAAGAAAAAGTGCCAGTGACTGAAAAATATTTGATATGAAGCGAGTCTTTACCAACTAAAAGAAAAGCGAACCTGAATTGCATACTGTCAAAATCATTATTTTATAGTCACAAGTTCTTACTCATAAAAACTCCCTATTACTTAAACAGTATATTACACTTTGATAAATAAAAAACATGCTAAGCACTCACGTTCTCAAACATCAAAACGTCTTGCAACCATGCAAATCTGAGTTGAGTCTGTTTAAATCTGTTTTTGCTCTCGATGCTGACTCATATTTGAGAGCATTGATACAATTCATTTTTTCAACTGACAAAATTATGATGAGGGTATGGTCTCAAGGCTAAAGCTTCCAGTTATATCTATATACCAAGCGTCTTTCAAATACAGAGAGTTATGGAAGCCTAACATAAAGATAAAGACTCAACACCACATCAAGTATTTGCGTTTTCATATGGAAGGAACATAAGCTTCAACTACGATAGATGTGAAATGATTTTGAGTGCGTACTGCAGTAGAGCCAGCATAGCATTTGACACCTCAATCTCAAAAGAACTTATGGAAGTTGCGTACTTTTATTTCTGCCTAAGGTTGACTTTGACAGTATGCAATTCAGCATACACTTTTCTTCATTATGATGCACGTATTGTTGCTCTCTTGTTGAAATTGCGGATTAGAAATAATATATTAAACTAGCAAACATGTATGTATTAATTACCTGATAGATATGCAGAGAAACTATTGTACCAAAAATCCTGCCTTATATGGATTCCTTTTCGAGATCAAATAATTTAGTTATTCTTGGCTCCTGCCAGTTCCTTTATTTAGAACCTACGGCGATGATTTATCACTTATGAGAGCTCTCCGGTTTAACCTCACAACAATAATTATGGACAGTGAAAACTAACACATTACACAAAGTAAGAGAACAAAAATTCACTTTCCTACGCGTATAATATCCTCAATTATTCACATTCACTTTTTCACATTTAATTATGTTGATTGTACGAGATATGAACGTTTCAAGTCGGGTATCACTAACTAAAAACTGCGCTTATTGATCTGTCCCTTAGTTAAATAATAGTTTAAAGCCCTTGGTTTCTGTACACCGTCGTGGGTGTCAGTTTTCTCCTTCTAATTATACCAGCTTTTGCAACAAATGGAATAACGGTGTATTTTTCATTAACATACACTTTTTTTACTCTGATATCTCTCACTTCAGTCAACGGAATTATGATGTTGGATAAGACGACTCTAGTTGAGAACTCGCACAGGACGATGACAAACCAAAAACACAACTGAAGAGTATGTGAGCATGAGCAAGAGCAATGCACCAGCAGCAGAAAGCAACAGTCAGTGAATACATAATGCAGCTAAAATCTCTTCAGGCAAGATATTATGTTGGCTTATATAAAGCTTTCATATACAAACACCAGTGCTCCTAATTTCTAGAGTACATTAGACTCCAACTTTTTTATTAACAACGTACAAATATATATGTACGTGGTTTGCTCAACATTCTGAAAAAGATGACGATGAAGTGGTGGTAGAGGGAGAGCAGTAGTTCAAGGATATCCATCTGTAGAAACGGTTCATATTATGCATATTACTCTGCTCTTCATATGCGCGAATATGGACATCTAACCCACGTGAATGTACATAAGTAAAATGCCAAGAGGAAGAGGTTATTAGGATCAGATTGCAGTTCTTTGCTCACTTATCATTGTCTCAGCATTTGCGTTGAAGGTCTTTTTTTCTATGCAACTTGTTGAATGAATAGGTTTCTTTTTTTCAGTATTAAATATTATATTTTTATTTTTAACGAATATTATGCTGCACTGTTCTCATTCCTACTGAAATACAGTATTGGGATGTAAATCATTGGAAAATATATCATTGGAAATTGGTATATTGGAAAAGATCGTTATAAATATAATATCTTAAACGTAGAGTGCAAAAAACGTGGAGCATGTTCAATGATTTATTAAAGACATTAATATAAATGCAAAGGCACGCAATTGAGCTGATTATTAACTGGCAACTTATTGCTATTCAAATTATTCAGTGGGGATGAATGGAAATTAAAATTGGCCACAAGCTGCTATTGCAAACAGTCGCTTAGGGCCTTGTGCCCAGTTAGCTTTCATTTCGGCCATTTCCGGGAGTTGAATGATGAGGCTTGAGGAATGAGTAATTTACATCACGTCAATCATCGAACATGTAACAGATGGTGTAGTAATTTTTCCGAATTCGTGAAATTACTAAATGGTGAAAAACTTCGATTTAATTTTTTCAGGAAGTAGTTTATATAAAAAAAACCTGTGTTTAAAATGGAGGTTATCAGTTGTCGAAAATTTGATTTATAGCTGCATCTCATGGCCATGTATTAATATAGTGATGTATGCATGCACTTGAATTATTCGTTTGTAAACAAAAATTTCGCATACCAAAATGCAAGTGGAAATGGAAGTGGATGATTGTTCCACGAGGAAGTCAAAATGCAAGTAGAAATGCAAGTGGATGATTGTTCCACGAGGAAGTCTTTCTTTGTAGTTTTTGTTAAACCGTAAATTTACTTAGGCAATTTGTTAATTTTTTATTAAACGTAAATGTTATATAATATTACATGTTAGTTAAGTCTATAATAAAAATATTTAATATTTATTCAGGAACTATTCCTTTTGCTTGCAATATCTAGCTATATGATGAAAAGTATAGGGGTAACGTGAACATAATAAGTAATAAATAATCATTTATTCATTTGCATATGGCATTGCTCCATCTCCTGCTGGATTAATGAAATCCTTCATGATTTTATTAGCAATCTGTTCCGCTGTTGGTTGCCCACTACTATCCAGAATGATGTCACTATCATCCTCCTCCTTTTCCTCGGTAGTGACATCAGCCAAGGTAGCCTCCGCATCCTTTTTGAGTTTGTATCTGCAGTAGTACTTCTTTTTCCCTTTCTTCTTTCGTCTGATTCCTTCCTCCTCATTCACCGCACTCTTTTTTTTATTGGGGTTGCCGTCCCATTCAAGGTGAAAGGCTTTGGCGAGTGCTCCAATATCCTGCATCCCATGTGAGAAATAGCTGTAGTTTTCCTCCCTCACTTTTTTCTTTAGTTTTTGAATCCCTTTTTGTGCGACTCAGAAATAGCTTTGTAATCAAAGTTGGTCATTCCATGAGGATAGCACAAAAAGCAAAAGGCATCTTTAGTTTTTTGTGCTTTACCACACCGTCATTCTCAATTGAACAGAAATTTACAAATTCACATATATATTACATAGCTATAGTAATCAGTATCATTACTGCTTGCATCAAACCAACAAGTTACTCTAAAGTTTACAATTTTGCTGAAAAAAATTACTGTTTAGGTGGCGGTCTGGAAGATTCCTCTTTCTTTCCTGGGCGACGCCACTTATCATTTCCTTCTGGCTCACCACCTCTATGCTCTCGGTCACGGCCACTTCCACCACCTTCCATACGGAATGGTGGTCCATCCTTCCACCACCACCTCCACCTCTAGGTGATTTGAAGAATGTTATATTGACATTATTATATTGTACGATGGCAAAATGAATTCTTTATAGGAAATCAACAAAATATACCTGTTGTCGCCACGGTCACGACCCTCTGATGGAGGGCCACCTCCCCTTCTCCATCTCATTCTTATTGTCGGACAAAATAAATTATTTATCGTATTACCCCAGTAGTCCAAAGCAGGAGCCTTCCTGTGCCCCAAAAGTTATGCTGCTTTAAAAGGGCCGTATGATTTGGCAAGATCCTTGATAACCAGAATGTCCGACTGTCCTTCCCTCTCCACACGCTCCCGTTCTAGCCTCACGTCTTCATCTTCATCATTAAATTTATTCGAAGTCCCATGAGTACGTAGATTTTAAAACCCCACTCCGAATAGCTTGCTCTCCACTAGAATTAACATAACTATTGAAAACACTCCAACGCACAGCATGTACACTATGTTTTCCCAATCCCAACTACCCGCCAGTCCGGATAATTGGAGCGCACTGAAATTATTGAACCCATTAGTATCAGAACAGATAGGTATAATACAAAATGTTACATGCTCTTCTTTTTAAAAGATAAAGTGATTCCTATTGCTGCGTAAAAAGTAATGTATAGTAGAGTAGTATCTTGGAGAGTTGTCGGGAAGGGAAACGCTTGTACAGTTTGCGAGGATTAGAGGGGTCAAGGAAAGACAAATACGTGATACCGTTGAGGATATAGCAAAGGAAAGGAACTGTAGTTAGCTCTTGCAAAGCCAAAATATAAAGAGCTGTGGAAATAGCCCTTTCACCACCACTTTGAAGAGTTCCTCCTTTAGTACCTCCAAGTTCAGAAAGCGGTTCGGAGGAGCGAAACTTGACCAAAATCTTGATTCCATGTTTCGCAAAATCATTCTGTAAATAATAATAGTAATGTCGGGTTAACAAAAACGTAAGACGTAAGAGATATATTATTAATAAAATGATTGAAATGCTAACAAATGATTCTAACCTTGTCATCTGCTTTTTGTAGTTGAACCTCCAAAGCACAGCCCATGGAGGTGAAATACCTGCCAAAGTTCCTGTTGACAGTTCCAATCAGATCCTGAAGTAGGTTGGGCCAAGTTTGTTTTTCCTTTTCAATTTCTCCCTTGACCTCACCAACTTTCTTTTCGCCAAGATCTTTCTGCTTAGTCAAATTCGCGATCTCTCGCATCTTCTCTTGATACTCACGGACAATGTTTGGATCAGTTTCCATCCAGAAGCCAAGCTAAACGGAAAATCAATTTAAAGTTTCATTCAACAATTTATTGACGAGAAACTAATAACTAATGCTATAAGATTCAAGATTTATTGTTTATAAAATACCTGCGTATTAGCTTGCAACAACTCCCTTTCCACTGCTTCTTCATTGAGTTCTCCTCCAACCACTTCTGGTGGAGCTTCATGCATTTTGGACACTTGAATAGCTTCCTTTTTGTTGGTTTCTGCATCTTTCGCAGCCTGTTCTACTTGAGGTTGCAAAACCGTAAGCTTGGATTCCAGCTGCTTTACACCACCTTGCATTTCTTCCTTCTCGTTTTGTAGAGATTCTACTCTACTCTGGAGTAAATTCTTCTGTCGTCGAAGTACAATTTGCCTTGAACCTTTATCCTGGGCCTTTGCCATCTCACGAGCAACAAATTCCCCCACGTCTGACAACTTAAGACGATGTTTCTATAAAAACATATTAAAACAAGTAAATCCTTGCACTAAACACAAACACTAAAAAAAAGTTAAGAGTTAATATAGTAAACTTACAAGTATTGCAGCGTCTGTGATAGCTTTAAGTTTGTTACGATCCTTTCTTTCCTTTTCTAGTACTGTGAGAGACTTTTTAACAGATTCAAGTCTCGAGATAAGATTTCGCCTGTATTCCATACGAGCAATTATGTCACGAATGTTGTTCACAAAAGTTTGTCGTTCTTCTTCGAGCTCTGCTTTCCTCCGCTTACGACCAGTTACATGTCCTTCCAGTCTTTTCTCTTCAGACCTCCAAATAGATACTTGCTCATGAAGATTTTTCTTCTCGGCAGCATTGATTTTCGTGGTAAAAACTTTAGCTGGCTGGACGTCTTGGAACTGCAATACTTTGCCGTTGGAGTAATTCGACCGTTTGATTGATAACACACCTTTCTCTAAAAAAACAACGGGTGGTTACGAAAATGTATTTACGATGAACACTTTAATGATTGTCTTGATAGAACAATTGTTTGTACCTGTAAGAAGAGGTTGAGTGAGGTGTTGTCTGCAATGTCTTGAAACAATTCTTCCGATTTGTTTGTTGAGTTCAAGCATAGTTCCAACATCATCCTCGTGTTCACAAAAGAATCCATTCAGCTCTCTAAATCCAATTTGCCGTTCAACGATCCATCCATAAGCCAAGTCGTTCACAGAAATGTGCAGCATCATTGGCTCATGAATTCGCCCTTTAAAATGTGCCAAGTTTTCTGGCTTGGAGTAGAACTGAACCGCCTCGTACACATGTGGATTGTACTTTTCCAGGTACTTCATTCTGGACATCCTAAGATCGTTCATTTTCAACAATTCTATTTCAGTTGAGCGAATTTTGGAGAGTAAGTAGCGACGTGTACTTTTATCCCTAAAAATGGTTGACAATAATGCGACTAAATTATGTATTCTAATGAACAAAAGTGAATTAAAAAGGAATAAAAAAATACTTACTTTTCATCTTGATCGTTTATTTCAAGGACAGAGTCATCGTGCTTTTTCATTTTATTTTCAACGTAGCCTTGTATCTTTACAGTAAAGTTTTCTACCCTCTTGAGTCGCTCATTCTCTGCATTTGTGTGTTCTCTGAGTTTAGCATTTTCTTCATCCACATTTGATTCTACTTTGTCATATTCTTCTTCTACCTTCCGTTTAATTCTGTTCATGAATGAATCTTTGGAAGTTTTAGCTCGTTCCAAATCAGCCTGCATTTTGGTTTTCTTGGAGTCGAGAACCTTGAGAGACTGTTTGAGAGGAGCTAGTTTAGCTTCCTCTTTGGCCTTGGCTTGTTTAACAGTATCAAGTTGCGCCTTCAGGTTTGAAAATACGTCTCTTGATTTCAAGTACACTATCCATGTCTGTTTTGCTTGCAGCTCAGCAATCCTAGCTTTGAGATCCTCCCGTTCTTTGTAATTCTTGATCTCGTTCTCCATTCGTTTAGTAATCTGCGTTCTGGATTTCAGGTGGTTCATATGATTAACGAGGTTTCCCTCAATTTCGCTAAGTTTAACTGTAAGCTCAATTAATCTTTCATGGCGAAGGAATAGCGTGTCGTCCCCCAGTGCCTTTTGCGTATTTTGTAATAAGAAGGAATTCATTCCTACGAAATCTTGGACCCTATCTTGTGGTAGAAACATGCACAAACTGTCCAGCTGAATGTTTAATGATTCCGTGAGCTCCTCGAATTGTGCTGGAGATGCAGGTTTCCCTTGTAAATGCCATATGCTTTTTGTTCCATGATTAACCATCCCATCATTCTTCAGTGTCTTTGTTTCCTTGATGTATCATTTAATCACGAAATTCATGCCATCTGGATTAAACAACTCTATCTCGATTGTCGCTGATTTAGCACCGTGACGAATATACTCTTGAAGCTATACAGAAAAAGTTTAAATAAATAATTAGTAAATTAAATAAATAAATGAAACTTAACATAATGATAAGAATAATTATTAGCTGATTCACATTTAGCGCACGTCCCAAAATTTTAGGTTAACCAGCAAGTCCCAAGCAAATGGCACAAACTATTGTGCTCTTCCCGCTACCATTAGGTCCAAGAATGAGGTTGACATGAGCCTCTACATGTAACTCGGCTGAATGATAATTCCTATAATAAAACAATAAATACCCGCGTTCAGCGTTGCAATAAAAGTCCATTGACTTATCAATCACGACACGACCACATTTAACATTAAAAAAATAACCCAAGTAATGAGAAAATGTTACATAAAGTCTGTAACGCGAATCCCGACAACAGAACCCTTGCATCCTGAATAAGGGGATTGGTTCCTTATCAGGGTTTGCACTGCTAAAGGATCAAATTGAAGCATTGCTATTTGTTCCTGCCAACACACAAGGTTGACTTTAGTTTTAATCTATTCTCATAAATTCCCAAATCAATAATCAAATGAATCCCGTGTTAAAATTGACAATGGACGGGATGCTTTGGAATTAAAACTATCAAACAAACTGGTTTTAATTAATTACATTTCACATTTAAAATTAATTCAAGATGAACAAACGTTTTTCCTGACAGTAGACGTTTTGATTATCCTGTCAATATAGTCTGACCTAGCCCGTTTTAAACCAAATTAAAAACGAAAAGATTTTCAAAATCCAACACTCAACTTTAAAAGAAGCACTGCATTGCTGAACCATATCCGGAGGTCACGAGCTCAAAAGAAATCCCTAATGTAACAAGGCAAACAACCCTTTAGCACCTAACTGTTTGTTCAACATATGCTTATGTCTATTATTCTCTCTTTTTGAAGGGGTTCCTCTTCCCTCCGCTTCTACGCGTTTATGTACAATTTACGTACCTATATTTTATCCTCTTTTCTTCTTGTGCATGTGCATAGTGGCTTTCGGCTCCATCAAGGTCTTTTAGGTACTGTTAGGATATAGTAATATATTATGTTTGATTATGTATGTATTTGTTAGGGCATAAATATATTATGTTTCATTATGTATGTATTTGTTAGGGCATAAATATATTATGTTTCATTATGTATGTATTTGTTAGGGCATAAATATATTATGTTTCATTATGTATGTATTTGTTAGGGTATAAATATATTATGTTTGATTATGTATGTATTTTTTAGGGTATAAATATATTATGTTTGATTATGTATGTATACTATGATGCATCGGTGTGATAATGATGAGTGCATCAGCATTCAGCTGGGCATAATTGCTCAGCATCCAGCTGGCCAGGGCAATGCACTGCATTGACCTAGTGTCCCGGCATATGTTATGGCTATGTTGACATAACGGCAGCGTGGAAACGACCGATTACCGGTCAAGTTGCACTCAAAGGTGTCGTGATAATATTCATATTATGAGGAGTTCTCTCTTCTTCTCTTTCTGCAAGTTTCTCGGCATTCAAGCTAAAAATACACGTATCATCATCATAATAATATCATCTTTTGCAATCAGATCATCATGTTTGATGCAGAATAAGTACAAGGGTGAAAAATTCATGTATGAGCCCAAAAGCTGTTCCAGGAGAATGAATAGGGAATTAGTGCAGCATACAAAAATCGTGATGCTTTATCTTGATCAAGTTCAATAAATCCACTACTTTTGATAAGATATCCAGGGAGAGAGGATCCTCAATCACTTCACTTTTTTAAGCGCAAGGCCAAGAATGGAAGCAATAACGTGTGAGAAAGCGAGAGAAGAGAAAAAATTTCATGCATATAGATTTACGGAAATTATGCATGATATTTTTATACATGATATAATTTCATGCGTATAGATTCATTAATATGCATGATGACACCTACACAATGACAGATTGATAATATATTATTCGTTTCGTCTCTATTCATCCCAAGGTATTCATTTCAATGATAAACTGGAAACCTACTTGATTTTTTTAAAAATATATGCACAGTTTTCTCCAGTGTGTGGCATGGCGTGCTTCTAAAACTCTCCTTCCACCAACTGCTGGTGCTAAATCACATAAAACAGCGACCATAGAATAAAATTTCTGCTGATATGATGAAGCATGCCATACCACATCATACGTATTATCTATCCCTATTTACGTATTGTTAAATGAGAATCATAAATTTTTTTGTTTTTTATTTACTATTTTAGGTTTTTTTAGGCTAGGCTATTTTACTTTACCTCAGAGAAGTCTCTCTCCGAATCGGAAAAGAAAATGAACAGGTGAAGATATTAAAAGGATCACGGTGACCGTTTCATTTCACTTGAAACCAAAGAGTAAAATATATTCGCAAACACATACTTTTTGACAATGTCCAAAGCCTTTTCCCACCCCCCACTGGCCATCTTTTAACCTTACGAAGACTTTGGCTTGTTGGAAGGTGGAAAGTGTAACACACGTTGACACGCATGTTAAAAAACAGAATATACAGTTGAAAGAGACAGATTATTGCCATTTTTATTGCTTTATTACATCATTTTCATCTACCTTCTCTAAATTCACACGCTGTTTGTAGATTGTATGGCCAACGAAGACATTCACTGAACTGAACTGTTAACGTGTTATGCACATACATATTTATATTATGCAGATTGGTTAGCACGTAGACTGCAAAAATAGCATTTGGTCCCATGGGATATTTTGGAGGTTGGTTGGTTTGGTTGCAATGTTGCAATTGGAATCCGTGGAATTGGAATCAAGCAGGTGAGAGCATGTATAGCAGCTAGCCATGTCCTCTATGGATTCCCAACCATGCATAACTTTGTTTCTACCTATAAAGGTTTGGTTGGGGTTTCCTAATAGTGTAGGCCTGGCTTCAGGAGGATTTTATGATGAGAAGAATTATTTGCTCTCGTGAAAACTAGTCCAATAAACCCGAC
The DNA here is from genome assembly GCA_964034955.1 of Orchesella flavescens. Lineage (NCBI taxonomy): Eukaryota > Metazoa > Arthropoda > Collembola > Entomobryomorpha > Orchesellidae > Orchesella > Orchesella flavescens. Next base: position 7,744,215 of record OZ035953.1, read on the forward strand.
AACAGGCGTAAAGAACCGACACCCTTATGCAATTTAACTTAAATTTGAAAATTTTGAATAATTAAAAATTAAGACATTTCGACATTTAAACGTTCGTAGGTCACGCTGGGGTCATCATAGAACTTTTAAAACATCATGACTGAATTCATCTAAGAAAATAGAACCATTTTGATGTATCACACTTTATACTTTGCTATTTAGAAATACTTGATCTTATCTTTGACCCGGTTATTAATAACCGATAACCACCATCTCGCTTCCCAGGGAAGGTCTTGACCTAAGGTATTGTTTACCAAAAAGAATTTTCGAAATTTCTCAATCGTGTCGCCGCTATCGTGTTCACAGACAGACTGACAGACAGACAGACACCATTTGTGAAAATAAGAACCAACCCCCGTTTGCAAAGGGTGCCGGTTAATAATGCAACTTGTATTGCTTTATGATAACAAATGCTTATAAAATAAATAAGCCTGTATTAAATCGTGAACTTTATCTTTATTTAGGGCTTTCCCAAGGACTCATTCCTATTTCCAAACTCATAAATCTTTTTCATGACCGAAAATTTGATTCGGTTCTGTTAGGCACGGGCTTAATTCATTGCTCAAAGCAAATACAAGTTACAACTCCTATTTTCTTGTCCTCTAAATAGATTCAGTTGACTTTTTCGATATTTTGATACGCTTAAAAATCTTAAGGTTTTACATTGGGGAGACTCAAATAACGCTATTGGAGCAATTTGTCTTTCATATTATATTGATCATGTCTAATTCAAGATCAGCTAGTAGACGTATCCGCTGTTTGTGATTGCTTTAAAAAAATTCTCAGAATTTGGGCTCTCTACGCAATTTAGCCTGATTTATCTTAATTCCATAGTCTGTTAAAATTTGATAATGATGATTGTCTTACGCTGTTTACTGTAAAACAAAAATGCTCATTGGCAATATAGAATGACAGAGGCATCTTAACATTGAAATACAGTCAGTTTACTGAGAACTTTGACTAGGTTAAGGTGTGGCATGTAATTGAGCAGCCTAGTTGGAACGAGTGGGTATGCAAAGAGGATAAAGTAATTACTAAGTTTTCCGTTTCGTTGGTGAGCGTGAAAAGAAGGGACTCATGTCAGATCGGGTTTGTTCTGTGTAGCTCCAATTACATACATGTACATCCATATATATAATCGAACGCTTGCAAAAAAAACCCCAAGCTGTTCTGAACTTGCGGCGACCACTTCAACACAAGGTAATTGAATACACTGCTGAAAAGGGAAACAATAATATGAATACAAGTCTTACGTTAGCATAAGTTACAATGTTTTAAATCTAACTCAAGCAAGTTCATGGTCCTAACGTTTCTTATGTAACAAATTATTGAAAAGAGTTGAACGCTCTGCAATCTCGTAAAGGCTTCCAGAGCAGATTTACCAAGCAAGATTTGTTCTTCTTATTTACTGTTCTTTCCTAGTTCTACTTTTGCATGAACAACCACAACTCATATCCAAAGTCTTGAGCCTTGTTGCAACTGCCTGAGTCTGACACTTTGACTACCTCTCCAATATATCAATCCAACAAAAGCAAAGCGACTTTTTATCCATGCATAAAATCCTATTCAGCGCTGTGGTTCCGCAGTAGGTTCTGAAGCATCTCCAAACATAGTGTTTGAGAGGGGACTCGCAGTTATGTATGTACTCCACTTTTTCTTTTGAGAAGCACTAGCTTTGGTGTGGGTGTATCACATCAAGCAAAGCCAAAGCAATCTTATTTTCCCTTCTTGAACCAGAAAATTTTTACTCAGCACTTTCAAGGCTATTGGATTTACATAAACCAGAACCGACAACCAAGTCAGTATCGTGGTTTCATGCAACAGCTTTTGGCTTTTGCAATTACTATCATCAACATCGTTGAGGGAGCCTAGAAAACCTTTGCCTTCTGTAAAATAGTTTATTACAATGCACGTAATTCAGAGTAAGGTCAATACTTTGTTCAACCTATCACGGAAAAGTTAATTGAAAAAAATAGCCTCCACTGAAACTGGAATGCCTTCAACCTTTCAAAATACCAAGAATGGTTTTACACATGGTAGCGATTGAGTTGGTTGCTGCATCCTTTATTGACAATTATGGTGACTGATCTCATTCCAATTCATGCTTATAAGCCTTTATGGTTCCATTTCGTTTATGTTAAGTCTGTACCTTTTTGAAATTCGCAGTAATGCAGTGTGCAAGAGATTTTTTGCTTTTGAATGATACATAATATACAGGGAACCAACAACTATAGTCGTCTTGTCAGCCTGAGCTGTTGACAGCAACCTACTGAATGGAATGTACTTATAAACCGTTCTTGTTTCAACGGATGATAGGATTGGCAAAACGATTCATTTAAAATTTCTAATTTTTGGTTGGACAAAAGGTGAAAAACACATGAAAAGCCATTCATATTATTTTGACGAAAAAATGCTACATAGACATAAGTGTTAAGTAAAAATGCAGCAAAGTTCATACTACTTCAGGTGGACACTTACTGTTAACAACTGTGCAAGAATTTGCTCACACTTACCTTCATCACCTTCTTCTAGGTTGGATTTAGTTTTCTTTCCAAATCATGCAATCATCGAACTGAAAACTTAAATCCCATTGTACCTGGTAGCTCATTTGTCACTCCCTCCTCCAAATCCAACACGATCTCGTTCCAACGCTGAAAATGGTAATTTTTAGTTTAGCTCAAACTACATATTATATTAGTACATGCTACTTTTTGAGCTGTTATATGTCATTCATAATTGGAAGGGAACAAGATCTTACTCTAACCAAAATGAGAGCCCAACTATAGCTACAATGAAAATTAAAGCAGAAACCAACTTTTGTTGATGTTTATCATGTCAAAAGCTTTCAAGATTTGAAGTTGAACCTGTTGATGCATGGAAAAATAATATGCAAACATTTTTTTCTATCTGTGTCTATTTTTTCAATGCATATAGGCTATTGGGTTGAGTAAATGGCATTCGCTCACTTGGGACGTGCCGGACGCCACTTTACTTTGCATTAACTAAGCTTTTACTTACCAATATGTACGGCGGCATCTTCCTGGTCGTACACAGCCGAATAAATGAGAAAAATCGAGTGTATTGTTCCTTTCCCCATCAGAACAATAGCAGAGGAAGACAGCAAACTTACTACCTTTTGTGCTGTTATATGCCATTCATAATTGGAACGGAACAAGATCTTACTACAAAATTGGATCCTAAAACAGAAGCGAAATTTTGTTGATGTTTATGATCTCTACGGCTTTCTGGATTTGAAGTTGAAACTTGTTAATGCATGCCAATATATGCAAAAAAAAATTTCTACATTTGCCTATTGTTTCAATGCTTATAGGCTACTGGGTTGGAGCAAATGGCATTTATTTATTTGGGACGTGATCGAAGCAAACGGCTTTTACTTACCTTCATCTACGGTGGGATTCTCCTGGGCGTACTATGAGAAATGTCTTGTGTATTAGATAAATGTATTTTTAACATGTGAAAGTTATTTAGTAGGCGATGATGATGCTGCCAAACTCCACGGGATCAGATATGAATTAAAATGCTAATGAATTAAAAATGAAAACAAAGTGTTTATGAAATTAATTTTTTTACCATACTAGGTATAATTCGTATAATTTAATTTGCAGTGTAAATGTGACAACTTACATACATACGTACATATTACACAATATTAAAACATAAAAAAATTGGACGCTTTGATAAGTTTTTAAATTGGTTTTAATATAAGTCATAAGTAATATAACACGAAATATTATAACAGGCTCCAAGTGATGCAGCAATGGTTCATGATTTATCGTTCTAACAACTAAAAACTAACTAACATCGTAAGTTGTTTTGGAGAAAGAAATTTTAAATCTAAATGCATACAAATTTTCGTATTTTATACTTTTATTAAATGCTAAGGATTTATACGCCTTTCTTAAACCTAAAACTATTTAATATATCTATCATAACTCTAAAATAAAAAATCAAGTTAATGGTCTTTTTTCATATCATTTATGAAGTATCCTAATTTCAACTTATCTATAAATATATTTTACGCTTCTTAAATAACTTAATAACTCTGACCATGTACATTAATCACATTAGAAACGCGTGACATACGACGTAATTAGGATTACATAAAAATAGTCCACTTAACTAAATTTCAAATTGAGTTCAACTGAAGTGTCAAAATGTAAGCAATTTTTGCTCTTTCTAAAACTTAAAATTATTTTATTCCTATATCTTAGAGTAAATACCTGGATTATAACTACCTGCAAATATTTTTTTCAACGTCGATCGTTGCGTTAGAAAACCTTAACGTGCAATATAAGATATTAAGTCAACAAAATATATCATTGCACAAAATAACCATAAAATGCACGAACATAATAAAAAGCTGAGTCAAGATTGGAACAACTGAAGCTTCAAACCTTGGCTCATTATAGTGCTAATATTTTGTGTGAGACAGAAGTGGTACTTCTGAAAAAAATGACAAAAGAAATTAAAGCGCAGATGTGTAACATACGTTTCTGCTAAATGTGATAGTGCTTGTTTACTCAAATACTGAGACGTCAACCCCATGCACTTCTCATGCTTTACCTACATCAACTGTACGTATGCGTGGTGATAATGGCGCAACTATCAATCCACCTGAAGAATTAATTAAAGGTCGAAATGTCTTAATTTTTAATCAATCAAAATTTATAAAATTAAGTAAAAATGCATAGGGGTGTCAGTTCTTTACGCCTGTAGTCGGGTTTATTATTTAAACAAAGACCAAAACAAACCAAAAAAACTCTCCTCATTTGTGATTGGGAAAACAATTTAAATGGGACAGCTTTGTTGGAAATCTTACAGTGAAAAAAACGGTTATCTTGATATTAATATAAACTAATACAGTGCTTTCAAAATAAATATATAAAACAATTAAAAACAGCTCATGATCATGATCTATCTTTCCACCTAGTGTTGAATTTATGTAGGTTGTTCTCCGTTAATAACTCTTTGAATGGAAGGATTGGTGCTAGGTTTTAAGATTTAAGTGTGAGGTGACTCATTTCTCACTTTCCTGACCGGAAGTTGAGCTTGGAAGACGATCACATTTAAGAAAATAAGGATAACTGTTTCGTTGTGGTGAAAAGAGAGACGGAAAAAAACATTAAGTTACATCTACAAACGTTTACGCCAACTAATAAAATATTAACTTTCTGCACTAAATATTGTTTCTACGTTTCTTATATAACATGAATTACTCTCACCTTTACCTGAGTGATATGCAAATCAAGATAAACGCGTGACAAAATCACATAAAACCCTACGCTACCCTGACGTACTTTGTAATGCATTATGAAAATTTTAATTCAACGTTATGAAGTTGTAATTCTTTATAAAAATGACAATTAAAATGAATGGCGATAAGGGCACATTGTGATGGAGTTTTAAAAAACCATCATGGAATCAACTTCAACTTCCTCGTTTGATTGTAATATAACTGGACTTTGGAATGGCTTGGATTTGGAACCCGATGTAGCCTGAAGGCACTTTGTATGACAGTAGTGTCAAGGCGATCCTACTCAACCTCCTGTAAACATTCAGCAAACGCAGAATGTGGACGACGCTTAGAGTACAGCCACAGAGGAAAGTGCAAGGGTGTGTGTCAAGTACGAAGAAAGGTCTGAACACTCTCTTTTGCTTCAATTTTGTCTTTACTCTGCTAATACACTACAAATGCGAACCTGTAGTTGAAATGGGGGTGACGGACCACAACTTTGCAGGTTTTAGTGTTGGTGACCTTTAATATTTTTTTAATGTTTCCTAGATAACATGAATTACTTTCACCTTTTACATCGTGTGATTTGGAATTCATGGGAAACGAGAGAGAAAAACATTAGTTACCAAGTTAAAAAACCCACCTACCTTTTTGTTTATTTGTTTTCCTACTATCTACCTACGTAGCTTGGTTTATCCACATAAAGGATACTTCTCTAGGGAAAGAAAGTAAGACCAATTCAACCAATTAAGAAGGATAACTGGAAGCTATTCAAGTCAGCAATTGAGGGATTGACCATTTTAGATCATGTACATGTAGACTCTAAGCTTGTCTTATGGCGACCGAATCTGGATGTCGACTTAAATCCTGCCCAAAAACCAGTGATTCCAAGAAAAATAAATAATGGCTATTGCTATTGGCTTTAGGGAGAGTTGACAGAACGCTATCTTCTCTACTTACATCGAACTCAACGTATTAACCGAAATGAAATGGAATTTTTAATGAATTTTTAAATTACATGAATTACTTTCACCTTTTACCTTGTGTGCTTTGCAATTCATGGGAAACGAGGGAGAAAAACATTAATTAAGACTAAGACTTACGAAAACGTAAAAGCAGAGGTGCAGCTGCTGCAGATGGAGAATGAAGGATTTCAAGTCACAATTAAGGAGAAAGACAAGGAAATTGAAAAGGTGAACGGAGAACTAGATCAAGTGAGGAATGATTACAACTCCGGTACTCAAAAGTTTGGCAAGTTTTAAGGGGACATGAAGGCAGTTTTATGACCCATGCAGCAGGAACAGAAAATAAAGTGCCAGCAGATATGTCGATTTATAATAATAATAATAATAACTTTGCCTGGTACTCATTCGCCGTGTTTCTTTTTAAATAACATGAATAACTCTCACCATGCACCTTGTGTGACATGTAATTCATGAGTCAAACGTGAGTGCAGAGTTGCTAGAACGCAATAAGATCTGCTGCACGGTGGAGAATGCACCTTTTATTGTCCCAAGCTACTAGTACGAACTTCAAGCCTTACATTGTCAATTGGAACATACATTTCACTTGGATTTTTGTAATATTATCTAATCTATCTGTGTTGTCTAAATTCACTAGGGCTAAACTGATTTTAATATCTACTAGAGCTGGTGTCGTCATCTTTGATGCCTCATGGAATCCTTCCCAGGATATGGAGAGTATCTAAAGAGTTTATCGATTTGGCCAGGACAAACCATGTTACATCTATCGACTGATTGCACGTGGAACAATGGAAGAAGAAATTTTTCGTCGTCAAATTACAAAACTTTCATTGTCTTCTCGTGTAGTAGATGAGCATCCTATTGAAGCAAGTCGATTCAAGTTTGATGATGTCAAGCTACTATCATGAACTTCAAGCCCTACATTGGCAATTGGAACATATTCACTTAGACAATATGGAAAGACGCAATATACGTCGGAGGTAGGTTTTTGCGATGAAGTTAGGATGATGATGCTGCGTCCCTCCGCAAACAACTTGAAAGTGCCTTAAAAAGGACTGAATGCCGAGAAAGAGAAAAATAAGGAAAGTGAAGTGAAACATAAAGAATATGAAGTGAGAATCAATGAGCTGGTAAATGAAATTGACCACAAAAACCAGAAGATTCATGAGCTAAAATATATCTCAAACTTATTTCAGAAGCGAAATCTTTGCGAAAGCAAATATCGCAAAATGTGCTCAATGGCTTTTAATAACAAACTGCAGCCCCATGTAGGCAAGTAGAAGCTATTGATAAGCGAGTTGCAATGTTTTAAATCAGATTGATTGATTGTGCAGTTGTAGCTATAAAGCCGATTTTTATGAGCTTCCAATACAAATGAAATATCTTACAGGTTTTAGTGTTGATGACCTTTAATATTTTTTCAATGTTTCCTAGATAACATGAATTACTTTCACCTTTTACCTCGTGTGATTTGGAATTCATGGGAAACGAGAGAGACAAACATTAGTTACTCCATTATGGATTTGGCTGTACTTAAAGATCAGAAGAAAACCACCTAAGAAAAACTAAGTACCTCTAAGCAGAAGGATTTCAAGCCACAATTAAGGAGAAAGACAAGGAAATTGAAAAGGTGAATGGAGAACTAGATCATGTGAGGAATGATTACAACTCCGGTACTCAAAAGTTTGGCAAGTTTTAAGGGGACCTGAAGGCAGTTGAGAGTGGAAAGCTGACTCAACCAAAGGGATTCACAATAATTCGGGGAGAAAGAATTTTACAGGTTTTAATGTTGGTGACTTTACTATTTTTTCAATGTTTCCTAGATAACATGAATTACTTTCACCTTTTACCTCGTGTGATTTGAAATTCATGGGAAACGAGGGAGAAAAACATTAATTAAGACTAAGACTTACGAAAACGTAAAAGCAGAGGTGCAGCTGCTGCAGATGGAGAATGAAGGATTTCAAGTCACAATTAAGGAGAAAGACAAGGAAATTGAAAAGGTGAACGGAGAACTAGATCAAGTGAGGAATGATTACAACTCCGGTACTCAAAAGTTTGGCAAGTTTTAAGGGGACATGAAGGCAGTTTTATGACCCATGCAGCAGGAACAGAAAATAAAGTGCCAGCAGGTATGTCGATTTATAATAATAATAATAATAACTTTGCCTGGTACTCATTCGCCGTGTTTCTTTTTAAATAACATGAATAACTCTCACCATGCACCTTGTGTGACATGTAATTCATGAGTCAAACGTGAGTGCAGAGTTGCTAGAACGCAATAAGATCTGCTGCACGGTGGAGAATGCACCTTTTATTGTCCCAAGCTACTAGTACGAACTTCAAGCCTTACATTGTCAATTGGAACATACATTTCACTTGGATTTTTGTAATATTATCTAATCTATCTGTGTTGTCTAAATTCACTAGGGCTAAACTGATTTTAATATCTACTAGAGCTGGTGTCGTCATCTTTGATGCCTCATGGAATCCTTCCCAGGATATGGAGAGTATCTAAAGAGTTTATCGATTTGGCCAGGACAAACCATGTTACATCTATCGACTGATTGCACGTGGAACAATGGAAGAAAAAAATTTTCGTCGGCAAATTACAAAACTTTCATTGTCTTCTCGTGTAGTAGATGAGCATCCTATTGAAGCAAGTTGATTCAAGTTTAATGATGTCAAGCTACTATCATGAACTTCAAGCCCTACATTGGCAATTGGAACATATTCACTTAGACAATATGGAAAGACGATGTCAGCGAAGTGCCTTAAAAGGACTGAATGCCGAGAAAGAGAAAAATAAGGAAAGTGAAGTGAAACATAAAGAATATGAAGTGAGAATCAATGAGCTGGTAAATGAAATTGACCACAAAAACCAGAAGATTCATGAGCTAAAATATATCTCAAACTTATTTCAGAAGCGAAATCTTTGCGAAAGCAAATATCGCAAAATGTGCTCAATGGCTTTTAATAACAAACTGCAGCCCCATGTAGGCAAGTAGAAGCTATTGATAAGCGAGTTGCAATGTTTTAAATCAGATTGATTGATTGTGCAATTGTAGCTATAAAGCCGATTTTTATGAGCTTCCAATACAAATGAAATATCTTACATGTTTTAGTGATGGTGTCCTTTAATATTTTTTAATGTTTTCTACATGACATGAATTAATTTCACCTTTTACCTCGTGTGATTTGAAATTCATGGGAAACGAGATAGAAAAACAGTAATTAAGAATAAGACTTACGAAAACATGAGGCTAACATACTACCCTCCAAATGGATATCATGAGTGTGCAAGCAAGTATGTATTTTCTTTCATATTTTTAATGAAAAACGAGAAAGGTAAAAGAGTCCTTTGCCGAGACACAGAAGATACTACTTGAGTTGTCTTGTTGTAAAAAGTATAATGAATGCTGAAGTTACGCAAAATTTCATATATGTTTGAATTAAATTCCAAGTTGCTTGAGATAACTCGATATTTTAATGTAATTTGGTGAAAAATACTTTTGAAATTTTAAGTGTTCAATGATTTGAATTGAATGAAGCTTGAGATTTTAACATTGTAGCTAATTTACTGCTTGCGGAAACTATATTCTATCGTAGGTATTTTATTTTGTCAGTAAACATGTAGGAATTTTAATATTTTTCTGATAAATATTTCCGAGTGAGTTTTACTGTGAATCTCAAGCATCTTAACTAACGTACACTTTCATAGCAAACGCCACAACTTATGTAGCCTAAAATAGAGTAGCAAGTCAAATATGCCATGCATTGCATTTATACTGATGATCACAAATGCATTGGTTATTTCTTAGATTTTGCATGGTAGAGATGTAAAAAATTGTGCTAGTGTAGTATGACAGCAATAAGCTGCTAGTTAATCATTATTTATTTATAAAAATATTGATAGGCTAACGCTCTATTGCTATAGTTTAACTTTTTGCTTTGCTAATTTCTAAATCTGCTTTCGTTTGTTCTAAGCTACTAATATGAACTTCATGTCCTACATTGGCAATTGGAACATTTTCGCTCAAACAAATTAAAAATAATTTTACAGGTTTTTAGTTTACAGGTGATCTTTACTAGATAACATGAATTACTTTCATGTTATGTACTTTTAAAATTATGAATGAAAAGCATGGTTTCCAGGATGACCCTGTCGGGTTTAAACCCAGTGGTTGGGCAATGGAATTATTTTTTTTAGAAAAAACTTTTATCATTTTAGTTGTACAGTTGATGTAAGTTTTGCACTAGGGCATGAATGAGTTACTCTCAGAAATAGCGTCATTTTCATGTATCCTACCCTATGGTTTACTGTACAATATATTTAACCTTTAAATTCAATGCCAATGGTACTCAAGCCAATATGAAAAAGAATTTTAAAATAAGATTGCCAGCATTTAGTGCAATCATGCACAAAATCATAAGTTGACCTGGAATGGGATCAGTATGCATATGCAATGCGATATATCAGTTTGTAATTAACCTAAATTATTAAATATAAATAAATGTAGATGAATATGATGATTTAACCATGAACCATTACCTTAACATTATTATAAAGCCCTTTGACGATGTTCTTAACAATTTCTACTTAAATATATTTATGATTTAAAAGACAGCGTGTAAAACTTAAAGCTAGAAGTGAAGAATGTTTTTAGGATAGAACTAGAGCCTATAATGATAATAAAGACTTTACTTGTTTTCCTGTCCCTCGCTGTCGTTGTACACTTTCGTCTGAAACCTTGATCAGAGATCACGGGTGATCTTTGGTTGCCTTGAAAGCCTAAAACAGAATAATAAATATAATTTTAGAATAAAATAAGAGCGATATGTATTTACATCAACAAGCGATGCAAAATGCCCTTCAAAAGTTCATTACAACTTCGCAAGCATGTACATAAAAGAAGTGAAGTATATGTGGTGAAAAGATCGATTCTATTCATCAAGCTCACAAAAAATCTTTGTGATATATCTATACCACAACCATGCAAAATATAAACCATGAAAACAAAGATAAATTTAAGTAAAAGGTAATGGGAACGCAACGGATGCCAACCATTATACATGCAGCATATCCTGAACATGAAGAAACAGAAGCGATCATAGGACATGGTAATAATCTGGTAATTTTTACTTACACGTATTCATCATCATCATCATCTTTGGTTGGTGGGTTGGGTGAGTGGCAGGCAAAAAGAAAGGAACACGTACCATCATAAATAACTGTTCTGTAAAAATAAATAATGAAAGTGATTTGTGAGTGAGGATGATGAATCGTACTCTGTTAAAAAACATGCACGTCTGTAACAGCTAGGTGAGATATGCCATATAATTAGAATACGCTAGCTAACACGAACTGAATGATTAGGCATCTCATCATTATCATGATGTTGAAGCTCAACGTGATACTTGGATGTTTTGTACCAGAAGAATAGATAGAAATATTTTCTTGCTGGAGAAACAGTGCAGGAATAGACATGAATTTGAAAATGTGATACACATTTATGTAAATGTTGCTAGCTTCAATCATGCTTTTGATCTTAACCAAATGGAAATAATGCTTTCCGCTGAGCAAAAGCAGTAAAACTTCTGTAATTTACAGGAGTCAATCTTTGCCTCTCATTGCTCTACCTGCACTGTTATCTCATGTATGGAAACTATTTCTAATCCTATCTGTAACCTAACGACCCAAAAAATAATAAAACACAAGCACAGAGACGGAGAAATGAATTTGCAATCCAACCAATAAGGTGATCTATCAACAAATACCAATTTCCTATGATGATCCTAATAAAAAGCACTGCCTCTTGATATAAATATATTAATGAAAATCCATGAAACTTTTAAGCTACCCAATGAAAACGTAATTAGCAAGCAGAAACATAATAAGATAATAACTTACATTTTGATTTACATTGATCTTGCAGCTATTCATTTCTGACTATCTTTGTCTTCCTTTCTGTCAAATCAGTGGGGGTTGTGGGCTGTAATATGTTGACTTTTGGTAATTCCTGTAATCAAAAATTAGAATCAAAATCAACACAATGGCTTGTTTGCAAATATAAATGTGATTTATATGCAAAAAATGCTGTGGATGCATTAGTTGGTTGTGTGAAACGATTATATCAGTACAGTTATAAATTACGTTTCGTCGGCTATGCAACGTTGTGATTTGCCACTACCATAGCTGCTTGTTAAATGGACACATATAAGAACAGTATAAGGCGTTGGCTAAAGTCGCGTGACAACAAAAAAGTCAATGTAAGATGGGTTTGACTGAGAAAACGGAAAAAGCAATGCATTCTCCACATAATATACATACATACAAGTCCCTTCATGCGATGGGATATCTCAGCCACAGCGAAAGGTTTATTTATGTACAGGGTGTTCAGAGTATCACGTCACGACAACGACAAACGGTTCCCCAAACTTCACAGTTTTTGTCAACCCTGAACGTTTACTTCTCTTTCGCTTCTTATCAACTAGCGTGACGCATAAACGAGGAAAAGAGAAGTTGAGAGAGTGTATAGCTATCTAAGAAAATCCGAAGCTTGCAAAATGTTTTTACATATCTTTTTACTTGTAACGTGGATGCAATGCCTTTTAACATAATATGACGGAGCACGACACAACCAACATGCGCCTGATAACTTGCTGGTTCAATTTAGTTCTACTGTCTTCTTATATTCCATAATATGAACAAGACACAGCACAACACGTAGTTCATTACAATAAAACAAGCAGGAATGAAGTAAGGGAAGGGTATTGGGAGCATATTTTGTCCCTGTGACTCTTAAGTATTCTTTTGTGTATGGTAACCAAGCTGTGCGTCAGAACCACAATTTGTGCTGGAGGAAGAAGCAGAGGGGTTTTGGGATGCAAAAAAAGTAAAGCGTAGGGGATATGAGACGATGATTACACATACTTATACGGATACAATGTATTTTATATCCGTAACTGCAAAAAAAAAAGCTCAAAGCTTGTTGAGTATGTAATATACAACATAAAAAATATTACGTATCTAATATGTCTTCCTCATACATATATATATACTCTTGAGTATACCTAACTACAGCCATTTTGAAACTTTTTAAAGAAAACTGAATCAGGTTATATGTAAATAAATTATAGAAATTTGGCAGGATCGTTCTGTGGATGCAAAACCTACTTTAATGTAATACGCACAAACATGGTATGATATTGCACAGTGATCGATCGTAATTAAATATTTTTTTCAAAGTCATTAGATTTAACTGGTTAACTTACATTTCATAAGGTCCTAAATCCTTAGATACCACGAAGGTACTCCAACTCAACAATAAAAAAACTCCAGCTTATATAGTCCCACACATAATTCAACATAACTTTCAAACCGGCTACAATAAATTGTGTTCCTTTTTTTAAGTTTGTTTGTCCCAAACCATTTTTAAATCTGATCACACACATGTTCACTTCCACCCACGATCAAAATTCACACCACGCATCCAGTTTATATGCACAGTAAAAAACAGTTTAAAACTTTAAATATGTTGTTTTTTTTAACTTTTTTTCTGTTCAAGAAAATTCTGTGCACAACAGCAAACAATTAAAATGGATAATAACAACCGTCAGCTTCTTATCAAGCAGGCGTAAAGAGCTGACATAAAACCAGTTACGGTAAATGTTGTATGTGCTCGTTGTTAGTTGAAGACTCAGGCTCCTCTTTTTAACCTCTTAAAAGCACATAACAACGAAACAACGGATAACTTGTCTTCGACAGAACAACCGAAATTTTTTTATTCGTTTTTTGGAAGAGGAGCTTGTCTCTGTGGCAAAAGCCACAGAGACACTGAACTGCCTCGCCCGTTCTTGTTCTTCTCCTTGCCTCAGTCCGTAGAGATTTGGAGAACTCTCCTGTGCATGTGGAAAATTCCAGATCAAACCAGATCTTCATCAGCACCAACGACAAGAACAAAAATGTAAGCTACAAAAACGAACCACCAAATAAATACCGCATCTCCATTGGGTGGAGATGTGACATGGTCTTCCTTGAGAATAGAAAGGCTCCTATGCATACAAGTAGATTCGCAAAATGTTCATAAGTGATAGTGTAGTTTGATACACTTGCCAACTCTGATATATAAGCTTCAACTCGCATATCGTACGGCAATGTATTACACCAAGACCATCTCCACGTAATTTATTCCCAGAAGCCTAATTACACCATACCATAATATGCACTTGTTTGTTACATGGATATAAGAATAGTATATAAGGCGTTGGCTAAAGTCGCTTGACCACAAAACACTCAGGGTAAGACGGCTTGGACTGAGAAAACGGAATAGGAGAGTGTGAAAAACGATGATATAACTTATAAGCCATGTATTCACCACTACATATACATACATAATATGTATCAGCATACAAGCATCATAAGTTGCAAATTCCCTTCACGTGCTGGGATATATCTAGCCAGCGAAATGCAGCGAAATGTTTATGTACATGGTGTTCGGAGTATCACGACAACGATAAACGGTTCCCCAAGCTTCACAGCTTTTCTCAACCCTGAACGTTTACTTCTCTTCTGCTTCTTATCAACTGGCGTGACGCATGGCATGTACGAGGGAAAGAGATGGTGAGAGAGTGTATAGCTAACTAAGAAAATCACAGGCTTGCCATGTAATTAGAATAGGCTAGCTAATATGAACTGAATGATTTGGCATCTCATCATCATCATCATGTTGATGATCAAAGGAGATGAATGTATAAGGAAGTTTTGGTGAAAACGTAAAGCTACTGAGCTACGCACTCACTCCTTTCTGTTGCCAGCTTCAGTCTTGTCGTTCTCCTCTTGTGTATTGACGAAAGCGAAAGAATGCTTTATTCTCTATACTCCAGCCTGAGCGAATACTTTCATGTGCGGGTGTTCAGAATAGTAGAAAAAGAGTTATTAATTTATATTTTAACTTCTCTTATTTTTCATCTTGGGTAACGGATCCATTGAGGAAAGAGATGACGACAGAGACAGAGTAGCTGACTAAGAAAAGCACAGGCGCCATGCCATGTAGTAAGAGTAGCTAAGCTTTCATGCCAACACAAACTGGACGATTTGACACTGCATCATCATCATGTTATCAAAGGAGATGATGTTTTGTACTAGACCAGAAGAATATATCAGGAAGTTTTTTGAAAACGTAGATTTGAAACATTTATCTACATGTATATATGCTACTTTTATGACAACGACGATGATTAAATCCTTTTGTTTTGCACTCGCTTTGTTTCAGTAAGTAAATCAGCTTCATCTAGTACTCCATATCTCAAGGGATAAGGAATAATAAATAATATTTCATACATAATATACAATAATGATACAAAACGAATAGTAAAACCATAATGCTGTTGAAGCATGTTGATGTCTGTGTCCCTCTATGTAATCCAAGCACTAGCTCAAGCTCCAACAAGCTTTATTTGTGAGATTGCATCTTGTATGCTTGCCCTTTTCCTTATCCCACATAGCAGGATACATATTATGTGGATGTGTGATGTGCGATATAGCCCAACATGGTTGGTTTTGGTGCTGATTTTTACTTAGCCTACCTGCACATATCAAACGCGAGATGACTGCGAAAATAACGGATGGGGATAAGGAATAATATTGTGTATGGTTAAATGTGTGTTTCCAAGCCCGAAGTATGATTTTACGCATGGTAGCACTCCCTAGTTGTGACAAATTTAAGCTACTCAGTTGTCTTCTGTATCAATTATTGATAAATTTTTAGCGTTCTGAGTAATTATTTTTGTTGCAAGGTGGCACAACGTATATCATGAGCAAATGTATACCTAATCCTTTCATCTCTGTAGTTAGTCATCATCAACAACATGAAAATGTTTAGTTCGTTAAACTAGCTGCTTGTAAATGTGATATAAGTTGGCAAATATACGAAAATACAAATTATTATTCAGCAATAATCATTTGAATTGTGGGGCTGTTACCTCAACAAAATTCGGATTCGGCATTATTCGGTGGTGGAAGCTGAGGGTTATGAACAAAGTTATGTCGCAGGCGATGATGAAGATTTAAAATTCAAGTTAATAAGAATGCAAACAAAACGTGTATGTTTTAATTGCAGTGAAGCACTAGCAACATACATACTTACACATTGTATAACATTAAAAAATACCTAGTAAGAAATAGGACGCTTCATAGTTTTTGAATTGATTATAACCTACGTCATTACTTATGTATAACA
Source organism: Orchesella flavescens (assembly GCA_964034955.1). Lineage (NCBI taxonomy): Eukaryota > Metazoa > Arthropoda > Collembola > Entomobryomorpha > Orchesellidae > Orchesella > Orchesella flavescens. Next base: position 7,760,732 of record OZ035953.1, read on the forward strand.
CCTTCGAATAAGTGATGCAACAATTTTACCAGTGAGTTTTCTTACCAGAAAGTGTTTTTGAAACTAATTTTTTAAAATGTGGTTCTGAATTAGCTCGAAGCTAATTCACAATGTCTATCGTAGGATGAAAATTGGGATACTTTGGGAGCGGGACAAAAATTTATTCTAGGATAGTTATAAGGGAGTGAGTAGTTTTAAGTCTAAAATATAGAATAAGGTATGTTATGTAGAGTGTGCAGCTTGCTGCTTTCAATGATTCTTCCTTGACCAAAAGGCAAGGAACTTGTTAATGTTTAGAATTAGACTTTCCTCGGGTCTATATATAGAGCCCGAGCTCAATAGTAAAAAACTTCTGTCTTGTTCTTGAGTCCGCGTGATGCGGAACTCCTTGCATACATGCTAGTGTTCATAAGACGCCTGTGAGATACGCTGGCGTCCCTGACTTGAGGGATTCGAGTCGGTTACTTATTTATAAGTAGGTTTAATCATGGTTAGGGTTAGCACCTATACCTACGTACATACATGTTAAGTAATAATGATGATACTATTTCATAGAATAAAATCTGTGGTATAAATTACACATACCAAACCCTAACGACTCTGAGATTTGTCTTCTAACTATTATTGTAAGGCATCAAATATCATAGATATAACCTTTCACCTTACATAGTTATTGTTAATTCATTTTAGGATAGGATTGTTGAAGGATCGTATTTCGCGGAGTTTTGAATTACGTTTCCACAATTGAATAAAATGCGATGAAAACAGGACCTGGTTTGGTCATAGGTGTGGTGTTTTTTCAGACATACTTGATAACCTGATAGCCATGGGATATCCTGGAGATAGGATTGAAGGACCTTATAGAAATAATATTGAGGATGTCAGCAAATTCTTGGATATATTTGGAAAATTTTCAAAGTTTATTTATTCATTCAATTGTGTATCACTCACACCAATTACAAAGCAATTTTCTTTACTGTTACTACAAAAAATAAAAGCAATAAAAGAAGCAAATAAATCAAATCATTGTCTTATTTTAAACCACCTATCACAGCATACAATGTTCTCGGTAGTCTGAAATATTCATAGCCAACATTTAATTCGTCAAGTTTATGTTACAAAGTTTAATATCTGCAATATTACACAATAACTTCACAAAAAAATCATCAAGAATGCTTCATTTTTAAACAGCTTTTCTGGCACTAAATGCGCACTGAATCACAATTTTTTTGGAATTGGTCATATTAGAAGGTAGTACAGTATTTTTTAGTGTTTTTTGGTTAATTAAACTTATGCTGGCGCGTGCTTACTTGGAATAAAATTACTTCAATAATTCGTGCAGTTTCAATTAACTCATCTAATATATTAGAGAAGGTTAAGACCATTCCCAGAATCAAGCTTTAAGAGTCATGGCGTTAAGCGCAAACCCAATATTCCGTACATGTAGCCACCCAAGTCGCACCTACATTCCATTCATCAATTGCGTTCGTAGATTATAAATGTTAAGAAGATAATGATTTGCGACAAAAACAGTCAAAACTGAAAGTATATCATTAATTATAGTTCATATTTTTTTGTAGGTAATATTGATACATCCAGCAATAAAATAATTAAGTAATAATCGCAAATTCAAATACATTTTGTATAAACTTAAGCACAATATAGTATCATCAATACTTAGCTCCACTTCATTCGATCCCATTAGCTTTTTGGTAAGGACTCTGTTCATCACGTCGTTGACTGCATCCCGTGCTCCCGAGTCCAAGTATTTCAAGCCCAACTAACAAATAATTTGACAGGCATTTTTGTTACAAGTTTAACTTTCAAAAACCTTCTTAGTCTCAAATATTAAATTAACAGGGAAGATTGTTTATTTATTTTCTCATTATTATCTGGTCGATGTCTCCTTCCTTCCAACGGAGAAACCATCACAAGATGCTCTCACCCCAACATCTTTATCCTTGCTCCCATTCACCAAAGCGGGAATCAGGTAGAGAGCAACTTTAACTGGCACATTAGCTGGCATAATGTTACTGGCAAGAACTTGACAAGCTTGACCAAACACGACCTTGACCTCATTGCTGGAATTATTGATGACCCTAGCAAATGGTTGAATCAGGTTGGATGGAGGAGACACTTCATTCTTGACACAAAAAGTGAAAATGTGCGCAAAAGCTCGGACTCCGTTTGAAACAACCTGATAATAAGAATAATGATAAACACATAAGTCCTTCTACAAATACTTCTTCCTTTTAAGAATTCAACAAACTTTGGAAAACATTTGCGCACATTATCAGATCCCATAACGCTCAAAACAGTTTCCAAGATACGTTCCCTATAGCTGCTTTCACTACTTTCACCGTCAGTGAAGAGGCAAGCTGGGTAAAGCTTTAACTCCACCACCATTGCTGATGTTCTCGCAATTCGTTGAGAAATGTCCTTTTCATCTGCATCAAATTATATTTTATTAGATCCAATTCACAATTGATCACACTTAAACTGTAAATGTGTCCCAATTGTTTATATAAATCTTTTCTACCTGTCCATATTAAATTCATTGCTGCAAGAAAGCGGGATGTGTCAAATGTTAAAGCTCCTATCGTTCCTCCAGAGATATGACTAGCTGATTGGGTGGCTTTGTAAAAAAATTACAAAAGTTAAAATAGGATATAAAGTCGAAAGCAATTATCCTACAAAAAGTTGCATTGGTTTTTATATCCAACTTACGAGATGAAAGACTAGGATAGGTCGCAGCGAGACCGGATCTTCGTGTTCGCTCCCCAATTCTACCACCTCTTGTTTCCATACAACACCTCAGCATGTAGAGAAGAGTGTCCCCATCAATTCCATTCTTTAAATTTTTCACAACCTCCAAGAAAACGGTGTCAGGTTTACTATGAATTTTTACCAGATCATGAGCCAGATCATGTGCCGCTTTCACCCTTACATTCCGTTCCTCTCCTTGGCTAGATGATCTCAAGAAGTTTGTGTGAAGATGGGGCACAAAGGACTTCCACCCCAACCCGAATTTTTTCAAGAGAAAAGTTAAAGTGTCCAAAACAGCACATTTGAGAGCAGCACCGTGCCTATCCCCCAATATCCTGATGAGTGGCCCAGTATCCTGAATTATGGAGGGTTTGAGAGCTTCCCCACTGCTCAAACTGATCAAGCTTGGACTTTCAGCTCAGTTCCCTCTTTTAGTACAGCCTCTCGGTGAATTGGCCACATCAGATTAATCCCATTTGTTGGAAGACACAAGCCGGGTAGAAGATAATTGCGACCGTTTGAAGTATAACTATTAAAATTATTCCTGACTCGTCGAATATCTTCAACGTAGCCAATTTGCTCCTCCTCCATTCTCTTCGCAACTGCTTCCACAGCATCAGCTACTAAACCAAGAATAATTTCATACTTTTCCGTCCTCAAGTCAATAATTCCTCCCAGCAGGAACCCAAAATAGAGTTCCAAATCCGCCTCAGAATGACGACAAAAAAAGGATAACATGTTGAACTGTAGCCCGCTTCCGATTTCCAAGCAGCCTCTGAATCAGTAGACCAACTGCATCTTCATCGGTAACTGTTAAAATGATTGTACCACAGTTTCCTAGCTGCGCTCCAGAGCTTGGGGTGATGAGAGGGAAGTTTTTAATTTCATAAAAAGTTGGTAATCTAAGCTGATAACTTTAAACATTTAAATTAATATCTGTTCATCATCTGCATCATCACACCAGGAGAAAAGAGATAATCTCAACGTTGCTTATGTGTAGATAGAAACTGCCAAGGAATACTTTACAAGACATTTCAATGCAAATAAACCCGACAATTCGAGATGCAATGATGTGCCTTTAAAAGGCATTGATACGTATTTAAACACCTTGATGCACCTCCTGAGCCACCTAGGATATTGCTTTCATTCCTCCCATTGGAGTGATCCCCTCTTTTAGAATTTTATTTCACATTAATACGGTCAAATGTCAAGCTGGGATTAGCTGCTAATTTATTTTTCTTTATTTTTGTGTAAAATTTTCCAAGTGTTCCGTAACCATAGAAAACGGCTGAAGAGAAAGCACATACATAGCTTTTTACCAGGACGACACCAGCAAGTCCAATACCCTCCGCATCAAGAAATATAATCACATTGCCAAAAATCAACTTTAAAAAAGTGTCGAGGGACAAACATCGAGCTACCGTAGTATTATGAGCGTTGTTGTCCTATTTCAAAATCAGAGGATTACAATGGAGAAAATCACGAAAGTATTCAATCTACTATAGCACAATATTGGTTGATGCTCGTATTACTTTGATTAAATTTAAATGCCTCTTTTTAATTTTCCAATCAATCCACATTTAAATCCTTTTTGAAATTTGATGTCACCATCCTAATAGATAAAGAGAAAGTTGTGCATACATGGCAGCCACCCTCTGCATTAATTAAAAAGCAATTTTTTGCTTGTTTATAGGAAGCCCTAGTCGTTCCGTCATTCCGTATGCGCTTTGACATTTTTTAATTCTGTTTACACCAATCGATACATTAGGAAAAATGAGGAATCAAGTTCAATTTTGGGCCAAATCGGAGTTACCCCTGGGGGGAAAGAACATACCCCCTCATTTTTTCAAGGGTAAGGTACACCGTGTAGCATATCATTCGAAAGCTTATCACGAGAGAAGATGAACAGTACCATGCATGCTTATCTCCGATATTATCTTCAAGGTCAAATGACATGATAACCTTTCATTTTTCAAGCGTCAGGTACACGTATACCCGTAACCCTTTCAAGTAGGGAATCCCTTTCTATGCATTTTAAATAAGGCGTCTCAGTCTCAGCTAAATATTAGATAAGACCAACAACCATGATATGCGCGCTTATCTTGGATGTTATTTTAGAGGTCAAATGTCATAGTTTCATTTTATAAACCCTAAATTGCTTGTTCGTTACACTCCTGTGTTACCAGGTTTATTTAGTTTGTTCCACAAATTATTGATGAATTTTTCGTTGCTTATTTTTGTAGAACCAGGAAAAACAATCTTCAAGTTTTCTGGTCTGATGAAGCCCTCTAATCCATATTCCTTTTCAGAATCATGACGCTTTCCACTACAAAGCTTCAAGATTATCCAAATTTATCCCCAAAACTTGGCCACTCCTGACGCTGCTGGAGAAATTTTTTCTTTTTGGTAATAATTTAGTTTTGTAGAAACCCGGGCAGGGAAAAATGTTGGTCTTCAGAGTGTCTCCTCCCAATGAATAAGTATTTGACTGATAAGGTAATCAGTCAGCTAACAATTCCCATATTTTTATATGTATGAACGCATTTTTCTATGGATTTTAATTTTGTTTCTGTTTGTACAGTATTTTCAAAGTGTGATGTAACCACACAAAACGACTGAGAGAAAGCACCTACAGATGTTTCTACTGACACTGACAAGCCGAGCAACCTCTGGTCTGGATCAAGAAACACGCTCACGTTAAGAAAATATCAAGTTTGGAAATGTCTGCAGCAATAGAGGAACCAAACAAACGCTACGATCTCTCTCGCAGAGTAAAGGCAAGGATGGAAGTTATCGTGAGTGATGGTGCCTTCGGCTCTCCAAACCCTTTGCTGTTAAATATCAGGTGGTTTTCAAGCTCATCTCATACTCCCTCACATACCTACGGTATTGTTGGACTTTTCATGAAGACTCTAAACCTCTAAACCTAAACAGGGACACCACTACTCACTCAACTGCTAGTTTCCTTTTCACCGGAAGTGGAGCTTGTGCTGCTCACGCTGGAATAGCAGAGATTCAGGGAATCTGCATTCAAAGAGTCATTTTGAATCATTACATCTACCAACATAGGTTGACCACGAGTTTGATAACAGAAGCACTGTTAATTCTTGTAAACAAACCGGACTTGTGCTGTATATAAGTATGATGTCTTCGTTGTAATTCATTAAAATTCATTAGCAACTGAATATTTTACATTTGAAAAGGACGGACTGGATGATAACTTGATTGCGAATATTTACAAGGAAATTTTAATCATCAGCAGCATCTCCATGTTGCTACAAACTTCATCAAATCATCATCGTACATTTACACCAGCTCAAATTAAAAAGGTAAGGACGGTGTGATGTTTCACTAAATATTTCTCTGTCTGCCTTTTGTTGTGATGTTATTTTGCAAAAAGTTAGTGCGTGATATGTAGTTGAGCAAATAATCTTTGCATGTCTTTGCTTCCAGGCAGTTTCGGGAAATTCTCATATGCTTTATTCAACTATTTCTAACTTTAGGTTTCTAAAAATAACATCGTTTCTACTTTCCTAAAAATCTTCATAGTAGCCTCTTGTAATTTAGAATTGATGATCCCGATCTAGATGAAGCTTCGACTCCAAACTCCACTTGTTATAAAACGGGGGTCAAAATAATGACCAGAAAGCAAAACCTTGTACAGATTAGGATATGGTAATGGTGTTGTTGTGATCTCCTTACCACACATCACCTCAAAATGAAGTCGGCGACATGGAAACGGAAGGGTCAGCAAAGTAGAAGCCAATAAATACACCCATCAAGTAAATTGTTGCGTTTTTTAACTTTGCTTAAAATAAACTTTTAAAAAGAAAGTGACAAGCCTGACACACAACAGGATGCATGGATCCAGCTACAACGTTTGAGCTTTGATTTTTTCTATCATAAAATAAGAAGTTGTTCACAGATCTTTTGCATGGCTGTGCTGACAGACAAACAATGTAACTAACAAAGTAAATGCATCATTATTACCATAAAATAGCATGATATAAAGGATCTCACTCCACCCCTCTCACTTTTACACAGATTCCGCGACGTTGGCTCAATATTATTGTGATTAGTCACATTCTCCGGTTTCCTCCTTTGCTTTTTTGTCCTCAATTTATTGTGTAGTATATTAAATATTTTATTAAATATTGAGTATTAGACTTGTGATTCAGACTTCAACTTACAATTTCAGTTTCCAACTGTCAGCGGTGAGTTTCTATTAATAAAAAAATTAACGAAATTTTGATTGATGGCTGAGATTTGTAATTGAAATTGATTGGATATTTTTTCCGTGCAGGTGACAGCTAGAAAAATCAAGCCAGCAGTCAATGACATTCATCCTATTCAAAATATAATTAACATGAACACCTTTGCCCTCTCAAATATTCGCTTAACAGCACATGCCCATCAAGGAATAAATGGTGAGATGGAGGATGCCTTCATTGTTTGTTGGACACCAGTGTCATCATCGCCAACCAAAAATGGTGTTGAAAGAGATGAAGTTAAAGGGGGTGACAAGAACTACGTGTTCATTGGAGTGTTTGATGGACACTGTGGTCCAGAAGCCGCTCTCTATGCCAAGAAACATTTGATGACACATATCACTGCTCAGCCTAATTTCTTTTCATGTGATGACGACCTCGTGCTAAAAGCGGTTGAGAATGGCTTCGTTAGTTTCTATCATGACCTGGAACGCCAAAAAGGACTGAGGAGTTGGCAGGGTACTTGTTCTGGAAGTGATATTTCATCATCAGGAACGAGTGCTAGTGTGTTGTTCATCCGTGCTGGAAAACTTTACTTGGGTCATGTCGGGGAGTCGAAAATATTGCTGGGTGTTCAAGACCTATCCTCCCCTCTTTGGAAAGGAACGTTTTTAACGGAAAAGACGGGACAATTCAAGAAAGAACGTGATGATAATAACATGGCGGAGGAAAGTAAAAAGAAAAGAGGTCCTGTTACAAGATCTCGAGCCTCCGTTTCTTCTCGTCAACTTACCACACCAGCTTCATCATCATCATCGACATATTTTCCACCACCACAAACGTCATTCATCCAAATTGATCCAGCGTCTCATCGTTGTGTCATTCTTGGAAGCTCTGGATTTTGGAACGTAATGAATATGCAGACTTCCCTCAATATTGTGTACTCAATCGAGAAGAATAATAAACGAAGAGCTAATTGTAAGATGAACAAAGATTCTTCCACTTCAGGTACTACTGAGGACAATGTTAGAACTGTTAAAGAACGTAATGACAAGCTGAATCCCTCTCTCAGGCTAATCAATCATGCCGTAGATCGGTGGCTGGACATTACCAGATTAGAAAATGTGTTGAGGGTGCCAAACACAACAGCAGTAACGATTATATTTGATCCCCCAACTCCACATTAATCAAGTCTCTGTTTCAGGGGCATAGTGATCTTCAATTCAATTCTTTAGTCTTCTGGTTAATTAGTGTGGGTTGGAATAAATTTATTAGAATTCTTAAGTAATTTTCTGAGCATACAATGTCCATTGTCATGAGGAATGATTACGGTTTGGTTTGATACGTGTTTATGATAAATATTACACTTAATTTAGTTAAGAATGCAGATGTTGAAGTTGGAAATGTGAAATAAATTGGTAGAACGCCAATCTAGGCGAAAAATTGGAAAAAATACAAATAAAGTTGTGAATAAAATGTTAAAACTCCAATTGACACTAGAGTTTTAGATTAAGTGAGTACACAGTTAGTTGAGAAATCATTCATCATGTCAGTCTTGATTATGTAATTCACAAAAGTGTTTCCATATTCATACTGTCTCGCTCTTTCGTTATGTTGTGAAATTACGAACGATTCGCTCACCCAGATAACATAATATGCAAATTAGAAGAATTCTTTTGAAGAAAATAATAGAGGAAAATTTTACGTCTTATTTTTATTGTTCACTTGGAAAATTTGTTCATTCATTTATCCATAATTTTGGATTTTTTGATCTAGTAATCAAAAAAATTAACCCACTTTTGATATTAATTCTTTACTTTACTTAATTGAGCTAACCCACAGTTTGTGAGACACAAAGGCTGAGAAAATGCATGGGAGTGAGCTGCTCTATATAGTTTACCTGTCCAATGTAGCACTTGATTGGCTTCAAAGATTTGAAATAACAATCAACCCACTTTCTTTGTTTCGTACCGACGGCCTTCACCAACAACGGAAGTTTCACATTTTCCTTCATTGTTATGGAGGAGCAGTACAAGCTATCTCGCCATGGCGTTGGTGAATAGCATGAGCACGATGGTAAACTCAGGTAAAATGGTTGTAAAAAGGGAAAATTCCACACGGGATATTTCAGTTCCCATTGATATCAGTGTGTAGCTACAAACAATCACCCAAACCCTAAGCAACCAAACATGTCCCAAAACCAACCTGTCTAGTTGAATCAGGTGGTAATATCGGGCCATTATTTGAATCTGTCTCAAGTATGGCAAGTAATGGTTAGCCGTCTTTGGCAGTGTAACGAGTAATATGAGTGCTTGAGCGAGAGAAAAGCCAGTCAAAAATATTGCAAAACTGCCAGATCCATCATCAAAAAACCTAAATTGAACGTGACACAGCGTGAAACGGACAATAAGTGAAATTGTGGACCACTCTTGGATTGGGCTGTGGCATTATGGAATAAGCAAATAACCAAATAATGAGAAATTGCATGTAAAATCCCATCTCCAAGTGAGCCCATAACCGATTAAGCAAGATTAAGAGTCCGCTTCATTTCGCCCTTTTCATATTTTTTGCAAGCTTTATTTATTTTGGCTTACATTTAATCGCACACCTCTATAATAGGAAGTGACCCCATCACACAATGAAAAACTGATCCCATGAAACAATTGTACCTTACTCAGGATTTTCATCACACAAACAAATGAAAATGACACTTTTTAAAAGAAACACTGAATCAAATATATTTTATGCTAATGACTACATTTGAACATAAAGATGTTCTTAATTTTGAGTAATATACATGAAGCACGAAAGAGCCCTTGCAGCATGTAACTGGGTACTCATTATTGTCACAAACATCTGCCTGTACATTAATGCTACTCCCAATTTCATAAGTGAAGGAGCAGCACCGAATTTTTAATGTCATTAAATTATTTTAATTAACTTTTTAAAAGGTTAGTAATACACACTATCTGGCCGAGTCGATGAACAAAAAATATTTTACTTAATTAAAGCAACCGGAACCTCTAAGCTGAAGGACCTAGACACTGAGAAGTATGTGCAGGGTTATTATTAGACACGGTAATATTTGATAATGTGAAGGTGTGCTTAGTCATGCGTTCTGTTGGCTCAGAATGTATTCAGTCAAGTTTAGTTGTTACGCTAGGGCTCTATACGCACGATTGTTCTCTTGTCACAGCTTATTGATCTATAAAGTCGTTATTAGTCATAATCGATCCTGGGCTTATCAATGATTAAGCATGCAGTTAGGTTGTAGATAAGTAGTATCTAACATCTCGTCAAGGCATAACGTTACAAAGTAGTCTCGTATATAAGTCAGACGAGCAACTAGCCGAGATAAAAAAGTTTAACACTTGAGCCTAAATACAATCGTTTTAAATCACGTCACGGACTGTATTCCTAATAGGAATCTTCTTTGTATGTCTAGGAAACTATCAGGCTACCTGACATTAAAGCTAGTAGAAGCGATCACGCTGGGGAAGGTGTTAATTTTAGTTAATAATAAACAGTTGTTTTAAAACCCCATTGTTGTTGACCCTCACGATTCAAACCGAATCATTTCAGTGGGCTAACCAAATCGTCGTCCAGCACCTGTTCCGGTTATTAAAAACAATATTTGTATAGGCATGTGTTTTGTATTGCAATAAATAGAAAACTTATTTTCTGTCATTCCAGAGGCTAAAACAATACCAATTCGTGAAAAGTGTATGCGATGAAGGCCCGATAAGGCCAAGAAAGCTCTGAAACAGTAATTATAGCAATTTAATAAGCTGTTAAAAAGAATTTAGTCAGTTGATTTTTCATATAAAATGTTATTATGCCACGAAATTCAAAAAAAAAGTAAAGTGACGATGTGTAATTTTAAGGTGGAAATTTCTACTAAATTTGTTTATAAATTTTTTAAAAAAGTGTAAAAGTTTCATGGGATCACTTTCTCCTACAATCATGGGGTCACTTACTATTATACAGGCGTTGCGTTATATATAAGTCATTTATTTTCAATAATCGCCCTTACCTATTTTTTAAAAAAATGTTCCCAATTGTAAAGTGAAATATATATATACCTTGTAGAAGAAGGTCAAACTGCAGAAGAAGATTAAACAACTCGATAAATTAATTGCGGCGTTTGAGGACCATCCATTTAGTGTAGGCATAGACCGTACCCACGGTTACAAGGAGGTGCATTTTTATCACTTGGAAAGAGTTTCAACTCTTCCTTCTTCCGTTGAATCAGCCAATAAGGACAGTTCCCGGTGAAAGCTTGGATGTTTTTAAATGTAATTGAGCAAATTCTCATGGAGCAGCTTTATGATGGAAAATACTGGATCAAAAATTTCAAGTCGTTTGAAGGAAAAAGAAATATGTTTTAATTTGTTTCATGCATAAGGTATATCATGCATCATATCATTCGACAGCTTATCATATCAACGGTATTATGCGCGCTTATCGCCGATGTTATCTTCGGGGTCAAATGTCATGATAACCTTTCCTTTTTCAAGCATCAGGTGTGCTTTTCAAATAGGAATCTCTTTCTATACAGTTCAAATAGGGCACCTCAGATAAATATTAGAGAAGACCAACAACCATGAAAAGCGCAACCATGGATGTTATCTTAAGCGTCAAAGGTCATCAATTTCCTTTTATAAACCCTAAATTGATAGTTCGTTACACTCCTGTGTTACCAGGTTTGTTTAAAAACTGAATACTCAGGATTCAACCTTACCGGGAGCATTCTCGGAAGTCGTTTTTTTTCTAAGTCCCGAGGAAACTGTTAATAATACATAAGGTGGCAGAAGGGGTTTATGTATTTCTTCCCAAACATGTTTGTCACACATTACAAAAAAAGTCAAATTGTGCTTCATGTTATGTTCATTAAATTATATTACTTGTTAAAATACTTTTTATTATACAGTGTTCATTTTTTACTTTTCTTCTTAGTTTCAAGAAAAAAATTCCAACTTGGGAGATAAATTCCATCCATTTTTTCTGTGCCGGTAGTACGTCAAAAGTAATAAAGAAATACGAGGTAAAACTCTATATCATTACCCATGGGGAAATATCGAGCTTTCACCGTCCCAATTTATGGCTCATTAGACAGGCCATATGAAATTGCATGCATTTGTTTTATTAAATTCCTCATGAAAGTTTGGTCTTGGCCAGAGTACTACTTTTTAAGAATATTTTTAAAAATGGCAGAAAAAAAATTCAGGTTTAAACGGGTCTTTAAAATAACACATGTTTGCTTTAAATTTCAATTAAATACTTTTTACTACGTTTTGCATAACCTAAATAAAAAAGCCAACCACAAATTCAATTTAAACAGACGCTAGGACACTATATGAAGCTGGAGTGGTCTCAGAGGTTTATGTTAGGTTGGTTTCCAATTCTGCGTTTAAAAATTTGATAACCTTCTTCCCTTCGAAATAATAAATACGCATTTACCAATCAATCAGCTATGACTAATTATTACCTAAAATAAATAACATTTACTCACGATCAGTTTAAATGGATGTACGTGGCTTGAATTCAAATGTTCAAAAGTATTTTCATGTTATGAATACTTTGGCTCATCTCCGGTCCACATTTCAAAGGCAGTTATATTTCTTACACGTGGACTCATTGCAAAAGAAAACCACACCTAGCTTGATACGAAAAACAAGAAAGCTTCATGTCTAGCCAGACTTGTTACTCGGTCACGCTAGGTAGATTTCTATAAAGTTCGCTAAACTTTAGTATGAAAAAGAATTACCCTTTTCTATTACCATTAACGTAGCCTAATATCTATTGTTCAAGCAATATCTCATGTTATGGCTCAATACCACTTTACATTTCAAAGATAATTGCTATTCTTACACGTGGACTTATAACAGAAGGAAACCATAGCTAGACACGAGAAACGATAAACACCATTTCCAGCCAAACTGGTTTTAGAACCCCGCTACGTGGATGTTCTGCGAAATTCCCTTTGCTTTCCATTAGTCACAAGAGCCAACTTAGAAAGTTCAGCTGTATTCCAGACGATTTTCACATTCAGCTTTCTGTATATTTTACGAATTAAGGAGGAACACAGTTGAAAAATGCAGCAATGAACTACAGTTAAAAATTCGTAAACGTATTTCCACTACACTACAAAACAATTTTTCACACAAAACGGCAAGGATCGATTAAGCTAATCCCAATTTGACTTTATTTATTCCTTCCTTTATTCAACCAATTTCATAATGCTTTCTAAAGCAATTTTATTGATATTTTTAAGCAGATAGATAGATAGATGTTTATTGTGTTATATACGGGCCAACAGCCCACACACAATTATATAATATTGTAAACATTTCCACGTTAAATACCTAAGCATAAACTATATACAAACTTAATCTAAACAAAGTGAGGGGGTATGAACTTCTCCCCCATGGATAACTCCTATTTGGCCCCAAATTGAACTTGATTCCACATTTTCCTATGCTATCGATTGGTGAAAACAGAATTCCAAAAGGTCAAAGCGTTCTCGAGTTATCGTGCCCACATACGGAATGACGGAACGACTGGACAAAGCTATAAACCAGTAAAAAATTGCTTGTTAATAAATAAAATCATTGTCTTATTTCAAACCACTTTTCACAGCATACAATGTTATCACTAGTCCTAATTATTCATAGCGTTTATGTATGTTAAATATCTGTATATTAAAAACTAAAAACTTTACAGAAAAACTAAAATACTATCATTATTTATCTGCATAAACACTACAAGATTGATAATACTTCTAATTATATTTTCATGCAGCATTTATAAAGTCTTGCTGCAGCCTCTGGACAGAAAGGTTGTCAAGCTTGGTAGCTCCCAAGCTTAGAAGAGCCTCTCTATCAACCATACACATATTCCTCGTAGAGTAGTTGAAGATATGCAAAGTGCTCTAAGAGTTAAACGAGATCGTGATACACGAGAACAAAGTGCAACTCCAGAAACATCACCTGAAACTGACGGATTGAAAAGACTGAAAGCCGAAAAAATGTCTGAATTAAGTGGAAACGAGAGTATGAGTGATTCAGAAAGTGTAGTAGGCGAAACCACCAATGCAAACGTACCGGGTGAAACACAAGAGCAAAGATTCGAAAGAGTTGTGGGGAATCTCATTCTCAAAAGTGAAAGACGGCAAGCGAAGTTATTTAAATCTGAGATTTCAACTTTAAAAGAAGCTATTGAGACAAGGTTCGAGACATTAGAAATTAAGCAAGCAGAGCTAGAAAGCCAAATCAAGTTCAAAGATGCGAAAATATGCCAACTAGAAAAATCCTTGAGGCGAAACAACCTAGTAATTTACGGTGTGCCAGAGAAGAAGAACGAAACAACAAACGATCGGAACATTTACATCCGTGACCTCTGTGTAAAGTTAGAAATTGCAGCAATTGACTACTCAGAAGTCTATCGTTTGGGAAAGCAAAAACCTTTCTCACTAAGTGGCAGACCCCTGCTCATTAAATTCGTTCGTTTTTGTGACAAAATCTCAACATTGAAAGCAGCAGCGGAAGCCAAACCACCAGGGATCTCTCTATCAGATGACTTGACGCAACAAGAAAGGAAAATTCGCAAAGTTCTAGTGCTCGAAAAGAAACGCATTAAGACATCAAATCCAGCCCATATCTGCAAAATCCGAGGGGACAAGCTGTCAGTGCAACGTGGCAATATTGCTATTATATATGGGGTGGATCCCGAGACAGAAACAATTAAAGAACTCAACTCTCATAACCACCAACTACTTGCACCATCCACAAGCTGAGGATGCGGCCGGCCTTCACAATCAACCCAACAACATGCAAATCACCTACCCAATTTAAAAATCATTCACTGGAACATAGAAGGCATCATTAACAAGACATCAACCTTTTATCAAGATCTGCTAGAGTCATCACCAGACATTTTCTTCCTATGTGAAACGTGGCACTCAACGGAATGGCAGCAGTCATCACTCTCAACAAATTACAAAATCATACAGCAGCTTGCAACAAGGTCAAGTGATCGAGGACGCTTCAAAGGAGGATATATTCTAGGTATAGCAAATGAGTTAGAATGTAAGTTTAGCATAAGTAACCAAACCAATGAAATTATTAGTCTAAATTCTGTAGGGGTAAACAACTTAAATTGTATTACTTTCACATATCTCTCACCCTCAGCACATGAACCATATGAAGGTTTAGTAGAACGAATAAAGGTATTCAAGGGTAATCAACTAATTATAGGTGACATCAATGCACGGGTAGGCTCATACCAAAATTATGACACACAGGATTATAGACAAAACCATATCAGAGAAACGAAAGATACTGTCGTTAATAAAAGAGGATCTGATCTCATATCATACCTTAAATCAAGCAATTTAAAAATTTTGAATGGGTTTTCCGAATCTGACACAGCAGGGGAGTACACCTTTGTAAATAAGAATGGAAATAGCGTAGTAGACTTATGCCTGGCTACAGATACAATTATTAATAATTTAAACCTGAAGCTTCTTAACTCACATGAATCGTGTCACTTTCCAATGCTTGTAACTACAGAATTTTCAACCCAACAAACGTGTGCTAAAGAAATAATTTTGAAGTCTAATTGGGTAGCAGAGAAAAAAGATCTATTTAATGAAAAATTAGTTACCACTAGCACAGGGAATGATATGCAGTAATTCATTAAAAATATGACACTTTCTGCAAAAGCTTGCGGATTAATGAAAAAAATGACACTTGGTACACCACGATTGAGCTATGGGCCTAGATGGTTTGACAGTACATGCGCACTTCAGAAGAAACTTACCAATAAAACCCTACATTTAATGCGGAATCAAAGAGCAAGTCAGGGAACGGATGCAAATGAAGCTAGAGTTAATTACACACAGACAAGACGAACCTATGTCAACCTAAGGAAAGCAAAAAAGATTCTGTTTGAAAAAAAGATAAGCAACGATTTAGCTATGTCAAAAAATGGTAGTCAATTTTACAAAGCGCTTTCCTACTATAGACCGGTAGTGCGCCCAATTTTGAGAACTGAGCACGTTAAACCTAACTGTTTTGGAAATTTCTACAAAAAACTTTTTGAAGACTCGGGTAAATCTAACTCAGATCTGCCTCAATATAGCAAAAACGATGAATATTTAGATAGTGAATTTTCCTTTAAAGAACTTAACATAGCCATCAGTATTCTAGCTAAAAATAAGGCCCCCGGGCCAGACGCCGTCGTAAATGAGATGTGGAAAGCACTAAATTGTAAGCACAGATTAATGTTATTGGATTGTATAAATGATATGTACCGAACAAGTAAAATACAAAATGAGCTCACACAAATATCAATCGCTCTTATTTATAAAAAGGGTGTAAAATCTGACCCAGCCAACTATAGGCCTATTTCGCTAGTCAACACAGGGCTAAAACTAATAACTATCCTGCTCGGTATTAGATTAAACGAATGGTGCGACAAGAATAATGTGATATCTGAATATCAAGCTGCGTACAGGAAAGGTTACGGGTGTGAAACCCATCTTTTTACTCTGAATGCCATATTGAATGCAAATCTTACTAGCAGCAAGAAAAAGGTATTCGCTCTTTTCGTGGATCTCTCTAAAGCTTTTGATAGCATTCCACACGACAAACTCTGGAGGAGACTTATGCACATTGGGATTAGCTCTAAATTTTTAAATTTCATCAGGGAAATGTACAGTAAGATTACTGCAAAAGTTAAAACTCCATTTGGTACCAGTGAAATTTTTAACATAGAGAAATCGGTCTTGCAAGGAGAAAGTCTCAGCCCTAAGCTACTTACAATCTTTATAGATGAACTTGTTGAGATTTTACACAAAACAAATTTGCAACCTCTTCACTTAGGGTCCGCAAGGATACATCTACTGCTTTATGCCGATGACATCATACTACTATCCACAAACGCAATAGACCTACAAGAAAAGATAAACGTTATGTCGAATTATTTCAATAACCAATCATTACAAATTAATTTGAGCAAGACAAAAATAGTTATCTTCAAAACAAGGAAAAATCGTCGAGCAAAAATACCAAAAATATTTTGGGAAGAGCAAGAAATTGAGCACGTAGAAAAATATACTTATTTAGGGGTTACTTTCCACTCTAATTTGTGCTATTACAGCACGTGTAAAGAATTTGTTGACAAGGCAGAAGTTGCAATGAAGTGCTTATTCTCTCTCTTCCACAAATCCCGAATGAAAACAATAGATAGCCGACTAACACTGCAAAATTCTCTACTAAACTCCGTACTTTTATATGGCTCAAACATCTGGGGTATATACACAGTTGACAGGCTAAATGTTTTTCAAAATAGATTCATGAGAAAATTATTTAACTTACCAAGTTTTACACCTGAATGGTTTTTACGGTTAGAAGCAAACTGTCATAGCCTAGAAATTACGCTAGTAAAAAACATTTTAAAGTTCTGGCACAGAATCATGAAACAAAAACCAGATTCCTTGCTCAGACAAAGCTATGAAGCACTAAAAAGAACTTCCACAGCGCAAAAGCAAAAATATAACTGGTACAACAACCTGAAAGTTCTAGCACGTAAATGGAATTTCCTGGAAGTCTTTGATTTGGAAGTGTATTCCGAAGACCCTGAAACTATTTTGAATAGAACTATGCATATCAGTACTATTATAGGCAAGGTTAAATTAGCTGAACAACAACTAGATTTAGTTAGTATGAATCAGAGTAATTTAATGTCACACTACAAGCTCCTACGCACGCACTGCAGAAGAGAAGGTTTTTTAAATTTTCAACGAGGGTGGGAGGATATACAATTGGTAATCCAGCTAAGAGCTAACATAGGACAAATCAGAATACATAACAAAAATTGTGAATTTGCAAAACTTAAAAATTTCTATAATGATAGCGAAAGTGCACTATGCAAACTTTGTAATAGCAATCAAATCGAAAATGAATTCCATGTGATGTTCAAATGTGTTAGATATAAGTTAATTAGGTTAAAATTCTTGGGTGACTACAAACTACCTGCCACAGAAAATGAATATTACAAGTTCTTCAATGATGTCGATGAAAATAAAATAAAATGTTTAAGCCTGTATGTAAAATATATGTTGAAAATCCGAGAAATTAATGGCTCTTAAAGAGCTCAACCAATGCAAATGTAAAATGATTGTAAAGGCTAATGGCCAATCAATTAAGAATAAAGACCTATAATAATAATAATATATTTTCATGCAAAACCGCAGCAATTTCAAGAATAAATGCAATATGGTAAAATGTAAACCTCTTCTAGCAACGTCTCCACCGGAAGCATGGGTGCCGCCACCACTTGCGGATTATTCACCTTGTCCATCATCTCCCCCCCCTCAATTTCAACCTTTCCAGATGTTGGCACTGGAACTAAAGATGGTAATCCATCCTGGATTACTTGGACATCTTCAGTTTCCCTCTCTTTCATTCTTTTCAAAATAAAAAGCCCAAATACTTCTTTCTTTTAAGAATTCAACAAAATTTGGAAAACATTTGCGTACATTATTAGATCCCAAAATGCTCAAAACAGTTTCAAAGATACGTACCCTATCCTATAGTTTCTTTCACTATTTTCACCGAGGCAAGCTGGGTAAAGCTTTAAATCTACGACCATTGCTGATGTTCTCGCAATTCGTTGAGAAATGTCCTTTTCATCTGCATGAAGTACTCTATTATTAGATACAATTCGCAATTATTGATGTCTTTAAAAACTGCTAATTGTATCTCAATTTCGAATAAATGTTTTTTACTTGTCAAAATTAATTTCATCGCTGCAAGAAAGTCGGGATCTGCCAAATCCTCCAATCCGGGATCAAAGCTCCAATCGTTCCTCCAGCGACACGACTAGTTGATTGAGTGGCTTTGTTAAAAAATGACAAAAGTTAAATAGAATATAAAGTCTAAAGCCATTCTCTTACAAAAAGTTGCAGTTGTTTTTTTGTCCAACTTACGAGATGAAAGATGAGGATACGTCGCAACGAGAACGGGTCTTCGTGTTCCCTCCCCAATTCTAGCACCTCCTGTTTCCACACAACACCTCAGCGTGTAGAGAAGAGTGTCCCATCATTCTCATTCTTTAGGGTTTTCACAACCTCTGAGAAAAAAGGTTGTCAGGTTAACTATAAATGTTCACGAGTTGAGCCAGAGCATGTGCCACTTTCACCATTACATTCCGTTCCTCTCCTTGACTAGATGATTTCAAGAGAGTTGTTTGAAGCTGGGGCACAAAGGACTTCAACCCCACCCCAAGTTTTTTCGAGAGAAGAGTTGAAGTGCCAAAAACTGCACATTTGAGAGCAGTACCATATCTATCCCCCAAGATCCTGATGAGAACCTGAATTATGGAGGGTTTGAGGGCTACCCCACTACTCAAACTGATCAGCTCCCTAATTCCAAGAATAGCTTGGACTTTCAGTTCAGTTTCCCCTTTTATCACAACTTCTCGGTAAATTGGCAAAAGCGGATTGATCCCCTTTGTTTGAAGGCACAGGCCGAGTAGAAGATAGCCGTGACGGTTTGAAGTATTACTACTACTAAAGTATTCATGGCTCGTCGAATATCTTCAACGCAGTTACTTTCCTCCTCTTCCATTACCTCCACAGCTTGAGCTATTAAACCAATAATAATTTCCGTCATCAAGTCAATAAGTCCTCTCAGCAGGAACCCGAAATAGACACCCAAATCTGCCTCAGATTGACGACTAAAAAAGGATAAAAGTTAAACTGCCGCCGATTCCCAAGCAACTCCTGAGTCAGGAGACTAACAGCATCTTCATTACTAACTATTAAAAAGATTATACCACAGTTTTAAAGCTCCTCTCCCGTTTGATTATCATCATGATCATCCTCAAGTGCTTCCAGAAGGAAGGGGAGAATCTTTCCCAAATAATTTGAAACCGCGTTGCCAGCGAGAAAAGCGAGTACCCTCGTGTTCACCGGTTTGGTAGTGAGTTCAGGAATGAGATGAGGCATCACCGCTCTCTCGTTTACAAGTAGCATTTGTCCAAGGGCATCCAGCGCAAGACCCCCTTCCTTTCCTCCACTTTGGTCATCAAGAGCGGAACGATTTTTTCCACCGCTGCGGAATGGAGCATGACAAAGGCTTGGGCAGCCGCTTGACGAACTTAAAGATTGACTATCACAGAACTTCGAGAAGAACTGGAACAAGGCTCTTTACCCCCGGATTTTGAATGACGGAGGCAATCAACTCCAAGGCTTTGGCAGCTACTCCCTGAAACTTCACATGGGAGTCTCCGAGGAGGACCTCAATCAACTTCGGAACGAAGCATCCGGAAAGATGGAGGGGACACAATTAGCCATCCTCCCACGGAGCACAACAACTCCCACTTCATTTCGGCAAGATTCCTCCTCACTCAGCGCAGCTGCTAGCTTCACTCCTGTCGTGAAGTCTTCCCAAAAAGGAGCAAAGGAGCTCCAGCCTCATGAGGGAATCTGCCCTCCGCTTGAAATCCTTCATGTCCTGTAATCCCTCTGCCGAAATGGTACGTACATCATACATCTTGTGACGGATATTTGTGTATGTGGTATTCTTATGTGAATATTGGGGAGTTTGATGCTGATGTGAGTGTCGGGGAAGAGGAGAAACTATAGATTATATGTGACTTCTGTATAATAAGTAGCTGAGAGTACAATAAAACCAGGTGTCTCACGACACCAACCATTCTATTGCCCACCAACCTTTGAGGAATCATCTTGCCTTCTCATTCTCTCATCCTCATCACCACTTGGGCATGGGAGTTAGGGCCATAGGTAATATAGGCATACAATATATTTAGGGGAGTAGAAATAGTCTTCATATATGGCGTGTGTCCAGTCAAGAATCTGGAATACTTCGGAAACGTGTCAGATAAGTGGAAAATTGGTATTTTTTGGTAAAAAAGGTTGTTGGTAATTAATGTTTATTTTTTCTCTTTGTTTCTGAGTAATTATTTTGTGGAAAAAGGTATGTAGTTTTGAGGAGAATGTGGTTTGATATTTTTTGTGTAATTTTTAGATGATGAGCCTAATATTAATTTGTGCTAAAAAGTAGAAGCTACCTTGTGATTTGATAACTTTGATTTTGAAACTAATATTTTTTGTTGTTTTCTGCCTACAGTTAAAAGTACAATTAAGTTTTTGCTGATAGCGCCGATCCAGCCGTCGAGCTACAACAGAAGCTACCGTCAAGCCAGTATCACAGCCTTCAGGATCAACTTATGTAAGACATATTAATTAAACATATTCAAAAACGATCGACGCCTCCGTAGCGTCAACCGGTCCTCGCCAAACGAGCGAACACGATCCTGGCCTGCGAGCCTAAACATACTGCGCCTGAGCAGATAAAGTTGAGTAAAAAAGAGTGAGTTAGGAATAGCATAGTAAAAATTAATTATTGAGGTTTTCGTTCATGGGTTATGCCCAATTTTTTTTTGATTGTGCTAGCATTGGTGTGCTAAGCGTCCCTGTAATAGAAAGAAATATAGTGTGATTTGAAAGGTTTAAAAGAGAAAGATTTAAAAGAGAGAGGATACATTTACTAAGCAGTTATCACAACTATCCAAGGAACAACCATTAATGCAGACAAGTCACACAGCACAGCCTTTGGACTGCGAACTGATAATTTCTTAAGTTTCAATTGCAAACTATACCCAACAAGCCATGCATGACATGATTTTCTGTGTATCATTTGAGTATGGAATATTTTGACTCGTACGTAGTATTATATTCGGAAGGGTCGATGGTTTCTCAAATGTTCTGTTTCAAAAATAAATAATGTTACACGCAAAACTCAACTTAGAGAGTGGAGTTTGGGAAAAAATCTCTACCTGCTCTGCCTGTGCCTGCGTTGACTGTAGTTTCCTGCCCGTACCTGCCTGCGTAAGTTTTAGAAGCGGTTCAACTGCTACCTGCAGTTATCTGCGGGTAAATAAGCAGCCATACTTAATTAATTAAGCACACCTTAATTTCATTTTTACATTAGCAATTTACTCTAAATTGTAAGAAACAATTAATATAATGTGTTATAAATTATGAAGAAACATAAAATTGTCACTAGTGCAAAGAACTAAAGATTCTGACTGTCACCAGTCGAGCGTTGGTCATTTTAAGCACTAATTTAAATTTTAATACTTACAAGTAAAAACAATTCTTTTAACGCTAACTAATTTCATGGATAATGCTAGCCAGTATTTTCGTAAAAGCTGAAAACTATGCACAAGCAAAGGTGATCCGAATACGTCCTTTGGTAGTTTTCTATTGTCGTGAAGGGTTTTGTTGTTTGTTGGGAAACAGTATTTTTGTACCTACTATCTATTTTATGCATTTAGAATTTTAGAAGCAATGCCTCAGTAACATAAATTATGCATGTAATATGTCCCACAAAATGGAAACAGTATTAATGGCTGTATTACTGCATTTTTATGCTACGTTTTACGGAATGACCGAGGCATGTAAAAGCAGGTACCTGCTCCTCAATTGATTGCTTACCTACCTGTACCTGCTAAGTCTAAATAAACGGTTACCTGCCTGCCGGCAGGTACAGGTAAAAGCAGGCAGGTATGGCAGGTAAAAAACTACACTCTCTAGTATGATGTTACTGCATTGTTACTGCTTAGAATCTGATTTTATCTCCCCTTTTCTTAAAGTAAGTATACATCCCATTATGGCTGGATTTTGAAAAGATAATTGTATAATAACGAAGAAATCATTCTTCGTCATGATGATGATGATGTTAGGTACGACCTGCATTGACTCATATAATATTTATATTACACTTTTATAGTCACACACGTCCACGTTTATTGTCCATCAATTGGTAGACAAATCAAGAAGGAAGGATTTGACCTTTTATTGAAAGTGAAAAGGGAAAATCAGAAGTTCCTCAATTATATCCTGATGAAGACGCAACAACTGAAGCTACGAGCTGGTCAGTCAGCCCTCAACCCAACGAGTGCGTGGAACTCCGATTACCTTTGACATGTACCAATGAAAAATGTGAGCAGATGGGAAGAAACGTCGCAATTGGGTACGCTTTAATATTTTCTTTACATAATGAGCTTTATTTAATTATGTATTTTGCTAAATATATAGAATAATCTTGATGGAATATTTGAGTCAAGCATAGCCATTCTTTATGTTTCATGACGATACTGATTCATATGCTTATTCTCTGCTAGCGTTTCTACCCACTTATTTTTGTCCAGTCTCTGCTTTTTAGATATGGAAAATTTAAAGTATTCATTCCTTTAAAATATAAATACATACTTTTATTTTGGTGGCGACCTAAGGATAATGTAGAATGTGCAATCAACTAGCAAAAAGAGAAAAAATATAACGCCGACGGTAGGACATGAAGCTACTACAATGGCACAACCCAATAGTATCTACATTGAACATTTTGAATCGTTAACCACACCACCACACGGACATCGGCTATGCAAGTAGGAGTTTTATCCAATCCTTATACATGCACGTGTATTTGCACAAGTTGAGTGTTTCACGCCTGCATAACCCAAATCACAAAAGCTGCATTATAAATTCTGTTGCAAAAGTACAAGCATGAAATCTTTGCTTGTAGCAGTACAATAATGTAAGGATGCGTTGACAGATGATAAACCTATTGGATGTATATTTATAGCTGAATGTGTACATAGTGCATCTCTTTTCTATTTGGCCAGCATTCTCTCGTATAATTCCTTTGCTATCACTGTTATTGTAAGCACAGAATATGAAATTGTCCTAATCCGAGCACCAAACTTTGAGTGAAGCGTTGTTGTCGATTAAAAAAATCTTTATCACACCGCAACTGAGCAGTACCCCCTGCATTTATATCCTGATTCATCATCCGGGTTTGGATATGTAAAAAAAATATTATAAAAAAGATAGGTAAAAAACATGTAAATACATGGAGAAAATAAAAAATGAGGATTCCTTTGCATTTAGACATTTTCTCGCTACCGAGTTTATATTTTGTTTGGATTTTATGACTGTGTATAACGTATGATTAAAATTAAGTAGGTTGCAATTTGAAAACTTTGTTTACTAGAAATTGGTGACTATGATTGCGAGTTGTTTTAATTATGAGTATGAAATAAAAATTTGGACAAAACTTCAGAAACGTAATATTATATTAAGCATTTATTGTAATATGTTTTATTCTGAAAACATTGATATCACTTAAGTTGCATTGCGCATAAATGAGAGGTAGTGTAGATGGTAGAAGATAAGATGATGTATGAGTGCATTTAATGTATGCATGCTGCTTCCTCCGTTTCTTGAGACAAAGACTGCATGCATTTTAGTCTTGCTTTTGGAGTTTCTATTGAGTATAGCATGTTGAGCAGAGCTGAAGAATGTGGTGGCATGAACTAGTATTTGAAAGTGTGGAAAAAAGCTGAACGGCATATAATAATAAAATAAACGACATAAAGAATACTCTGGGGTCTCTGTGATTATTGGAAGACCATTAGGAGATAAAAGTCGAGACACCTTTCCATAGGCGTAGCATCCTATAGGACAGGGAGGACAATGTCCCCCCAAAAACTTTCATGTCCTCTCTAGAAAATGTCTTGTCCTCCCTGAAAAATATACCGATACGCCAAAGGAAATAAAAACACGTGGCCACCAATGTGAATCGAATGTAAATGACAAAGTATATGTATGCATATTATGTCTTGTGTGTGCAATGCATAGACTTTAATGGAGCCAAACAGCTAATGAGTCTCAACCTAAAACGTAAGATGACCTAAAGGCAAATAAATCTAATATACCAAAACACAACAATTGTGTGATTCAGCCCAAGATCCATGGCTAACAATGAACCAACAGAACTTACACTAATGAAATTTTTGCATGTTAAACATGTCAAAGCGACTAGTTAAAATGCCTCAGTAAACCTTCATTCTGGTTCACTGCACATTAAACACAGATTTTAATATTTTAATACTTGTCATCCATAAAGTTTAATGGCTCCTCACTACATCTCTCCGAGACGGACATGGAAATTCTTTTTCCGAGACCGGGTGCGTAATTTTTACCCATTTCCAAAAACAACCCGGAATCAGTGAATCCGTATTTTCTTGTTAGTTTTTACAGCATAAATCAGTAGACACAACTTAGTTTACCTTTTCATGCCATCAGGAAATATATTTACAGTTTCATCTGACAAAAATTTAAACCTCCATTTAAAAAACGGGCTCCCAGATGCCAAAAATTTCAGAATTTCGGCCCCATGCGCAAAAAGGATTTCCACACCCACCCCGAGACCTCTTTTTGTGTGATAATTTGGTGTCGTAATCAACTAGTGAAAGGTTTGACCTGCTTTCTGTTCTCTTTAAAAGATATAGTTTAAGGATCGGTTAACAAATAATAAGATAATAAACCAGCATATAACTATTACAACTAGTGGTAAAACTTGCGGACATTTTAAATGTGTTTTAAATAAAATTCTTGTCCTTGTCCTCCCTGGGAAAATATCGTTGCTACGCCCATGCACCTTTCTGCTACTGGAAACAAGCACTGCCAAGCGTGTGAAAATGTATTCTATAGAATAGTCTACATTAAAAATTGTACAGGCATCTGTTGACACTATGAACACACTAATGATTGCACCATCTCAAACATTATTGAAATTTGTTGTATTGGGCCCCAAATATGTTAGCAGCCCACAATTAGGGAAAGTCATTGCTGAGAATTCCCAAAACCACCTCAAAACTTGGAACGTGGCCCCTTTAATTCTGTACCAGATGGAGAAAAATGACAATGCGTATGCTTGGGTACCTTTTCAAAAGATATGTAGCATGAAAACACTCAAGACCCGAGACCTACTATTCTCACCTACTGATGTAAAGTTCCACTGCTCGAATCTCAATTTCGTATATTGATGGATATTTTTGAAAACTATACAATGGTTTATATGCATTATAAATTCACTTGTGATAAATTTGGTAAACTCCTTTTGCAGTCAGAATTAGATGACAATTTTCCAGAGATTAGTCAAACCGCCGGTGCATCGGTTTCTTATGCAGATGTCAACGAAGGAAAAATACTTCAATGTCCTATTTATGTTACTGATGCCTCCCGGTCCTTAACCTTTGTCAGTTGTGGGGAAGAACCAATGCATACCTTCGCTTTCATGGAATTATACAACGTATTTGACAAATTTATTTGGATTGGGGTTCTACTTACCATCTTTCTCGTCAAACCCATTGCCTTAGTCATTGGGCAATCAATTGATTCTAAAATCAAACAATCCAAAAATTCAGTAAAAGAATATACGACATCAAAGTTAATCATGCAGTTACTGCTTCGCGTTACTGCTAGAGCAAGGGGGTGCTTTTACTTCGAATCAAGGCTAAACAGTAGCTTTACAGCCATTCATTGCAGCGTTACTAATGGTATCAATGGTGTTGACGAACGCCTACAAAAATGACAATGTGTACAAGATAATATCCCCGCGAGGCTCCATTCCATACACTTTACTTGATCAGTTGATTGCTGACAACTTCACCATATACACAAGGATCAGTCCCAAATTACAAACGACTCAGTCGTACTCTCTAACAGCAGCGGCCGACGAATATAACATGGGAAATAATTCACACGAAATCATGAGTAATCATGGCGGTCGCTTGATATCAGAAGTTCTTGTTCGCTATGAAAGTAAAACACGTGGAAATGACAGCAATATTTTAGAAAAGGTTTTAAATCATACGAAACTTCATGACACTGAAGTTACCTTACTTCAATCTTTGGTTGGCTATGTTGGCATGGATAAATTTGAACCAAGGACTCACGCTGATATTCAAAATGAAAGCCTTTACAATCATTTAAGTAAATGCAACCAAGTGGCAATGGTTTTACCAGAATTGACATGTAATCACTATTTGGGATTACTGCGAAGAGATAAGCATAATCATAGCAGCTCAGTAGGACGAGAAACGTTCTTCGAAGGGGGAATCGGGTTTTATTTACGGGGATGGATTTCCAACGAAATCATTCGTATGGTAGCTGGTCTACAAGGTTCTGGAATTTGGAATAGAATGCATAATATTTACAAGGCAGCCCAGCAAATTCACGTAAATTCTGATAGTGGCATGGGTAATGACAGACCTGCGATGGCAGGTAACATTTTGGTCATTTTTGTTGTTCTGTGGGCTGGTTATGTTCTATCGCTAGTTGGCTTCATGATTGAACGACGAATGACATTATATATGGCTGCTAAATACAGTATTCTGCAAGGTTACCTGAAACTTCAAATCGTTTGGCACTGGTTGAAATTTAAATTCTATAAAAAGGTCATAATGTGTCGTTCATACTTTAGAAATCATATTTGTACGTATCAGGAGGAGTGGTCCCCACTTTTTGGTCCCTATACACATTGATCCCCGTCAGAAAGATCCCTAGGAAAACTGATCGACACCATTTTTGGTTCGACAGGGAAAACTGATCGACAGTTTATTTCACCGGCAATGAAAAATGATCGAATGGCTCATTGCCTCCGTCTCATGTTTGCATTACTTGAAATGAAGTAGTCATGTAAGCATTAAATTTTATACAAATGAAATGAGCATGGCTATACACGAGATTAATGCAAAACAAGATCAATGAATAATTTAAGATGAATGTAAATACTGCATATAGAACGATTTTCTCATTTTCCTACATTTTAACAACATTAATGAGCTGAAGCATCAACAGAACTGTGCTATATACATGTTTACAACTAATTTATTTATATTTTTAGAATTTTTAAAACTATTTAGTATCACCGTTAGTCAATTATGTTTTGATTATTATTTGTTGCCAAATTATTCATAAAATATTAACATCTGTAACAAAAAGCACTCGTAAGCTAAAATTTATTAAAACAAGCGTGTATGTATCAAATCAGGATAGGCAAAATGAATGTACAATAGTTTATGTATATTCAGAATAAATACAAGTGACAAATATAAATGTTCAATCAACGATCATGAAATTAAAATTTGTGTGTCAAATTCAGATTCATCTACAACTTCAGGCTGTATAATGCTTTGTCTAGCACGCTTTCGCTTACCTTTACGAAGTGTAAAATTACGCATATTAACTGTCATTGTATTAAGAAAGTCATGCATCTCTATTTTTCCACCGACATTTTGGTGCAAATTACATTTTCTGAATGCAGATTGACATTCATCGGCTAATACATGGAAAAAAATCGGAAGCAAGCTGAAGTCTATTTTTCCTTTTTTTGTCTTTGGTCTAATACATGCACACAAATGATTGCAATGATTGGTACTCATTATCAGAATTGGTACAGATGAAGTCGCATTCTCGTTTCTAGTCAAGCTCATTTCATTTGTATAAAACTTAATGCTTACATGATGGCTACATTTCAAGCAATGCAGCCCAATTGACAATGCAGATATAAGACGGAGGCAACAAGCCATTCGATCATTTTTCATTGCCGGTGAAATAAACTGTCGATCAGTTTTCCACGTCGACCAAAAAAACCTGTCGATCAGTTTTCCTCGTCGAACAAAAAAACTGTCGACCAGTTTTCCCTGTCGAACCAAAAATGGTGTCGACCAGTTTTCCTAGGGATCTTTCTGACGGGGATCAATGTGTATAGGGACCAAAAAGTGGGGACCAAGTTTCACCAACTCATATTTGTATACACTAAGTGGACTATGACGACAAGATTTATACCTACAATTTGCAACATAAAATTTTGCTGATTTTAAAAATTGGCATGTAGTTAAATGAAACGATCGCACAATTGGTGGTTGTTCAATCACTGATGCCTGTAAAGAAAGGCCTATCTGATGTCTACTATTACAGGACTGTTTACTGTATTAACGACAAGGCAATTGACGACCTAGATTTTAAAGAGCGACGTATTTCAAGCACAAAGACAACCAGTGTCAAAATAATTGTTCGTCATATAAGGCAGAATAGTGACTGATATTTTCGTGTGTTAAAGCTATTAATACTATATTTTTTTCTACACATGGTAATTGGTAAATTAATAGAGATTAAGTGTTAATCATTAACTTGAACAAACTGTGATTTTATTGTTACACAAGCAGTTGACAGTATGGATAGTTTTTACATCTAAAAAGTAAAAGTTATTACAGCTAAATCCCGCAAAGTAAAGTAATAAAGTGTCCCATACTAACATCCACAAACTCTATAAACGTCTCGTTACTAACCCTGAATAGTGGATATGTCGTTTTTCCCACGAGGAGTGGGAAAAATATCGCAAGCTTATACGAATACCCTTTTCTACCCAACAGCTTTAGAAATGTTTTCTTGAAATCCTTGGAGCAGCGTATTAGGTCACCCACAATCCCACACTCCATCCGACAGGTAAATAATCCACAAAATACAAAAAATTAGAAGGAGCTCATAAGCCCCGCTTGCAAGAAAGGCTTGAAAATATCTTTGAAGCAAATAAGAAAATATAATAACAGTTGCGCGGATTCCTCGTTTGACCTAACCTATCGATTGGTGAAAATAGAATATAAGATATACCCTGCTTTCTCGAGTTATCTTGCCCTTGAGCTGAACGACGGACCGACGTAAAGAAATGACAAAGTTACTAATTAGCAACTGTTGCTAGTTAATAAAGTGCCAAGAAATTTAAAACGTTCCAAATTCGAAATCCTCTTACACAAAACAAATCAAGTTGAATATTGTATGATTTTTTTTGTTTATCAACATCTACTTCCAACTTTATTACATAAATATAAAGGAACCACTTGACATTTGATATTAGCATACGCCCAATACCTGAGTTCACTCCTGATATCCAATTTAACCATGATATTAAGCGAAAGATGCGAAAGTAATATAACCTAAATATACAATATTAAAAGTCCGGCTAGGGCAATGACAATATCAAGTATTGCGGTTAGGATCGTCTAAAAATAACTCAATCAATTGATTTCCTTGCAATCATTGCATTAAAATTTGTGAAATCATATTATGATTTATGACACCAGAGCAAAAAAATTAACCAAAATATTCTGACAGAAGTGGGATTCGAACCCACGCCCTCATTCGAGGATTAGAATACTCGTAAAAACCACTGGGGAATAGTGGCAAGCTCTCGCTTGAGTCTAACGCGTTAGACCGCTCCGCCATCCTGTCAGTCTGTGGAAAAGTATCATAAATATCATATATTTTTTTAACGTTGCTATCGCGTAGGAAAAAATACTTATTCACGAGCTTGGTGTACATTTGTGATTCTTTGTTGGCCGAATTTATCTGAATACATTTAGCGAGTCATACAATTCAGTCATCTTGTTGTGAACTTTTTATTGGAATACTTTACTTCAAGCTCCCAACTTTTCACACGCATTTGATACATGCTGCCCAGTTATACCTGATAACGCTTTGACTTTTTTCAATTCTGCTTTCACAAATAGATAGCTATGGACAAACTAAAATCAAATGCTCAATTATGAACCAAGTACGTAGCGTATGTATAATGCTCAAGGTTGCGGTAGTGATCATGATGATTTGAGGGTAGGAGAGAAGGCAGCATTTCTAATCATGGTATGAAAGCGAACGGGATCATACTTATGCAATCGCGATTGGCAAAAAAAAAGGAAAGCATAGCATGCCAGTGAGCATAAAGGAACAGAGGGGACAGGCTGATCTAAAATTGCATAATCTTGTTGTTGTTCTCAGTCATCTGTGAACGTAACAACTTGCTTTTACACTTCTCCTATTTCTGTTTAGACTGAACAAAAACAAATACTTTAATAGGAATATTTTTGTGGTATTTCCGAGAAATTTGAATATTCGTTGATCCATCTTTGTAGTTTGAACATTATTTTTGTTCGACAGTTTCATTTGGTAAGGTACTCCATACATTTTTATTTAGAAATTTTGAATTTAATTTGAGGCTTTCGTGGAAGTCACAAATGGTGGAGAATTTTGTTTTGTTTATTTTGAAATTACGCTTTAATTAATTCTGGTCTTATTGATTGGTAATTAAACAGGAAGAATGGACATGGACTTTGATGCTGGTATTACTGCAGGCTCTGAGGAGTACCTTGTGGAGGCAATATTAGAAAAGCGGAAGGGGCCCAAGGGGAAGACTGAATATCTCCTTAAGTGGCAGGGGTACGAGGATGAGGACAACACTTGGGAACCAGAGGAGAACCTTACATGCTTTGAACTCGTTGAGGAATTCAATAAAAAGTTTGAAGAGGAACAAATGAAGAAAAGGGCTGAACGAGACGCCAAAAGAGTTGTGCCAAACAATGCAAATGTTACAGCTGCAATTGTGGCGGCTAAGGTGAAGAAGGAGAAAGAGGTTTCCGCTGGAACTTCCCGTAAGAAACAGGAGGCTACTGAGGTACTGAATTTTTGTCCTTATCAATCGTTACATTTACAATAGTCTAGGTGCAACTGACGAGGAGTGTCACCCAACTGATCATCAGGGATTTGGCTTAAACTCGGTACACAGGTACGTCTGCATAAAATATGAAACCATGAGCAAGGTTTTCGTACGTTTATTGCCTGTTGGTTCCGAGTTATGAATTTTATATATTTTTTTTTTAAAAATCCGCTTTTGAAATTCTGGATTTTTCTTATGCAGATTAAGATGGAGGAAAATTAGGTTTTACAGGGGGGTAAAATTAGTTCAATCAATCAAAAAAATCATATTTTTAAAAATCGTCCTAAAATCAAATAATTTGATTTGTGAATGCAGAATTTATACAATATCGATATTACATGCATTAATAGTTATTTTAGGCTTATATGTGTCTTCAAAAGTTCTTGGTTAACTTACTTTTTATCACCATTATTGCCATGGTGACCAATCGTATCTTAGCAACGGGTGCCCATTGTAGTCCCACATTTTGTGTGAAGCAATGTATTAGCCCAAAGTGTCTTTATGCCAAGTTTCAGCCAATTCGCAGAGAATTAGTTGGGTGACACTCCTCGTGAGATTAGTGTGATTGTGATTGAAGTATGTTGATATTAAAGAGTGTGTTTGTTTGAAACAGGAGCCGGCTGGCCGTAGATTGGCATCCCCAAAAGTGGAAGGATTTGAATATGATTTGCACACCGCAAAAATAATTGGATCAGAAGGCTCTCCCGGGGAGATAATTTTCCTATTTAAGTGTGAGGGAAGGGATGAGCCTTATCGGGTTCCGGCTTCGCAGGCCAACTCTAAGTACCCTAAACTCGTACTAGCCTTCTACGAGGATCGTCATACTAAAGCACTACAAGATGATGAGTGATTTACCCCAGTTTCATTTACTCTTGACATTGTCACTAAATAATGCTGTAATCTTGTAATTCCTTTTTGTTGTAAACCGATATATTTCACTAATCATAGGCATGATTTTATTCCATTTCGAGTTTTTGCAGATGACGTTTAATTTGTATCTCCTATTCTCAGCTTACCCTAATAATATCATAACGAGCTCAGATACAGAGAATTTACTTTTCGCAAAATGATTAAGGCTACTTTGAATTTAATTACATGTATAATAAGGAAACACAATTTGTATTTCAAAACTAAGAAGCGATATGATAAACTTATTAGCGATATAAAACGACGTTGTAAATTTTGGGATCCCGAATGTTAGTCGACACTGATTTAGGCGACGGAAGAATAGGCGAAATATTTTTGGCAACAAGATGTTTAGGCGACACGGAAAATTAAGTGACAATATTTTGGCGACATGGAAATTTAGGCGACATGAGTACTACAGGCATGTAAAAGATAAATATTTCTCCAGAAACCAATATATGCAAAGCAAAGATAAAAATTGTTATGCAAAACAAAATCATCGATATCAGCGTGATGTAGGGATTTTGATCATCACATCATGACTCTGCCTACTTTCGCTTCAACTATTCATTGCATTACAAACTTATAGGTGACATTTTTTTTAATTATATTAAAAAAGTATTTTCAATAAGGACCCAGCAGTAACAGGGCTTCCTTTCAATTGCCATATAAATTTTTTTCTTTAAAAGAAGTAATCATTTCCTGATCACCACATCAAATACACTTTTGTTTGTACACAAAAAATATAATTTTGACGTATGGTGACTTACATACAACTAAATGTAACGGGAGTTTCACTGCGTTTCTGAGACATAATTAATTATTATAAACATAAGGGTTTAAAATAAATTTTATACTGAATGTGCGAATGTCGAAGTTGAATAGCAATACGAATAAATAGAATCTCAAAATGAATGGAAAGGATTTCCAAAAAATTGTCGCCTAATTTTCCGTGCCGCCTAAACATCATGTCGCCTAAAATATTTTGCCTATTCATCCGTCGCCTAAATCGGTGTCGACTAACATTCACCAGCCCGTAAATTTTTACTAGAAAATCCGCAATTGGGGATTATCTGATGTTAATATTGACTGCTTTGAATATTTGGGACTGCGCCGTAATTTATTGGAAGAATCACTTTATTGCTTAATATTAGTGTAGCAATTTACTCACTTTATTTGTCACTCACACTTGTAATGAGTGGAACCTTCATTATATCTCTACTTTTAAACGTAATGTGTATTACATGTGCCCAACAGGCTATGATAGTTCCTTGAATTTTTAATTTAAATGTTTGTTATAAAGTTACTCGTTTTTAGTAAATACTTGATTAAATGGAAGAAACGTTTGTGGAATTCAATTAAAATTGATTACAATACAAAATACGATCTCAATCCAACGAGTAGAGTGAAAATGAAGGAGACGTAGAAACAGGCTAAAAAAATTAATGCATGACAATCATCAAGCTTAAAAATTAAAATTCAGCACCCCCTCTTAATAAATCTTGCAGTTTACATAATTTGTAAAAGTTTCTCTTATTTACGACATGCATGGCCAAATTACATAAATATCCGTAGCCAACTAAAATCTGCAGCAAAATATATCAAAGCTACATTCAACGCGTTGCTTGCGTTCTGAATCAATTCTCTGCTTTCCTATTTTCTTCTTTATTCACCTACGGGAGGATGGTTGGAGATGTGAACTATGCTTTGGCTGAAGTCGTTTTTCATCATGAGCATGCATTAATATCTATGAATAGCAATAGCAAGACAGCCACTTTGTGCGATATACGCAATTCAGGCCTGTTGATCTCTGACATCCAAGCGTAAAGTTTGCTCAGCTATGTAAATACATACCTGCTTGGGTTTTGGCAGTTATTGATTTATTTTGTCCTTGAGGAGAAAACTAGGTAGGTCATCTTCAGTTGCAAGATGTTGATGTGCTATATGACAATTCACTGAAGAGCTGCTCGTAGTTCAAGCCATCCAACCTGAAATCCATTGTAATCTGTTTGTGAGTGAAATATAGATTTGGGAAGTGCAAAGCACAAACCACATATACAATTCTTTATCATAATTTTGATTACCTATCTATCGCTGAAAGATGATTAAATTATGCATGTTTTATTGCTTGTCAATTTTGTAACTTTCTTTTACAAGTTTGTTCTGTAGTAGGATGTACAAAATGACACATAACCAAGTACCAATTAGTTGTGTAACTATCATCATCATTGTTTGTCGTATCCTACTAAATGGGAATAACGAAGATTATTTTCCAACATAGGCATTAAATTTTCACGGGTGTCTAAAAATGGGTAGGACAACAAAAGCCTTCCCTGTGATGAGAATTAAAGAAAGCAAGCACACCAAATCCATATTAAACTCCTAGTAAGCTATGACAAATTTTTGCAACCATCCTCTTTGATTACTTTTGGCTTTTCATTATTCACATAAATAACTGAAGAGAATGGTATGAGTTTTGGTTTGAAAATGTTCGAGATGCCTATTTGGTCTAGGTGGAATGATGTTTCAATATCAGAGAGGTGGCTAATGATATAAGTGCGTGATCAGGAGGTAGAATTCTATATGTGGACTGTATGGGTGAGATACTAAAGACAAGACAGATCTACTCAATAAGCAAGACAACAGCAAAGTGGTTTATGGCTTAGCTCTTTGTCAAGTTTTAATCGTGGGCAAAGTGAGACTTAAATAGTCAACTGAAAAGAATGCACCGCAGAGACCTCAAGAATGGTAATGGGCGAAGATACAATGGTTCATGCGTGCTTTTATACTCGTCGAAATGTAGATACAATAAGGAAAATTATAAGAAATATCAAGAGCATTATAGTGTCCATAATTACATACAGGTTATTCAGAATAAGATTAGATTGAGACATCTGGTCATTTGAGAAATAGGTAAACGAAGCTTAACATAAATTACGGAAAGGTCAACATTCGGCTTTACATAAAATAGGAAACGGTAAAACATGGAGCTTTGCATGAGCTCAAAGGAAACTAAAACATGAACCTTTACATGAAGTAAGAAAGTAAAAAACTCAAATGAAACTTGAAATAAAATACTACTAACAACACACCGTTCTGAACACACCCGCCCGTTTCCGTGTACCGGAAACAAACATTATTTACTGGAACAAAGTTGTATGCTGCAGTCCTGAACGCACAATTGTTGTTTGGGGTTTACACACAAGATCACGGGAGCCACTAACGTGTTTGAGACCGAAAGGCCACTCCGCAACCACATTCAGTCGCCACCAGTCCGCCATTACGCGATTAAGGTAATTAAACCAGCTTGTAGCCATTCATACGTGGAGGGTAGGTGCGTCCAGGAACTGTAACAGCAAACAAAAAAAAAAGAATGATTTTAAGCATCATGTGAACAAACACCAATCTAATTACTTGAATTTGAATCAATAAGAGGTATCAGTTTCACGATTGGGCGTGTCAGTTCAGTGGTTGAGGTTTTAATTAAAACTGTTCTAACGCGATTGTCATCACCCAAATTTGTTTGGGTTATTCTACCAATTTTCCACTTTCCGGCAGGTTGCAAATCATCCTTGAGTATGACCAGGTCTCCTACGCGAAAATCCTCCTTCTCTCGATACCACTTGGTACGCTGCTGCAAGGTATTGAGGTACTCGGAACTCCATCTTCTCCAAAAGTGTTGAACACGCTGCTGCTGCCTCTGCCATAGGGATAGACGATTTTCTTTCAAGTCCACTAAGTCCGCATCTGGAAGGGCAGTCAAAGGTTCCCCAATCAGGAAGTGTCCAGGGGTGAGAGCTTCGGGATCCGTGGGGTCACTAGACAAGGGTGACAAGGGCCTGGAGTTGAGGACAGCTTCCACCTGGCACAAGATAGTCTGAAACTGCTCAAAATTCAAAACACAATTACCAACAACTCGCTTAAGGTGGAACTTTGCAGACTTGACGCCTGCTTCCCACAAGCCTCCGTGGTGTGGGGACAAAGGGGAGTTGAAGTGCCAGCGTATGTTGTTGACAGAAAGGTGATCCGAAATGCTGTTGTTGTAATTTTGTGAGTTAAACAGTCGTTTCAACTCGGAATCGGCTCCAATAAAATTAGATCCGCAATCACTGTAGATATTAGTACAGAAACCTCGCCTGGAGATAAATCTGCGAAGGGTCGCTATGAAGGATTCAGTGGTGAGATCACTGACTGATTCAAGGTGTATGGCCTTGGTAGCCATGCATACAAAGAGACAAATGTATGCCTTGTAGGTTTTGGGGCTTCTTCCAACCATGTTGCGTAGTATAAAGGGACCCGCATAGTCAACTCCAGTGTTGACGAAGGGGCGTGCAGGCATGATGCGTGGTGAGGGCATGTTACCCATTAACTGAGAAGCTGTTTCTGCTCGGTGACGTCGACAAATTACGCATCGGCGAATGAGGAAACGTACTATGTCACGACCACCCAGAATCCAGTACTTGTTTTGGAGGGTTGACCATGTCTGCTGAAATCCACTGTGAAGATATGAACGATGATATAGATCCACTAGTGACGTTGTAAATTGACTGTGTTTTGGAAGAATAATTTGGTGTTTCCGGCTGTCTGGCAATACAGCTTTGTGTAGTCGTCCTCCAATTCTAAGGATTCCTTGTCCATCAATGTAGGGGTTGAGTTGAACTAATTTACTACTGGAAGGAAGGGGTTTACAGTTCAGCAAGCAGTTGAGTTCTTGCTGGAAGTGGTGCTGTTGAACTTCACGAACACACATGAGGTGACCATCATTCAGCTCGTCTGGGGTGAGTGGGCCAGTGCGCTTGTGCTGTTGATTAACTTTCTTCAAATTAAATATGAATCGCAGCACATAGGCTGCTACACGATTGGCTTTGGTGAGTGATGAAAACTTGCTGGTAAATTCAATTGATGTATTGTTTACCAGTAACACAATCTTACGTTCCTCCAAGTCAGCTTCGTCGTTTCGAACTGTTGGAGTGAAGACTGGCACATGGGAAGATTGCAACCACTCTGGTCCGTTCCACCAAAATTTGTTGCCGACCAGTTGAGATGCAGGAATTCCTCGTGATAGCAAGTCAGCGGGATTCTGCTCACCGGGTACGTGACGCCAGGACTCAGTTGCTGTTGCTTCATGAATCATCGCCACTCGGTTGGCAATGTAGGTTTTCCAGCGACGGGGTGATGCTGCAATCCATCTTAGTGTTATAGTTGAATCGGACCAACAAAAAATCTCACAATCGAACTTTAATGCACATTTCACATGAGTTATTAATTTTGAAAGTACAACTGCTCCACAGAGCTCCAGTCTTGGTAATGAAACTTGCTTAATCGGGGCAACCTTGGACTTACTCGTTACGAAGGTTACTGCAGTTTCCCCGTTGCTTGTCATTGTCTTCAGATAGATAACAGCTCTGTATGCCTTCTCAGAAGCATCGCTGAAGCCATGAAGCTCGAAATGGGTTGCTTGAGGTAGGACAAGGCAGCGTGGGATGAATACTTGACTAATGTTCTTCATTTCGTAAGTATAAAGTTTCCACTGGTTTTGAATGGCTTCAGGAAGGGGCTCGTCCCAGCTTATAGTCAGTTTCCACAAGTCCTGAAGAAGAAGTTTTGCAGTTATGGTAACTGCTGAAAGAAAACCCAATGGATCGAAAACTTTTGCCAATTCTGAAAGTAATAAACGTTTGGTTAATTTGACATCAGAGTCAATATTCTCGTTCACGCTAAAGGTAAAACTGTCAGTTGAGGGGCTCCATTGGACACCAAGAGCCTTGATGGTGCAGTTTTTCTCTATTCCAACTCGTAATTCAGCTTCACGGTGCTCCGCTGGAATGGAATCAAGTACTTTCGAGCTGTTGGAACTCCATTTCCTCATCTCCAAGCCAGCTGTTGATGCAATTTCTGTGACTTCCTTGTAAAGTTGAATAACATCGTCATCGGTTTCTGCTCCAGTCATGACGTCATCAACGTAGGTGTCATCATGAAGAGCTGCTGATCCATCTGGAAATTCTTCTTTGTTATCATCCGCTAGTTCCTCCAGACAACGGGTTGACTGGGATGGTGCACAAGCAGTGCCGTATGTGACTGTGACTAGTCGATAAGTCCTGATTGGTTGTTCAGGTCCTGATCTCCACACTATCCTTAGGAAGTCAGCATCTGGCATCCTGATCTTGAATTGTCTGAACATTTTTGTAATATCTCCTTTAATTACAATTAAATGAATACGAAACCTGAGAAAAATACAGTAGAGTTCATCTTGGGTTGTGGCTCCCACCATCAGTGCATCGTTCAGTGAGACTCCACTGCTGGTTTTGGCTGAGCCATCAAAGACAACTCGAAACTTTGTTGTTGTGCTGCTACTTTGTAAAACAAAATGATGTGGGAGGTAATAAGTTTTACCAATAACTTCGTCAGCTTCATGAGGTGGGATGAGCTCCATATGTCCTAATTTCTCGTATTCTTCCATAAACTTTTGATATTCCTGCGCGTGCTGAGGATGTCGTCGGAGCCTTGCTTCAACTTGGAGTAGTCGTCGTATTGCTGAGGATTTTGAGTGTCCCAGCTGCTTTTTCTTATCTTCTTTGAATGGTAAGCTCAAGAGAAACTTTCCATCTGGGGTTCTGCTGGAGGTTCTGATAAAGTGTTCCTCACACTTTTTCTCTTCCTCTGTTAGGAATTTGGTATGAGGAGGTTCTTCAACTTCCCAAAACTTCTCTAGAATGCCATCAAGCTCTACTTCGGCCATATTGGTGAGGAGGGTAGAGGTATCGGCAATGTTGACACGACCTGAGATAACCCAACCAAAAACAGTCTCTTGGGCTACAGGAGTGTTGATGGGACCAGCTCGTCTTCCTTCTCGCATGATGAATCCCACGTAGTCTGCGCCAAGTAAAATGTCAATCGGTCCAGGTTGATGAAACTGAGGATCAGCCAGTGCTAGTCCCTTGAGGTGTTGCCATTCGCTAAGCTTGCTTGGATATCTCGGGAGGACTCCAGTAACTTTTGGCAAAATGTGAGCAACAATGTCAACAGAAGTATTATTAATATTTGAATTTAATGTTACGTATGTTTTTCCTTTTGTTGACCCAGCAGAGGAGGATGAGATACCAGTGACCTGAATGTTGCTCCAGTGTCGCTTGATTCCAAGTCTCCGCATGCAATCTTCACTGATGAAGGTTCCTTGTGAACCGGTATCCAACATGACACGGCAGAGCTGATTGCTACCGTGTGTATCCTTCACCGTCACCACTGCTGTTGAGAGTAATACTTGTGTACTTACTTCCGAACTCGAGGTGTGTCCACTGACAAATGGAGGCGTAGGTGCCAAGGCATTTGGATCAGCTGGAGGTGGTTGAGGTGGAGGTGGTCCATTTTCGGAATGCAGCATGGTGTGGTGCTTCCGTTTGCACTTTCTGCACCGCAGAGAATTTGTGCAGTCACTAATACGATGATCCTTTTTTAAACAATTGAAGCAGAGATGATGTCGTTTCACAAGAGCATTCCTGTCAGCAGGGGACTTGGAAGTGAACTCTTGACACTTGAAGATGGGATGATTTGGTTTGTTGCAAATCACGCATTTGCTATCCGATGAAACAAGATTAGCTGAAATCTGTCTGCGCTCGGACTTGTTATGGTGATTTGGCTTCTGGTTACTAACCCCACTAGCTTGTAACCCACGGATGTGGTTTTCCACGAATTTAGTCAGCTGCTCAAATGTTGGTAGGGTTGACCCAACGAGACGGATGGCCCACTCACGTCGGGTGTTGTTATCTAATTTCTTCACGTAAGAATGTACTAATACGGTATCCCAGTGTTCAACTGGTACTTTCAGAGTTTTTAGAGTACGAATACATTCCTTTGCATTATCAATAAGTTTTTGTAATTCGGTTGCAGACTCATGACTTACTTGATGTGGCCCAAAGAGTCTGTCAAGAATTGAGAACACAATTTCTCTTTCATTTTCGTACCTGCTGTTGAGCAGGTCCCAAGCTTCTTTGTAATTCACGTTGGTAACTTTTAGGGATTTGATGAGGGCTGCAGGTTCTTCCTTCAGGGCGCCTTTGAGGTACTGAAGCTTCTGAGCATCTGATAGCTCGGTGTTATTGTCAATTGTGGCTCCAAACAGGTCCTTGAAGGATGTCCAGTTGTCGTATTTTCCATCAAATTCGGGTAATTCGATGGCAGGTAGCTTCACTTTTGTAGATGAGGATGTTACGACGGAAGATCTGGCAGTCTGTCCTAATGCACGTTGTATTTGAAGTAGTTTCACTTTGACCTCCAGGAACGTCGCCTCCATTGGTTCGAAAGCAGCTTCTTGAACGTCAACGGCAGCGTCGTCAACACAAATGTCAATTAGTCTTTGGTGGAACTCTTCAATCCTCTGCATATATTCGTTAGCACGGTCGATGAGATGTGTAACTGCCTCAGCTGACAATGGGTTGTTGTCGTGTGATGTGGCAGAAACTAAAACTCTTTGTAGTTTCTTGTAGTAGGCTTCTCTGGATCGATTGTTATCGCCCATGATGGATATAAACCAAAAAACTCACCAACAATTAAATAAATGTTCTTGGATTTGGTAATTACCGTCAAATCAGGAAAAATCCGGGTTCGTTTAAGGACCATGAAGAGAATGGTATGAGTTTTGGTTTGAAAATGTTCGAGATGCCTATTTGGTCTAGGTGGAATGATGTTTCAATATCAGAGAGGTGGCTAATGATATAAGTGCGTGATCAGGAGGTAGAATTCTATATGTGGACTGTATGGGTGAGATACTAAAGACAAGACAGATCTACTCAATAAGCAAGACAACAGCAAAGTGGTTTATGGCTTAGCTCTTTGTCAAGTTTTAATCGTGGGCAAAGTGAGACTTAAATAGTCAACTGAAAAGAATGCACCGCAGAGACCTCAAGAATGGTAATGGGCGAAGATACAATGGTTCATGCGTGCTTTTATACTCGTCGAAATGTAGATACAATAAGGAAAATTATAAGAAATATCAAGAGCATTATAGTGTCCATAATTACATACAGGTTATTCAGAATAAGATTAGATTGAGACATCTGGTCATTTGAGAAATAGGTAAACGAAGCTTAACATAAATTACGGAAAGGTCAACATTCGGCTTTACATAAAATAGGAAACGGTAAAACATGGAGCTTTGCATGAGCTCAAAGGAAACTAAAACATGAACCTTTACATGAAGTAAGAAAGTAAAAAACTCAAATGAAACTTGAAATAAAATACTACTAACAACACACCGTTCTGAACAATAACCATTGGAAAAGTTTAAGTGAGACCACAAAAAGATAATATTGGCATCCCTCTGAATGACGCAGGTGAGTTGTGGCTGTCCCCCTTTCTCCACATCTCCTAACTTTCTCTTTTATTTTCTCTCCCTCATCTCCTTTCTTTCTCTCCGATGACGAGCAGCGTGAGCTGGAGTTATCTTGTAAACACATAACTTGGAGTGCCCCCTTTCCCTACTTTATTGTTGCTGCTCTCATTCCCATCCACCTATGTATTTCTTTTAGTTACGTGCTTTTATTGATTGATGCCCCGCTACCAAGAGAAGTGGGCTATAGAAGCAATGACATCTATTTCTCTCCCTCCTGCTGATTCAGTTCATTGAAAAAGCGGATGAAACCAGTAACAAAGCAGATAAACCAAACAACTTTCCTTGTGAAGCTGTGCGAAAGTCTGTTTGTGCAAAATAAAAACTGAACTACGGATTTTTGTGCGGCTAAAATGTGATTAGATTGTTGTAAAAATTACTTCATGACATAAAAATTTTGTGATTCATCCACTGCTACAACATTATTTTGTATAGTCGATTGGGACCGTATAGTAATATATTTTGATAGACGAGTGGTTCAGACACAAATACAAAAAAGTGTGAAAGGAGTGAAAGTAACGCATTGCAGCGAGCATACAATGTGTTGACAATCCCACAACACGTGTGTACTCAATTCCAAGCTGTATAGTTTTAGATTTTCCATCCTCATCATCAGCATCATGTTCCACTAAACGTAACCAAAGCCCACATTCCCTCTCTCCACATTTTTCTCATGCCATTCAGTTTTCGTTACCACCACTATCACTTAATGAACCCACAACTGCAGACCTATCTGATTCAAGTGAATTAGTTGGCATCCAAAACCAAGAGTTTCAGTTGTTTCTTCGCCCAATTACTGAAATTTGGAACGAAAACTAACGACTCAAGTCAGAGATATACTTCAAAACTTGAGAAACATATTGGCTAACATTGGGATTTGATTTCCATCAGAATGACAAAAAAAATTGAGAAGTTGAGTAGACCAATTGAACTTTGAGTTGCAAAGTGTAAATAAGGAATATGAGAGGGTCTTGGGTCATAATGAGGTGGTTGTCAATCAGAATCAACAACTTTTAGAAGCTAATGGAGAGTTGAGAGCGCGACTTATCCAATTGAGCATTTCAGCTGCTTCCACTGAAAATAAGGTAGCCCCTTTGTAAATGTAAATGCAAATGTTTTTTAGCCCCTTTAGAGCAACAGCTAAATAATCTGACTATTATAACGGAATCATATTGAAAGAACGCCGAGGATTGGGAGAACAAAAAGAGCAACTGGAATCAAGTTTTAACAACCTTTTACAAGCAAAAATTGATTTTTTTGAGGCACACGCCAGCCTCCAGCTTATCTTTAAAGATTTGGAAACCGAGAAAACAGAATGGCATTGAAGGAAAGACAATACATAATTGAAATAAACAAATTGAAAGATGTACGCAAGAACGAACGAGAAATGCTTGAACAAGAGGTCCTTGCAAAAACGAAGGATGCAGACGATTCAAAATTAAGCAAGTTGTATTGAATTCTGGATGAGATGTCTGTTTACATTGGAGAAATAGGCAGAAAAAATGAGCTCCAATTGGGCACAGTGAAAGAATCAAAGTGCAGCTCAAATCCGGTTCAGAAAACTATGCCATCTCGGAAGAAATCAAAGAAAGATCTGAGAAATGATGCTCCACTAAATGTAAAATAAGTAAACCAAGAGGAAACTGAAGACGATAGGAAATTTGAAGCCAAGCTCAATTATTTACTATCTAATTTTAAAAACGCAACTGCCAAGAAAATGAAGGAGAAAACTGAAGCTGAGCAGTGGGATGTAGTGGTGAAACAAAGATAAAATTACCAAACTGAAGAATCAGATTATTGAGTCGCACTCCATTATTAACCCAAGTTACGATTGAGTGAACTCCTTGCAAAAAATATAGTGGCAGCTCGTTTTAAAAATGAAACATTAAACACTGCCAATTTAGAAGACGGAAACTTTATTTAAAAACATATGCAAACTATCAATTTAGTTGCTTTCAGAAAGGGGCCAACTGATAAAAGCCCATTTGATAATGGAGAATGTAAATAAACAGGATCATAAATGTACACGCCTAAGTGAACAGAAGAAACAACAAAAACTCGCTGCAATGAATGAATTTAAGAAATTATAAAGTTCTTTTCAGGCTGTATTGGATCATTGAATTCCAAACGAATGAGCTTGACGACGAATTTAGAATTATTATTTAGAATAATGAATAAGAATGTGTATCAATGATTCATTAAATTTATACTTCGAATCAATTAGATATTTTCACGTTAACGGATACCCAGTTGATGTTTTTTTTAAATTTGGTGTCACTTTTAGAAGAACAGTACGTGAACTGAACCGGTGAGACTTAAATAAAGTCTCAATAATCAAACCAAACTGAGCTTTTCAAGA
The DNA here is from genome assembly GCA_964034955.1 of Orchesella flavescens. Lineage (NCBI taxonomy): Eukaryota > Metazoa > Arthropoda > Collembola > Entomobryomorpha > Orchesellidae > Orchesella > Orchesella flavescens. The sequence goes on from OZ035953.1 coordinate 7,804,784, forward strand.
CTTAATCACAATAAATTTAAGCACAATATATGGAGTAGAAAAATTGGAAACGTAATGACTGAAGATGAAATTAAAATATAAAATATTTGAGACGAAAAACAAATGACTTAATTAATAAACTAAAATGGACGTCCGGTAAGTTTAACCAGTATCTAAAAAAAGTTGATACTGATGAGAAATGATAAAAAGATTGAAACTGGAATATTCTTTAATTTAATTGGATACATTTTGAAATGAAGAATGAGTCTTCTTACTGCTCGCATCAAATTTATTTAAAGCCCCTAGATTAAATTGTTGTGTTTATTTTGCACAATTTATTTTTTATATTTTATATCAATTTACAAAATACAACAACTGAGTAGTTTAATAAATAATTAACTGTTCAAGGTATGGTAACTTGTACAAAGTTTAATGTTAGGTTAGGGCGTAAATTAAGCGTCTAGTAAATATTGATGGTAAAATTTATTACGATACATTCAGACTGTTAAGGTATTTCGTCAGGGCAATATTGGTGTAAAAATATTAACATTTATTAATTACTAAAGAAAATATTTTCGAGCATTAAAAATTAATAATAAATCCGACCAATTCATTCAACTATTATCAAAATAGATTCAACTTAAAATACAAGTTTATTGGAACTGTAAAGTTGGTCGTCCATTTATTCACTATTTATTTAAGGACCTATCTCATGGTGTAAATTCCCTAAATCTTCAAAATCTAAAATATGTTTTATTGTTACATAATTGTTATTTCTACATAATTTTACATTAGAACGAGATGTAATCGAAGTGAAAACTTATACTACATTCAATTTAACTATTTCTTAAAATAAATTGAAAAACGACTACCATAATATATTATTGTTATGGTTCATGCGTTGTTTCATGAGTGAAGGTAAATGTACGCAACCCATCACATAGGGTTGATTGCTTGATATAGAAAGTAGAATCTTGACCCTAAACAATAGTTTTAGTGAAAAGACTTTAGGCTTTGATGATAGAATACTCTGTATTATATTTTATATGGTTTATACGCTTAAATAGCTGATTTTTTAAATCTGTCCGATTCGTCCATTCCGTTCATTTTATCCACCCTAATTTTGGTGGAAATTTCCGTTTCATCCGGGGTGGAAATTTCCACTATCCACTGGACGGGCGCACTTTGGTATTTGACATAATATCGTAATTTACATATTACATATTTGATGGCATGAGGCAGAGACAGATGGTGAGCGGAGGTGGTGCAAGAATTGAGTAATGGAGGTGTAATTACAAATGGGGAGTCGAGGAGGACTAAGAGCAGTTCTTCAAGCTCATTACCTACAGACTCGTCTCAAACTACTTAAGGTGGCGATGGCTACAATCCCAATAGGTTTAGCTACATATCGTATAGCGTATTAATTGAATAGCGTGACGTGGACTGAAAGTCTTAGGTGCTTTTTGTATTAGTTTTTATGAATACTTTTTAAACATTGACCTACTTTCTCTTTCCTATTTTAAGAACATGAGAAGGTATATCCATATAAAACTGTTAATTAAATGATAAACGTAAATCCAACTAAAAATGAAAGTTACGAAAATTTTCGTTAGATTAGATGAATGTTAGTTAGCTTATCACCATTTTGTTATGATTATGACAATTTAAATGAATTGCTATGAGCGGAATCAAGTAGTGCGACTATGAAACTGTGGCGAATTTGTAGGTTTATGAGATTGTTACTCCGGAATAAACTACTAATCCTGAGGTGGATCATGTATGAGAAGCCGTTGGTATGGCTTTTGGTGGGTATCCTTCTTTCAGGCCACGCTCTTTTGAGTACTTTCATCGTGAGTAGATGCCGAATCCAGAGTGTCAAAAAAGGATTGATTGAAGGAAGTGGAATTTTTAAAGGAGTTTTTCTGGAATAACATTTTGGTTCCAAGATTATTAAAGTTATTATGCTAAAATATTTTTTATTTTTCAGAAGTGGTACAAAGTATATCTGAAAAAACGAATTGATTCACTGTTGGAAATTCACGATCATTACCTGTACCATAAACCTTTTTCATTGCCATCCGAGCCAGAAGTATTAGGATTGCTAGTTAAGCTGAGGGGCGAACTTTTTTCTTTTGCTTTCTAATCTTGTACTTTTGAGTTGGCGTGCCTTGGAGCTCAGAGTAATCCTCACCCTCATCTCGTTTGTCTATAAATGTACTTTCGGGCATTGCCTCATCGACTAAAGTGAACGCGAAACCAGCGTTAATTGGATCTTCGATAGGAGCGTTAGCAGACTCGGAAACAGCAGCGTCGATATGCGTTGCCACACCTGCCTTAATATCTTCAGCAATCGAGGCGTCGACAGGATTGGTCACGCCAGCGTTGGCAGCAACAGCAGCTTTGATCGGGGCGGCTACACCAGCCTTGACAGCAACAGCAGCGTCGACAGGAGCGGTCACAACAGCAACACCAGCGTTGATAGGCGTGGCTACACCATCTGCGGCGGTGGATACTGACTCCACTTCCTTGGGGCTGACCTGAATGGAGGCGGCAGGAGCTCCTTCATTGAAGGTCACAGATACCACCCCATTGACATCTATGCCCACAGCCTTCGACTCTACACCCGCTAATTCTGCAATGAATATCACAAGAAATTGTTAGTTTACATGCGCTTAAAGTATCTACTTTTAGCATAATATGTTGTATTCATTGCTTACCTCCAGCAGCCCATATTATGAGAACGAATCCCACAATGGAAAGCAGCTTCAGATCACCCATCCTCGGTTTTAGAATGCAAGTTTTGAGAGTTTTAAATATTCCTACAAGAAACGGAACGAACTCATCAGCTAACTACAAAGGCTTAGAATGAATATTGAAAGCTGCGTCAGCGATATGGGGATGAGATTGAATGGTAAGTTTTTCTCGCTCTCACTGTCCTCATTACAAAATCAATGCATTGTTCTTCTAAAAAAACAATAGAAGTCCTTCATTTTTATTGATATGACATTGGGCATCAATTAGTTTTTTCATTGTCTTTCTGTATTTTAATTAATTAATTTGTCAAAAATGTAGGAATTTCTAAATAACTAATTAGTAAAAGTAAATTTCATTAAATTTCACTCAGAATTTGACCTTGATTCAAAATCCAATATAGAATTAACCTATGACGTGAGATGAAAAAACAAATGATACGTCACACACGACACCTTAAATCTACCTATACAAAATGTACCGTCTCATTACAGGATTTACGTGATGATTTGACCCTTTTATGATGTAATAACTATGATGAGCAAAAATGTATAGTTTTATATATGTAGCAGCTATGTCCAAAACGGAAAAGTACACCTCCCAACTCACGAGGGAATGGTCAAGCAATTGACCCTGCGAATTGGCTGAATTTGGAGATATATATTGCTTTAGATACTACTAGATAACATCTCAAAGGATTTTACTCCATGGCCAACTTTCGCTGAACAATCGCAAAAAATCGATTTTTCATTTTTGATTTTCTTTATGGAAATTTACATGGAGAAAAGTTACATCACACAGGTCCCTGTCTGTTACAAAAAATGGAATTTTGGTAATGGAAATTAGCCTTGCCTTACAAGCTCGAAATATCAAGTATATCAATTAGACTGGAAACTGAACTATTGTCGGAGGGTACTTTGAGGGGAATGATGGAGGTGCCCTTGGAGAGATTGATGGAGGAAAATTTGGAGAGAATGGGGGAGGTACCATTGGAGAGATTGATGGAGGGAATGATGAATTATGGTTGGAGGGTGCTTTTGGGAGTGCGCTTTGAATTTTGAATGCATGAATGATGAATTTTAATAGTGTAATGACCGTCATAAAAATCGAATGAAAAACTATTACTCCATCATACCCTCCAAAGTTTCCTCCATCATTCCCTCCAAAGTACCCTCCGAGCCACTCCCTCCAACAATAGTTAATTTGATATTTCGAGCTTGTAAGGCAAGGCTAATTTCCATTGCCAAAATTCCATTTTTTGTAACAGGCAGGGACCTGTGTGATGTAACTTATCTCCATGTAAATTGCCATAAAGAAAATGGAAAATGAAAAATCGATTTTTTGCGATTTTTCAGCGAAAGTTGGCCATGGAGTAAAATCCTTTGAGATGGTATCTAGTAGTATCTAAAGCAACATATATCTCCCAATTCAGCCAATTCACAGGGTCACCTGCCTGACCATTCCCTCGTCAGTACACCGAGTTTAGTTTTCTCTCTCTCCAACTGCCAAAATGATATCATTACTTCCCATAAACTATGTTTCGTACTTAATTACTTTCATGTGTGAATATTCCTTCATTTAGTTTATGTTTGTGCAAAAGAACGTTATTTTCATGTCTAAATAGCAATGTGAATTTCTCCTGTATTCATACCATTCTACATGTACTCCAGAGATCATGATATTCGATGTACGTCTATAAAAAGAAATGTAAACTTGTTCTCCTCACCTTTTCTCTTCCAGTATTTTGATTGCAACTCATTGGCAGTCTTTCCTGTATTAAATTCTATCTTACTAAAGCAAAAAAGGTGCCTTGATTATTTTGTTAATCTACCTTTCATTTCCATACCTCTAAACCCAAAGGATTCTCACATTGCCCATATTTCCAACTGCTAAATTCATCTCATCTTCCGAAAATAAACTGCTAGTAAGCAGGCTCATAGACGTGATGATCTCCTCCAAACCACCTCCCCCTATGTCCACAAAATATCCTCCACCACTATACCCATCTCTGCGATCCTCTCCCAACGTAGTAAAAGCATTGCTTGCAGAATTCCATTCCGGATTCTGGCTTTATGCACAAGGACATGATTCCGGAGTTATGCATAAGGACATCCACACGGATGCTACGCAATTCTTACGTGTACGTATACATTTCAGCCAAATCGATGAGTTTCTGAACTCATCCACATATAACTTTCGAACCATTTGACCGATTTGGCTGAAAAGTATTCCCAGAGGTCCTCTTGAGTAGTGCTACCTGTGTACCAAATTTGGTCTAAATTGGTCAATGTATGTGACCAGGAGAGTGCGCACGGACAGACGGACAGACAGTCAGTTTTAGTAAAACCATTACTTCGCTGAATGCTCTCGCTTCAGCTACGTAATAAGCGAGAAGACCGTTTGGCATTGGTTTTTTGTGTATTTCATCAATGTCTTTTAGGAAATTTTGAATAGTTATAATTATAAGTTATAGAATAGTTGCAGATATTTAAATTACAGAACAAATAGTGAGATATAATTCCACTGTGTCTGTGAATATAACTGTAGCTAGGCCATCTGGACATGGGTATAATTTAACGCAGCAGCTGAAATTTCTGCACGGTTTCAAGGTCTTGCCTATCTTGCAGTTGCAAAAGACAATCCTAAAGCTTGAGAGAAGTGACTACAAAATTGGTTAACACGATTTCTAAAATCATCAGGCACATAAGGAAAACACACAAGTGGTTAACATTTTCTTGTAGATGAAGCTGATTCTCAATAGTTTAATGAGAACATTTAAGGTAAAATAGATCTCTTTTATTGGCTATTCCGAATGGTGGATTGATAAAACAAAGTTTTCCCTTTGAGTTTTGACTGACAACTTACGTGATATTTATTTTATTTCATTAGGATGGTACATTATCATCCTCCGCAATTGGCGAAAAACGCATACTGTGTCAACGATGGTTTTAATGGAGAAGTGGAAAGAGAACGTAACTTTACACAAAAAAATGAACTGGCTCCACCGCGGACTGGAAGAGTTCCGAAACCACGTCCCATTCCGAGCACAATACTACTCTCTTCTTCAAAGGGTGATGGAGAACGTCAAGATAAATGCGGAGGAGGGGGTGGCCATGCCACAGGAAATAGGCCCTTTCCCCTCTGGTGCCCGTTCCCCCCAAGGCCGGTTCCCCTCTAGATACATTCCCTTCTAGGTACGGTGACCGCTCACAGTGGCATTTTGCAACTGTGATTCTGCCACTTTGATTTTAAAAATCAACAGTGGCAGGTGACTAATTCATTCTGGCAGGTTTACTTTTGCATGGTGGCAAAACAGACGAATCATAGTGGCATATTTTTATCATAAAATGAAATGTAGTTCCAAGTACATCAATGCCAACATCCAATTGATGAGAATTACTCTTAATTAATGAGTGCTTAGGTCAAGGATCCGAATTGGGATCTTAAAAGTGGAATGAAAGAACACACTCCTTCTATGCATTTTTTGTAATGCAAATCTAAGGTATTAGGCTAATTTTACCAGCTCACAACGCTGGAGGTACAGGTATTTCAAATGTCCTAATCTCAGGAAATGTCAAAATAAAGAACAAACAACTTATAAAAGGCTGTTTTTACAAGCATAAATTATATATTTAAAGGCCCTTGATCAAGTTTTGGGGTATTTTAACACTACAGTTGAAGGTACTTAATTCCTTAAAGGTTGTTTGAGTTTTAATTTAAAAGAGTATTATGAGAAATACTACCGTGAAATATAGGAGAAGTGATAGATTTATTATGTACCTTTAGGTATATTTTGAAAAGACTCAGGACATTGTCTGTCTGTCTGTCCGCTCGATAAATCAAAAGCGGTTTGACTTTTTTGAATTCTGTTTTCACTAATCACTATATTAGGTCAAAAGTAAGGTCAAGTTCGAAGATGGGTCAAATCGGTTCATGGGATTACCTGGGTCAAAGGTCAGGTCAATGTTTTTGAATAGTAAGGTATAGGTTGTGATACACTGAGGAGACTAGATCAGTGATACTATTTTTAAAAGTTTTTGGTAACCCCAGCGTGGCCTATGACCATGATAAGGTCAAATATTTTTTACATGGCAAGGTATGGGTTGTGATACATCAAAATGAAGCTACTGGAGAGAACAGTTCATTAAAGGGGCTTCCAAATTTTTAGGTAACCCCAGTGTGACCTTTGACCTTATTAAAATAAAATAAATTCTAGAGGTGGGGATCACTCAGAAAGGGAGGGGGAATTGGGAAATTTTACAGGTACATCATTACATCTCGATATGTGTGGTTTATTTCTCTTTATCTCTTCAACAAACATTGAAAGGACAAATAAGAACCTTTCAGACGTATTTTTAAAATTATAGTTTCTGTAATTGTAATTTCTACTCTAATTAAACTGATTATAATTTTATTTAAGAAATAAATAAATCAACTATTATGAATAAGAGCAATCAAAAGCCAAAGTTTTCTCCCAACCTTATTTAATTAATTTCTACATTTTACTCATGATAGGCAACAAGCTCACACAAAATATTATAAAAAACATGAATTTGGTAAAAGTTGAATGAATGCGATGCCAATTAAGAGTAAATTGTAGAAATTAATTAAATTAGGCTGGGAGAAAATTTTAAATTGGTCTTTAAACAATAAAAATTAACCAACTTGCAATGTAAAAAAATTATTCAGGTGCGTTTTAAAACGTAGATTCTGAATGTGATAAGAAAATTTGGATTTTGTTGACACAGTATAAATAATTTGAAATTAAAAGTTTAAAAATTTCTGGAGTAAAAACGGTTATTCGAAATGACAATCGCAGAAAGACTCTCTTTCCCTTCTTCAAAAGGTCATGGAGAACGCCAAGGTAAATGGGGAGGAAGAGGTGGCCATGCGTCAGGAAATAGTGCTCCTGTAAGAATCAGAAATCCATTTTCTCTCCCTTCTTCAACATCCTTCGAAGAGGATGACATTGACGATGCTCGTAAACCCCAACATTTTTATCAATCGCTTGAAGAGAGACATCGTCAACTGTTCATTTCTCTACGGAATGAACAAGAGCAAAATCGCCAACTGGCCTTGCTTTATCAGATTAAAAAGAAGGAAAATTATCAACTTGAGTTGTTATTCCAGAATGAAAAGCGGCTGACCGAACAACTGGAGTTTTCCCTTCGGAATCAAGTGGAGCAAAATCAAATTCTTGCCCAAGATAATAAACTGCTTCGTGCAGAGCTGGGCAAAATAAAGAAGGAAAAGGAGGTTTTGGAGAAAGTGGTCAGTAAGCATTTCCCATTTTACAACAGTTTAGTATGCGATGCCTCTTTATCCCTGCCATCATCATCACATCCGCATTCTGAAATATTTTTCATCTGAAAATACTTCATTGTGCTTTGTTATTTCAAAATAGAATAAAGTATCAGCTTTGTTGAACTAAAACTTGAACTAGAAACTATTAATTAGCTGATTTAGGGGAATCATTCGTGCATGAATTATGGACGCAAGGGACCAGAGCGAAAGCTTCTGAAATAAAGGGGCCCATATTCAAGCTAATTTTGTAACACTTTCATTTTCATCAAGGATGAAGTATTTGATTCCGTCCAGCTTATTAACCGGCACCCTTTGCAAAAGGGGGTAGGTTCTTATTTTCACAAATGGTGTCTGTCTGTCTGTCTGTCTGTCAGTCTGTCCGTCTGTGAGCACGATAGCGGCGACACGGTTGAGAAATTTCGAAAATTCTTTTTAGTAAACGACACCTTAGATCAAGTGCATCCCTGGGAAGCGAAATGGGTCTTATCGGTTATTAATAACCAGGTCAAAGATAAGATCAAATATTTTGAAATAGCAATGTATAGCGTGTGATACATCAAAATGACACCATTTGCTGAGATGAATTCAGTCATGCTATTTTAAAAATTCTCCGATGACCCCAGCGTGACCTACGAACGTTTAAATGTCGAAATTTCTTAATTTTCGAGATAGCAGGAGAATCATTCAAAATTTTCAAATTCTTTCTTCTCCACTCAACATTTTGAGGACATACCTTCAAACGATTTGATAAATATGTGAAATTGGTTATCGAAAACCAGGTCAAAGGTCAAATATTTCTAAATAGCAAAGTATAGAGTGCGATGCATCAAAATGGTTCTATTTGCTGAGAGGAATTCAGTCATGCGGTTTTAAAAGTTTTACAATGCCCTCAGCATGAACTAATGTCTTAATGGTCGAATTAATTAAAGGTCAAAATGTCTTAATTTTAAATCAATCAAAATTTTCAAAATTAAGTTCAAGTGCATAAGGGTGTCGGTTCTTTATGCCTGTTGTCGGGTTTATTTCATCAGGTTACAAGACAAGTTACAAGGTTCGTTACAAAATGCAACGAAATCTATCACGACTTTTATAGTAGTTTTATTTGAGTGCTGACGGTGTCGGACGACTTAGTAATAAAACAGAATTTGGGAATTGGAATCATATTCACTATAAAAAACTAAATATTATTAATGCAATTAAAATGTAAGCTAAGAAACCACCAGATTTTAATTTTTAAGTAAATGTTTATTTGTCATTAGTGCAAAACAAATTAGGAAAGAAAATAAGTTGGAACTAACTATTCTTTTTAATTAGCATGCAAAGTATGCACACCAAAAGCGAGAGCTTTGGTGTTTTGAGTGGAGACTACTATTTTTCAGGCCTAATTTTCTTCAACAATATAATATTCTTGAAAATGAAATCTCTAATTCCATCAAGAAATTATTGTAAAACAACAATCTACTCAGATTTAAAATAAAGTCAACATCAAAATCTTTTGAACCAATTTAAGAAGCATTTAAACTTTTTTTCCGTTTCCCTGAAATGTGACGCATTTTAAAGGGAGTTTCAGTGCTGATTTTGAGGTCAGGTTTTTATCATTATGAATATAATAATGATTTGTTTTTTTGAAAATGAAATCCCTAACTCTGTTGATGAACTATCAAATCAAGATTTCTTCCTTAATAAAATATAATATATGATCATATCAATAATATCCACTTTAGAATGGGTGCTTGTCTCCGATGTGACCTTATGTCAAAGTCATGAATACTGTTATATTGTTGGTTGTGGGCTGTTTGTTTTATGATTTAATGTGTGTAGCGGATCACTAAAGGTGATGATGATGATGAACCGATAAAATGAGAGTTGAGCATTTGTGAGCAGAGCAACGCAAAAGCAGAGTGCACAATGGCTTTATTTAATGGAGCAAGCGTGTTTAAAGTCATATGGGAACAATGTACTGGGTTCACGCCACCACTGAATACTACAATCAACCGACAATGCGCCAGAGATGAGATACCGAGGTACTTCGCAGGTATTAAGGTAATAAGGTACAGGTAACAGGTATTACCTTTACCTGTTACCTGAAGGTAATACGAAAATATACTTCCTTTTTTCCCTTACTGAAGTACCGATACTATTATCACATATTTTTGCGCTTTACTTATATTACACTGCATACGTATACTAACATTTGCATTGCTTTACACCGAAGCGTTGAAATATTGGAAGCTGTCAAAGCTGTGGAATTCAATTTTATTCAATTTCCTTTTACATTTGCGTAAACAAGTGTAATTTATTTGTTTGTGCTGCATAAAATATCTAATTACCCGTCATTCATTCAACAAATATCGTTGTATTATTTGGACGGGACTATTTGTTAGAAAGAACATTTAATTTACAAGTATATTTATCAGTTTTTTCAACTTGACTTGGTTAATTAAGTATTGAAGTTTTGGACTTGGACAATGAACAAACAAGTCAAGCACAATTTAAATACCTTTTGCCTTTACCGGATACTGGAAGGTAAACTAAAAATACCTTTTTATCTTTACCTGATACCTGAAGGTAAAACGAAAATATCTTTTTACCTATTACCTGAAGGTAAAATGAAAATACCTTTTTACCTTTACCTTTTTACCTTACTGAAGTAACTGTCCCATCTCTGTAATGCGCTAGGTTAAACATAATACTTGATTTATACGGCAAGTTTTGTAGTGATATTGATCTTCAGTAAAACAGTGATAGTTTAAATTATAAGGCGAATTTTGGAAAAAGCTCTTTCAGAGTGATTCGAAATCGCTTTTTCAACCAATATTATCAGAAATTAGCTTTCAAAACCTTCAAAATTACGAGAAAACTGTACCGTAAAATATCATTTTTTCGGTAGTTTTCCCAACGGTATGCTGACCGTTGGGAACGGATGTAGTATCTGTAGGTAGTAAGATTGTTTTTTCTTTCGTTTCATATTGTAAAGGGTTGGTTGAACCAAGTTACACGTCAACGGAAAATGGAGAATTATCAGCACGAATTGGCGTGTTAATAAATGGAAGATTGGGTTTATGCTGTCCGTTTTCAAGAAACTGAGGAGTAGTACGGGAAACAACACCAAAATTTTCAGCAGGTTTACATTTAGACTTGAGCACCCATTTATATCGGATATCCCGAACTTTAGTGTTTTTTGAAAAGCAAAGAGTTCTTTTCCAGTAACAAAAAATGTGCATTTTTGATCTACACACTCGGTGCAGCCCCAGTCTTCAATGCAACGTGCAGCAAGGTGTAGCAAAAATAAAACTACCACTTTCTTCATTATGACTGTTATGAGAATTGCCAATTTTTGAGTAAATATTATATGATGCACAAAAGTCTGCATGAATTTATTTCTTTTCGTCCTCGACTCGATCAGGAAAAGATAGATTCCTATGGGATTGTAATCTTATGGAGATGAAAGGATGATGACGATGAAGAAGCAAAGTGTATAATTCTTCTTCTCTCATGTATAATTCAAAGTCTTCTTAATGTTAAAGACGAATCCTTAGCTTCCATAAACAGGCATGATGAAAAAGGCAATTCTAGGTACACGTTTGGTATAAACAAAGTGCAGGAACATTTTTATTGTCAGTGTAAAAAAAACTTATATATCTATGCATGTATATGTGTACTATATAGGTGTTGTCTCAAACTGTCGTATATGAAAAAACATCATTTATGCTTAACATAAAATACTATACGAGAAACTGATATAAATTTTGTGAAACTTCCAATTCTCTCCTCTGTAAACAAACACAGAATAGTAAAAAACTCGACACTAGTTCCTAATAATAAAAAGAAGCTAGGGTGCACAACATGAGAAATGAAAAAACAATCTATTTTCTTTACTGCTAAGTAAATGCTTGTGTGTATGGTGTATGTGCTATTGAATCATGCATTTGCATTTTTGTGACATTCAATCCAAAGTCATCGAAAGGAATCATCAAATAACTAAACACCGGTTCGTGTGCAATTGAATCATACACTTTCATTTGAAAGTCTCATATGTTTCTCACTCACCCGTTATGTATGAATCATCAAAAAATAACATTAGTGCATCTGTGCTTGTAAATCATGCATTTTCATTTAATCTAAAGTTACTATTTCAATCGTATTATTTTCTTGGTCATCTTCCACCTGTTCACCCTCGGTATCACTGGAAAGAGAAGAAACTCCCCGTGGCCGGACGAGTAGGTTTTGCAACATATCGTCAATTTTCTGCAACTTGGCACCCTGGATATTACCTGCCTTTCCTGTTTTCAAAGTTGGTAGAGAGGACTCATCAGCGGTGAAGTTGTCTAAAACTTAATCACTTTCATTTTCCATATTTTTGAGCAGGGATGGGACCGGTACTTCAGTAAATTAAAAAGGTAAAGGTAAAAGGTATTTTCATTTTACCTTCCGGTATCCGGTAACGGTAAAAAGGTATTTTTAGTGTACCTTCCGGTAGCGGTACAGGTAAAGGTAATGCCGGTACCTTATTACCTTAATACCTGCGAATTACCTCGGTTTCTCATCTCTGTTTTTGAGCCAGACTACACTCCAGGGTTTTCACTCATTTAAAGTGTCTGATGAGGGCTCTTTACTACTAGCATGCTGCATTTCCTTTGCCTCCTCCTGAAGTTGGATTCTCTTAGCTGAGCGATATGATCGCACTAAGGAAACGTTTGCTTGGGCGAATGCAAATATATTTTTTTGAAAAGTACATTCAAACTCAAGATTGTGCTTCTCAATATTGGAAACCACGGAAAGTTAAATTCTCGAACATACTGGTTTAGCATATGCTCAGAATGCCATTATCCTTTTCCTTGCAAATCCCTTAAAAAATATCCACAGGTCAGATTCACCCATATCTCCCACGTGTGATTTTTAAAAAACCATCCAATTTAGAAAGATAAAAGGGAACCAGCTGTAATGATTTAATGATTGTATGTTTATTATTATTAAAGTTTTTTTTAACTTACGTTTTTCTGAGTCCCTCGAAAATTGAAAACACTGAGAATAGTAATTTGAGTTTTTTTCATTTTATTCAAGAGTTTTTTTGGCTTTGACAGCCCATTTTGCTTTGCCATTAAAGAAACTTAAACAACTTCTGTCATGGTTTTTGATATGGAAAAGAATTTTCCTGGTAGGCTTCCGGATTAGAATTTTTATATTTTTAAAACATCTCTTTTCCAAAATTTGCCGGCAACGTTTCCTTGTGAGATTATACTCGTAAAGGTATGAAGCTGATGTTTGTAACTCATCCATGTTTAAAAAATATAACGCTTCAGTAATTGAATGTCCAAATCATGAAACATCAGAGAAAGACAAGGAAAAATAGTGCTCCTCAACAACCACGTCTAAAGCATTACTCTACAGGTTATGACTCTCAAGTTTTACTTTTTTCACAATGTTAGAACTTAACTTTCGGGAAATTGCAAGTAAGTAAGGTTTGAACAAGTAGTTAATTTTTCGCAGCACAACAACTCAAAAAGTTCAAGCACTACTTCATAATGAACATGCTGAGTTATTTCTTCCCGAAATTCCTTTTTCGAAGAAGTGAATTAAAAATGGCCCGTAGGGCCATTTTTCTGACGATCTTTAATAAATGAATTCCTTTAGCAATTCATTACATTTGGAAACCAATGGATTCCAAAATGAAATGAAAAAGAGTCAGTCGTATAGATCCTTCCAAATGCAGCACAGGCGAAACGTTACTAGTTAGAGACTTGGGATAAATACAAAATCCGTAGGTATTGACGTTCTGCATAATATCCAGTATCAAGCGTCACCAAATAAGATGTAGTTTTAAAGTTATCCATGAAAAGCATGGTTTCCAAGATGACCCTATCGGGTTTGAACCCGTGTGGTTAGAGAAAGGGCTAACTAATCGCTTAGAGATAATCGCCAAAAAGAATTTTTATAACTAAAGAACTCTTCAAAATTATTACGCACAAAATAAAACTACTACTACCATACTGTGAGTAATGTTGGATGCTTGATGTACATTTTGTATGGGTTACTACACGTGCAAAATGTACATGCATCCTATGAACGTAGGATAATATAGTTTAATTATTTAATTGCATAGAAAAAGAATTAAACAAGCACAAAGTAAAAAGTCACAGCCGAAGAAGTGCATTTGACGGAAAAGGGTTAAATAATTTTGGTCAATTCACTTCTGCCGAACATAAATTGACATGTGCACATGCAACATGTTATGATGATTATTGAATTATGTCGTTGATCATTGAATCAAGAACAAAAGAAAGAAAGCATCAGGCACTCCAGAGCATAAGGAAAATAACCTGGAGAGAGAGAAGCGATATGTAATGGATGTAATATCATATCTTCAGTTATGGGATAGTAATCGGGATCACTGGATTTTGAAAAGCTAAACCATTAGTGCTTGCCAAAGAACTGCTTGAATGCTGACATGATTGATGACACCCGTTTTGAAACACTGTTGGAGTACATAGCTTCCACAAAAGGGGTTTCCAAAAAAGCAACATTAGCTGAAATGCAGAGTGTGGTTACAAAATAAGAGGTGACCGGAGGTGGTGATGATGTGTCTTCTGGTAGGGTAATTGATTTAATGTATGAAAGAGCTCGAAAAATTATACAAATTTGAGCGGATGATTAAAAATAAATGTATTTTTAGTGCAATACGTGCAAATGTCAATTTATGTTCTGCAGAAGTGAATTGACCAAAATTATTTAACCCTTTTCCGTCAAATGCACTTCTTCGGCTGTGACTTTTTACTTTGTGCTTGTTTAGTTTTTTTCAGGATTTTTACATTGTGTGAGGTTTTCTTTGAATGGATTTTTAAAATTGATTTTGTGATACGGAATAAATGATTAACAACAGAAAATATTCTCTTTGTTAAGTAATTGCATATGATGATTCTTGATTCACAAGTGGAAATGAGACTCTGTTTTAAAGGAGCAATCCCGATTCCTGAAACTCAACTGAGCTCGGTTTCTAAATTTAGTTTTGTATAGTTGCGTATGCAAATGAGGAAATGTATTTATGCCTAATGAATTCGGAGCAGCTGCAAGGAATTAATGGGGCCAAATTAGTATGAAATTTATTGCTTATAATACTATATACTAATAGCAATTTTGAATTTTATAAGCTGCATTTTTTACATTTTTATAGAAAAATAGGGGTGTACTTTATATACTCAGAAAAAAATAGTTGAACAAGGCCTTAGCCCTCCAATGTAGACTCAAACATCTTTTTTGCTGCACGTATGCAAGTCATCCGCTCGTTGTAGGTTTTGTTGCATCTTCCAGAGCTTGAGCTGCATCCTCGAAATACTTAACTCTTTTCATATCATTCTCATAGTGGTACTCTGCTGTAGTTTGTGAAGCTTTGTAGTAGCAGCGAATGAGGCCAGTTATAACGCTACTAGTCTCCCGTAGACTAAAATTGACACAATGCTGTGAAGTAAAAAATAAATTATGGTGCATGAAATGAATATTTATAAATATAATAGTAATAATAAATAGTAATAAATATAAAAATATTATACTGACGCCTTGGTAGTAATTATTAATCTTGTACAAATCGATCTGGAACATTCGAGGGCCAAAAAGTCTGCTCTCCAATCTTAACGGAATTTGCTTTCAGCATGCTGGCGTTGTTTTCACGTCAAAGCACAGAAATTTCTAAGGGATTTTGATGCGGAATCATAAGGTTTACATCAGGTTCTTTCTTATCCCTTGGAAAACCCATGAAATCAGGGTCTAAAAAAGTAAGTAAAAGTTGTCCTTTGGAGGTTTCAAGAGGAAGGGAATCAAAATCTAGCTTCCTTCCTACACCAGCAAATCTTTTTGCTTCGATCGGGCAACGCTCTTGGGCATTAAGAGCCTGCTCGTAAGACCTTGACTGTTTTCTTTCTGACTTCTGACTGAAAACAGAAGAGTGTTTTCTTGACTGCATGAAAGGTGGTTTTCAGAAGGACCTGGTAAAGGACTGTCAAACTGAGCAATGTCTTGACTGTTTTGTTCATTTAAGCGTGATGATTCTTTCAATGCTTGCGATGAACTACGGATAGTCCTTCCCGATGGGGTGCAGTTAGAGTAGATAGCTGTTGATTCTATTTCCGCTTGTTTGATATATGAACTTTTATCAAAGCTGTCCAAAATCACATTAAGACCTGGACTATATAAAACCCATGCTGGCATATACATGATTGGAGGGTATCTTCGTCTTATGATTTGACGAATGTGCCTGTTCTTGCTTTCAGGTGAAAGCGGAGCAAGCTCATCTTGCTCTTCCTGAAAAGGCTTTTCACCTTCCTGAAAATCTACGTTGTCCATGAAATTTGGAGCCAGACGAAGTTGTTTGCTATCCCCAGTATGAACCCGTTTGTCTGGGATTTCAGAATTAATCGAGTAGCGTCGATCTTGCTTGCAAGGAAAATTAACAATTTTAATATTTCTTTCAGGGTATACCTCGTTTTCAATGTTACCTAAAGATTTAAAAACAGAATTTTCCTTTTTCTCTAAATTTAAAAAAATGATCTGTGATAAAAATTATGTTCTCAGATTTTAAAATAGCTTACCAAATGTTAAAAAAATTTGAGCGTAAATAAATTACTTTATGAGAATATTAGAAATAAAGCTCCAAAAATTTGAGGAGAGAAAATTAGATTTATTTTTCTGTAGAACTTCCGGAGTTATTCATAAAGCCAGGTAATGCACCTGCATATAGTAAGCGCGTGTTTAAAGGTGTGAGTCATAAAACAAGAAACCAGACAACTCGAGATGTAATCATGAACCTTCAGGCGTATCTTATTTGAAATTATATAGCTTATCTAAACGGCCACGATGTGGTGATAAAAAAGGTCGACAATTGCATCACTGATCCGCTCTTAGAAAACGAAAGAATCAAGAAGGGTGTGTGTGCTTGTGACCAAAAACAAGTGATTTTTTGTTTCATGATCACTTTGACTTTGTGAAGCGTTTACTGTGGAGTGTTTTTGTATTTTGTGTGCAAACCAACTATTTTTACGAAAATGGAAATTTCAATTAAGCATTTATTAAAGAAAATTGCATTGCCCTTTACTATATGCTTTTTTCCAATGGAAGAAGAAGAGTACACCTTACTCAATTTGTCAGATATTACTAGATTTTTTATTAAAAGTAATAAACTCAAGGAAACTACAACATTTAATTGATAACAGATATTTCCGTTTCATCATCATCGTCGTCATCATCAACCGAGTTCGCACCATACGAAAGTTATTAATAAATTTAATGATTTCCAAAAAACCAAGCCATCGATTGTCATTATAATTTTTTTAGCGTACGAATTTCACGAGGAGCTTCTGCAAAAACACTTTGGTGGATTATTAAAGGATGTCAATGGGGAAAAACATGTTTTAACGGAAGATGTTGATTATCTCAAAAAATATGGAAGTGTGTGAAGATGGTCATGTGGTAAAAAACAGAAGAGTAAGTACCTTCAATTTTACATAATTGGATTTTGTATTAATATTCCTAACGGTGACGTTAATTTATCCGGATGGATTCCTTGCACAAAAGTTTTTGAATTACATTGGCTGATGCTGGTAGAAGAAATGCAACCCCGAAAGCAATCCCTTCAGTTATTTTTAACGAAGGGCTTACTAAATTGGAAAATATCATCTCCAATCTTGTTTCTACACAATACGCAGAAGGTTGTACATCACGGTTTCATTTATTTTGTACACGAACCGTAATCTGATAAGACCTCTTGCATTTTTATTCTATAAAAAAATGTTCTGCCTCTGAAAATCTTGTATTGCTCAAATTACATTGAGTACATTAATCGTAATCAGCTTTCAGAGGTTCATTTGATCCTTATACCTCTTTCACAAACCATCTCTCTTTACGAACCGGTTCCACAAACGGCAATGGACTGCAATGAGTACCCTTCGTTAGATTAATTACGCATATATTACAGAGCATACGCATGTGTGGATGTAAGCAATGTATGTATGTACCTTCTTCCTTAGGTGGACTCACCATAACGGCTTTCATGCGTTTCCTTTTCGATGTTGTAAAATTCACCTATTATCCAATGGTTGAAAAAATGATTACTAGACAAGGATCAGGAAATTATAATTCAAAACATCTAGCTTGATTCTTGTTTGCCCTTCAAGGTTGCCTGCGTGACCCTCAATTCCTAAGTATGTGTCATAAATTCTATACAGTAAGACAATATCACACAAGAAATCAATTTCACCTCTGAATATTTAAATATTTTTGAAAGATAACTGTCTAATGACATGGTGTGTAATGAAAAGCTTAATGGCGCAGCTGCTAGTTTTTAGAAAGCTTGGGGGATGGAATGATGAAGTTAATGCTGAAACTCCACTTCATATAGTTCATGTGATGGAGTTTGAAAAAGGTATAATTTCAATATTTTATTCATGACGAAGCATGATGAATTTTAATGAAATATCATGATATCAGTTTATCAAATGGAAGCTTTGTTTTGGGAGACGTTGAACGAGTTGGAAATTTTACTCGGACCGGAACCGACGATTTCAACTGAAAATATATCCACACTAACCATGAATCACTTCAAACGGAGATCTTTTGAGTTTCTGGAGATTTAACACCACAATGCTGGTACGAACTCACATTCTATTCTTTTCACAAAATATTAACCACATTATAACAAAATAATTTTCTCCATTCTAAACAAGACTTTGCAGATGCTCTTCTCTGCAACTTAAAACACTAAAACAGAGGATTTTTTCATCTATTCAATATGGATAACTTTCGAAATCGCTCCCGGGAGGTACGTTTAACTAACACTATTAAGTGTTTTAATAAATACTGAATGAATATTAATAAAGAGATTCATTTTTTATTTTGCAGCTACATTGCATATTTTGTATTTTGTATGTATTTAATTTTTTTGTATATATTCTAATCACTATTGTGAACCACTTCAAGGCAGAAGCACGTCCACGTTTGTCCCAATCTTTCTCCTTAATCCCGGAATCAATCTGCGTTGGGTGCCGCGTTAGAAGAGTATGAATTAAGTTTTAACATAGATTTTACACCTATTGAACAAGCAATTAGAAGTGCACTAAATGATATCACGAATCTTTTAAGTCAAACGTTAGGAATTATACAAGCAATGAAATTTCAAATTGGTTTCAAAACTAAAATGATAGAAGTTTTCTCTAGGAAAAACGAAGAAAAATATTTTAACAGTGGATTTCCAACAGGAGAGTTGTTGGTAAAGCACATTCATCGTGCAATTAGTACGAGTGCAAAAACAAATTCCAGCTTTATCTCACAATTTTGGTAGGTTACACGGCCTCCATATGATAAAGGGGTTAGCACAAAGAAATGTTGACCACATTAAGTGTATTCCCAAAAACAGTAACCATTTTCTTTCTATTCACTTTAACAATGTACAGTGTATGGACTATTTCATGCACTTACCTTTTGGTTTAAAGGAGCTTGTTAAAATTTTTACGAACGGCAGGAATAGAAAACTTTAAGGTCACCAAACAGGTGTTTAAAAATTATCAAAACTATATCGATGATTTAATTCAAAAGCTGATTTCCTGTTATGACTATGTGTCAAAGCAAAACATGAACATAATTTCTGAGTCTTTACCATAAGACATGTTTTTACAATAGACTTGAAATTTAGACTTTACAATAGAAATTGATGACGAATTGTACAAACATGCATGCTCAATGTATAATCTGTTTCAAAGCAAAACATTGACAGACTACATGAAAATTTATTGTCTGTTAGATACTTGTCTGCTAGCCAATGTAGTGCCGAATGATCAACGCATCTGTCAAAAAAATACAATATTGAACCACTTAATTTTCTATCAATTTGAAGCATAACCTTTCGAATAGTGCTTGGAAGTTCGGAGCAGCAACTTGAGTATGTAAGTTCCCCCCATATATATCTACTTGCCCGAAAGTCGATTCGTGGTGGGGTAGTTTATTATACAAAACTGCTCGGTTGTGCTAACATGAGTGACAGAGAAGATTACGATCATACAAAGCCCAAGGCCTCTATTATACAGCTTAATCATTGTGCAATGTACAGTTATGGAATGCAGTTTCCATTACCAGTGGGGGACTAAAAACAGCTTAATAAGAAGGAAGTTGCAAACTTCAATCCGTTATCAGTGGAAGATGACGGAGAAACTGGTTATTTACTGTCGGTTGATTTGGAAATATCACCCGATTATCAGTCATTTTATAATGAGTTTCCTCCAGCTCCAGAACATGTCAGTCTGAAACAATCGGAAGCGAGTTTGTTCAAAATAGCTACGTTTATGAAGGGGGCGCTCATTTATGCAACAATTTTCTTGCGAACAACTATTGACAACTCTGTATAACAAAAAGGAGTATGTTCTGCATAATTTGGAGGTAAAATTGTACCCGAGTCTACCAAGTATAACTCTGATAAAAATACATACCTCAATAAGATATATTCAAAAACCTCAAATCGAGAAAGAAATAAAACTTAAGAATAATTAATTCAAACTTGTGAACAATTCCTGCTACGGGTACCTGGCTTTGAATTTGGAAAAGTAAACAACAACTAATATCATAAAATATAGAGAGGGGGCTCTAAAAGTAATTTCTAAACCCAATTTTTATAGTTTTAGTGTTTAAGCAAGAAACTTGGCATTGATTGAGTTGTTCCCTGTTAAAACCCTCATAAGAAACCATTTGCTTGCTGCAAGTGCTATTTTATTAAGAAGTAAACACTTGTTGTACAACACATAACAATGGTATCAAGAAATATTTTAATCAACAAATCAATTAATATTAACCTTACCTTCCAATATACTGATTCCACAATGATTTATGCTGAATGCGATTACCAGGATTTATTAAACATCTTGAACAACTAAAGGTTGATGGGAGAAAAATCATGGACATGAGCTTTCTCCCTATTGACCATCCTTTGTATAGTGAAGAAAATAAAAACCAGTTAGGTGGTCTCAAATCTGAGACAAAGAATAATTGAATACTTGCTTTCGCATACATTAAAAAAATCTATGCCCTGCGTGTACAAAATGCAGATGACAAGTTTTAATAATTGTTCAACGCGTGCGGGAAAACTTAATTATTAGAATTCTCAAACAACGTAATAAAATCATTACACCAGCTATTTCTCATGTGCAGTACGCGTATGCAAGCGAAATCTTTCATAGATTTGCACTCGAAACTGACTTCATTACTTTTACCAAGGAATTTGATCCCCCTGCGACTCAGAACTCGTTAGTGGTGTTTGACGATACGCAAATATCAATTTCAAGTACCAAGTTTGGAAAAATTGTGCAATAGAATGCTATTCGACACACCCACCACAATTTAAATAGCATGATAATTGTTTTACACAATTTGTACTTCCAAAATATTCGCGGAATCTCCTTAAATGCAGAATATGTGTTGCTATTTGACACAATACGAGATCAGAGCATGTTTAGAACCTTTTCTGGCCAGGTGTTTCCAGGCTCGAGTAACGTTTTAGTGATGTTATGAAACATGTAACAGAAAAACGTAATCGACAATATCTTTTCTTGGATCTCTCCATGCATCAAGCAAACAAGTTCCGTGTAAGGAATGATGTATTTGCAGATGAGGATGACTGTTTCTTTTTTGTCCCAAGTCAAATCCATGGTCCGAACCCTACAAAGCCTAACTTTGTTCTGGATAGTCGTTTTTGTTTTCTTCCGTTTTTAAGCGTTCTTCTCTTTCCTTTCCCCCTTCCCTTCAACGACTTTTTTCGACGTTTCACTGTCTTCATTGTTTTATTCAACGAAGGCAATGGAAGGAATTCGCTACGTTTATCTCCTATTAATCCCTGCTTCGTATTGTACATATTTCAATATGAAAAACTGAAGTACAATCCTGTTCAAATAGAATTATATTACCAGATTCGTTTCTTAGACAGACGTAAATTTTAGAAAGAACATCACTCTGCAAGTGATGATACGAGACTGGAAAAATGTTCTTCGTAACTCTTTATTATTCAATCTATCATGAATAACTGAACACAGTAAATTTTCGTGTTTACCGTTTGTTGTCGAAAAAAATTCACCCCAAATGAGCTCGTCGTTAAAAATACTTAATACCAAATAGTCTGTTGTGGGTTCATCAGGTTCTTTCAAATGTAGTTTAGTAAATGTTGGGGTGGTAACAACGTCAAATGAAATTCGTGAACCTTTACTCAATTCATTATATGCTGCTATGTTGACTGGTTTCTCACCCAGTATTTCGTTGGTGAAGTAAATTTGTTTTTCAAATCCGAAAACCTTTTGAAATGAATCACGTAAATGACAATGATGGGCTTGTTTATATTCGAATTTTATTTTGTAGTAGATTGTTTTCATTTATGGTATATTGTAAAATTCGAACCGGGACACCATGGTCTCTGCATAGTAAATTAAAGGTGGTGGAGTCTACTGGAAGTGGAGTAATCACTGACAATTGTATAATCTCTTCTGAGCTACATGTAATGTGAATGCAGTTATCTCCATCTTCGTACCCATTTTTTTTACAGGAGTTGTAAAATACCTTCGTTATTCTTATTTTATGCAAGGTATTATAAAGTTCTACTTTACTACTCAAATTAAGATAAAATTCTCCATGTGAGTTCGATGGATTCTGTATCTTAGCATAGCTACTTGATACGGTTAGATGCATTGAGTATTGTTCATCCACGACTACACAGCTTCTAACAGTTCCCTTTCATAAAAGCTTCCTTTAATCTATTCTCCGTTACTGTCCACCAATGCGTAGGTTGGGTGCCTTGTGTTTTGTACTTTAGATACTTCAAATATTTCTTCCGAGAGACGCCTGGTATAACCTAATAAGTCAGAAAAATATTATATTTGGGAAGTATATGCTCTTATAATATGCTCTGACATTTTGTTAGTTAGTGCAAGGTGCTGATAGTGAATAATAATAATAATGAAGTGAATGACAGACACGATGAAGAAGCAAATGATAAAAATGCATACACGTGTAAAATATGCTGTATGGCAGCTTACTTGCACAACAAAATGCATACACTTTGCATTCGCCGGCTTTAGCCTGTCGACAAGTTTATAGACAGAACCACAGGTTCTGGTATAAACTTGTCGACAATTTTACACACGTATTTTCCTGCTACTTATATATAATGACTTTTGTAAAAATCGATGTGAACTGCGAGTCCTCTTTCGCTCTAAATGTCATACATACAAGTTACAGGGTACCCATTACCCATGAAATCAGGAAAACAAGAATGAATTTTAGTATAGTAGTATAGTACACGTATATTAATTTTCAGCAAATTCTGACAATTTTTGCTTGAACGGACCCCGTGGTCAACAATAACAAAAATTGGACCATCTGTTTTGCTAGCTTTGGTAGTGGTACCCTGTGAAATCCATGGAAACCAAAACAGTAAGCTTCATTCATACACAGTTTCATTTACGTTCGGAGATGTCGTGGCAATTCGTGGACGCTGTATTAACAAAGTTTGCTACACATCTGGCTAATGTCGTGGTTTGTACGTGAGATAGTAAGACCTGCTCCACCTTTTAATATAATATTCATACATTCTCCCAAGATTATTGCCGATGTAATGTAATGTGATGGGTTTAAAAAATGGATACCATTTAATTTTCCACGCCATGGTTGAAAGCTTTTGTCGCTTGCGTGAGGGAAATGGACATGTAAGCCAGAGATAGTGATAGTAATGCCATCATACTTGTTACTACTAAATAGCACATCACAACATACAATATGCAGATACATTTATAATGCACCCGTCTTTATGATAGATTCCATTCCAAAATGGAAACCTAATTTCCACGTTGCGTGTCAGTCGAGTTGGATGAATGATGCATCGAAATAAATTTTATCATACACATTCGCATTCCTTCCGCCATGTCAATAGCTGAAGCTGTATCATGTTATGATTATTACTTTATTGTTGTAATCAAGCCCGAAAGTTGGGCTGTTATACATGCATTAAATACAGTGAATAAACTTGTTTTCCTGTTTAACGAACTCAATCAATTTTACACACGGAAGGTATGATGATGATGATGATGCTATTAACAAGATTATACGATACAAATACATAGAACTGCCACACGAAAGTCTTTCGTGTCGCAGTTCTATGTATTTGTATCGTATTGTATCGTATTTGTACTTTCGTCGAAAGTGTCTAGAAAGTGTTGAGCATGATAGATTTCTATCATACTTATAGCAACCTAGAATTTTGAAAATAGCCTGAAAAGATTTTGAAAGTCTCAGGAAAACAGAAAAACTAACAAAGTGCTAAGAAAAATAAAATATGTTTGACATGTGGAATACACTTCTAATGACTCTTACAATGTAATGTGAATTGATATGATGATCATTTAGCCAGAATTTTTTTTAAAATGTAATATTCTTTAATAATATAAATTTAAGCCATGAATAAATCAGTCGTCTAAATTGTGGCAATAAAACCATCGGCCACCTCAATCTCCAATCCGGAACTTGGAGACCCAGCTCATTATGTCAGAATCCAGCCAGGGCAATGGTAGAGTGTATTTTACGAACATTCTGTCTCCTCACCATTTCCTTCAACTTGACCCCGTTGTATTTTCAAATTTTCATAGCATTCAGCAACTCCCTCTGGAAGAGCATTTATTAATTAGCATTAAAACTGGTGATAATTGAGCAAATTAAATGGAAGAGAAGAGTTGACAGACAATTAATAACAACTCAAATCTTATCATCAATGCATAAAATCCAACTCTCCTTCTTCTTTGTGGTGTTTGAATGCCTCAGCATAATTCCATCCATTGTGTGTATTTTGTGAATGGAGGGGTGCATACCCACTTTGCTTGCAAAAAGACATTTGTTTGTCCTTTCATTTTGGAACCTTGAAGATTACTCTGATTTTTCTTCATTATTGGAGTTGGAGTAGCGTTCTATTGTTTGTTGGCGTACGTTGATTGAAGGACATTGGTTAGTGGTTATTAGTATTTTCATCGTCTGTCGTCATCACATAATCCAAGCACACAGCAAACCGCTGCCAATATGTCGCAAA
Source organism: Orchesella flavescens (assembly GCA_964034955.1). Lineage (NCBI taxonomy): Eukaryota > Metazoa > Arthropoda > Collembola > Entomobryomorpha > Orchesellidae > Orchesella > Orchesella flavescens. The sequence continues at coordinate 7,829,910 of OZ035953.1, forward strand.
TGTCTTCTAAACGACCATTTACGGAGTTGAATCTTCCAAAGGTTGGTCACAATCAGAGATAGTACCGATGATGAGTTGATCTTCATTCCCTATTACCGCATAAATAAGATAAATGATGATTTAACTATTGTGTTTGTATTTTGTTAAGAGGGGCAAGAAGACATTTTCCTTTTTATGGACCATCCATGAGTTCACGAATGTGAGCCTAGTACCAGAAATTAAATCTCTAGTTATAATTGGAGGTCCACAGAGTGGATTCCCATGGTAAGTTAAGTATTATTTATTTTAGATTCAATGGATGATGGAGGTCAAGATACGCGGATCGCATCCGTCTCAAGTTAATTTTAACACCCCTATAACACATCTTTACAGGCAGCTGACTATCAAACCCAAATCAAGGGTTGGTGCCGTTGTTGAGCGATGGCCGACCTACTATTTTGCAGTTAACTTGAAGCAATTGGCGGGGAAGAGAGTTAAGGCGGACTTTCAAGTCAACATTCTTGATGCAAATGGCAAACCTGTCTCACGCCCACGATTTCAACCATACGGCACGGCAGACTATGTCATGCTTCATTTAACTTACGATAGTATAGTACACAAGTACAGGGTACCTAAGTATCTGCTAAATGGAATATTTTTGGTTTAAAGATGAAATTAAAGAAGTGGTTATTGAGTATGAGACCAACACTCAACCAGAGCCTCCCATGCCGGATTGGGGGTGGGACAAACTCATGAAGACGTCTGATGTCGAACGACTGGTTGTAAATGGCAAATTGAAGATTCACTGCAAGGTTTGGATTTTCGGGGAACTTAAGCATTCGATGGACAATGTATCCATTGCCATAGGTGGTTCTTCCGTCAAGGAAAAGTACAAAATGCTCAAGAACAGACTTTCTATGGATTTCGGAAGACTCTTCAGGGAATCTGTGAGGACTGATGTTGTGATCTCGACTGGTAAAACGAGCTACAAGGCTCACAAGGTTATCTTAGAAGGTACATTGAAGTTGATATTGATATATGTATTGAATAATGTTATATAATTTGTATGCATGATAAACATTCTTGTATTTCTCTTTTTGTAACAAGCCCGAAGCTCCGTGTTTGCTGCCATGTTCAATGCGGCTATGATCGAGAAGGAGATTAACATTGTGAACATCCCTGATTTCGATGATGAGGTGGTATATGGAATGTTGGAGCACATGTACATGGAGGAGACGGATGCTATGGCTGAGCTTGCTCCGGAGCTTCTGCGAATTGCTGATAAGTACAACTTGACCTGGTTGAAGAAGGATTGTGAACATGCCATTGCCACAAAACTAAATATGCAGAATGCTGGCATTATCTTGGTACTGGCTCATTCTCACAATGCCCCTAATCTCAAGTCTTGTGCTACTGGCTTCATAAAGTTGTAAGTACTACTCTTTAACTCTTTATATTACTTGGTAGTGAAAGAGTTGCTTTAGTTAGCTGTAATAAAAACTCTTTTTGATTGTTTTAGCCACAAAGACGACTTGATGAAGACGAAAGCTTTTAAGGATGCAATGAAAGCTAATGAAAACACTGGAGCCTTTGCCGAAATTAATCTGTCACAGTAACCTGGTGTTATCAATCCCTTTCCTTCAAGTCCAGCAAGTAGCAAGACTTTGTTTTGTGTTATTGTCAATCTCTAACTTATTTTTAAAACCAGCGTAATTCTCAGGAATGTCTTTATTGTAATTATTGATTAATATTTATAAAAATGCATTTAATACATCAATGAAATAAATGAATGCGGGATTAGCATGGAATACAATATCAAGTATTAATTATAATCATTACTGCACTATGTGCAAATTGGTATTTCATTCAGGGAACTCTATCCCTTTTCTTAGAATTTGTAAAAGGAAATCCGGACTAACTTGGAAAGGTGGCGATTCTGTGTTCTCTTTTGCATGTACGCAAGCGAAGCATGTTTTTTCGTAGGATGATCATCATCATTACTTAACGAATTTATCCAACTGTTAAAGACTGCACAATCAGTTTCAATGCATTCCAGTGCCAGCTCATCATCCGTTTTGGTGTAGCCTTTCGGGTCGTAAACTATATAAAGATGATTCGTCACTCTTCTACTTAGACGAGTAGCCGAAACTCCAATGGGTGGTTGGGAGTTTGAGCGTCCTCTGCTCATAAAAGGGGTCTTGTTTTGGCTAAAGAATGTGCTAAGATCATTGTAATCCTCCGTATTTTGCAACTTTTCTGGATTTCCTTGTCAAATCTTTGAGCATCCAACAGACTCGTTCGTTTCTTAGATTTTAGCTCGCTGTTTTGACACTGAGTATGTTGCTTGTTTCAAAATTGGGAATGGATTTACAGGTTCATTTGTAATTCGTCCAGCTATTGATTCATATGGGAGAATGTTTGTCTTGGTCAGCGGAAGAATGCCCTCTAACTGTTTCAAGTGAACTGGATCTAGAAAAGCTTGTCTCATCCCTCAAATAGTTTTAAATCAATTAGTTTAGACCTACAGGTTGTAAATAAGTAGCCAAAAATCATCACAAAAGATTTTAAACTATAAAACCATACTTCATATTTCCGCACGTCAACTTGAACACGGGTAAATGTGAGCAAGGGGATGAGGATCTCAACTGTTCTCTCTGGATCTCAACTACTTCATTGAGGGGCACCTTGTTTTGCCTTTTCTTGTCTGGAATAACCTGCCTAAAGTGCTTCATCTCCGCATGACTCAGCTTCTTCACAACTTTGTAATCCAAGGAGCAAGCAACATCCATTGATAGTTTATTTCTTTGGGTTGTTGACTAGATGATTTTGTTGATTCAAATGAGCTCATTTGAAAGTTGGCAGCACTTTTAATTGTTCCTTAGATTTGGGTCCACCTATTATTCCAACAGAGCTCAACCTACTTCCACCCCTTGGTGATGATTTTGCAGGAGATTTTTGTTTTATAGGGAGATAAGATGTGCGTTTGTACTTAGTACTGGGTTTTTTACCGTTTTGTCTTGTTTTGCTGTGTCATTTTCACAAATAATTGATGATAAAGCAGTGGAAGATGAATTTGAAGAAAAAAGTGGACCCTCCGATGATTCCTCAGGAGTAACTTGTTGTATGATCACTGATAAAAGATATGAAAACAAGGTTGGGGTAAGCTGAGAATGTAAATCGTCCACTGCTAATAAGATATTGAAACTTTCCATTTTCAAATGTTTACAGAACGAAACGGTACTAATAATATTAAGGAATAAACTGCTAGTAAGCAGGCCAGAGATTGCTGAAGAAGGCGTTGAGTGATCTACTCTAAACCACCTCCCCCCATGCCCACCAAATCTCCTCCACCACCTCTCTCTCTATACCCACCCCTGCGATCCTCTCCTAACGTAGTAAAAGCATTACTTGTAGAATTCCATTCCGGATTCTGGCTTTATGCACAAGCACATCCACACGGATACTATGCTGTGCTTACGTATACATATACGTTTCAGCCAAATCGATTAGTTTCTGAGCTTTCGAGCCTATAACTTTCGAACCGTTTAACCGATTTGTCTGAAAAGTATTTCCAGAGGTCCTCTTGAGTAGTACTACCTGTGTACCAAATTTGAGCCAAATCGGTCTATGTATGTGACCAGGAGCGTGCTCACAGACGGACGGACAGACAGACAGACAGTTTGAGTAAAACCATTACTTCGCTGAATGCTCTCGCTTCAGCTACGTAATAACAAACAATTTGCTGATCTTATACGCATAATTTTGTATAGAATGAGATTTATGAGTGGATAGGATAGGGATCGAGCGCTAGATTTATCGATACATTAATAGTTGAAGGAAAGTGTGTGCAATATATGAGAAAAGCATTGTTGTCAACACATGCGTGTACTTTTACTTCGTAAACGGCATGGTTCTGACTGAGAATTTATTCATGAATTACTGTCATCTCATGGCACAAACCTGTAAATATTGTAACACTATAACGTGGTCGGATTGTGATTTCCGCAAAAGGTTAAAAATATTTACGGACTGAAAACCGGCTTGTACGAAAACGTAAATTGCACTGTCAAGCGAATTCTATCTCGTGTTTGTATTTGCATCTTTAGTATACACCATGTTATAATTTACTGACACTGAGCATTAAGGCTTCGAAAATATACAATATTATCCCTGTTCCTTGCATAAGTCATGTAATTTCTTAAGTAAAAAAATAGAGGGAATTGACGCTAATAGATTATCACTTGATGCGTAAAGGATAGATCAGATGTAACAAAAATTTACAAAACTACACATTGTGTAGAAACGCTATGGTTTTTTTTGAATGGTGTGATCATTCAGTGAAATACATGTCAACATACGTTAAGTGACTACGTTACGGTACGTGTCAAACGGGCCCGCGTCCAACTGATTACGACCGTAACCAAATATATATACCTCTACAAATTTGCTTTCAAAATACTTTACTGGCTACCATCTTTACAACAATAGTACGATTTTATTTTATGTAGTTTTTAAAATTAATCTCAGCTCAACTTTAGACCAATTTATAATCTATCGATTCATGCATATATGTAATCTTAAATTTAGTTTTAATTAAGTACTATTTAACAATTAGTGATTAAATTATACAAATGTACATTAACAATGTGTTTTTTAAGAGCTATATATATATATCACTTATATATGCCTGTTATATGTGATGTTGTACATTGTATTCTACACGTATTGATTGTGAAAAATTGAGTGATGTCACAAATTTCATTCCACGCCACATTCTTAGCATTTACCTCCAAAGTTGAAAAGTGAATTCCCGAAATATACTTGGCGTCGTTATCAAAGAAAGTGTTGTTATAGTTTTTAGGCTCATGTGTGTCTCCCTTTTAATTGCGTTTGCTATTCTTATTCTCCCGATTTTCTTTTAGCGATACTTGATAACCCTGCTGGCAAAGCATATTCACCGAAAGACATTAGAAAATCCAGTGAATTTTCTCAGTAACCTTTTCACTTGTGAATTCCTTCTTTAAAAACACCAGCGCGTTAGACGCTGATGGTTTAATTATACTCTGATTTCACCGTTTAGTAGACGGTATCTCAATCGTTTACGTTTTAATGAAGATTTAGTAGACACTTCTGTCAGCAGCCATTTTCTTCCCAAACCATGGGAATCTTGGGAAAGCAAGTTTGTTCAAAAGAAGTCGGTCCTTTTTCCCATTACACCTTGGCTTTAATTATGATATTTCTTGCATATTAGGCACCACTTTCCAACCTTGTGGCATGTTTCAGACAATAAGAAAAAGTGGAGGTTAGGTTAGGAAGTCTCTACCTGGCCGTTTATTTGAATGCAGATATATTTCAGTGATGCCAATGCCTTTGGCCTAAAACTGTGACGGAGCATTTCTGGACGTAATGATGAATACGCTGATGGTATCCTCTACGCAAAATATTGACAACTGACCAGAGGCTTATCAAAACACCTATACTCACTTGCGTATTCACATGAAAAGTCTCAAGTATATTGTTATCATGTTGCATGGGAATTTACACTTCAGATATCGGGAGATTAAGTTTCATTTGTGCATATAAATACTACACTGGGAATCAAAAGAGCCAAAATTCAAGCACGAAGCACTCACTACTAAAGAACCATCATATTATTTCAACTTTTTTTTACTGCACAGTAATTTACTGACAAAAATTATAAAAAATGGCAAAAACCAAAGTTTTTATTTTGTTGAATATTTTGGCAGTGGTTGTGATTCTTTTTGTGGAAGCTAACTCGTCTCGACAAATCGGAATTAGAATATTCCAGAAGGATTGATTTTCATGGGTTCTACCAATTGAAAGGAATTCTACATTACAACCCCCGAAATTGTAAACATAAACTACACCCATTCATTAAATGACTCAGCATTACGAATCCATGTACAATTCAATAATATATGTTCAATTTTCTATTCACAGACTGGAGACATCGCTTATAGTTTAATCATTGGTTGTCCACTTCGATTTCAAATGTTCCTTGCTGCTATTGAGTCCATTGAAGAAGTAGCCATCATTGACAACTATTTCAACACAAACAAACCAAGGAAATTCCAGCGATGCTGCTTAGACATCCGCCATGACACCAGTTGGTCTGATCCCACCTCAGTGGGCGAGTAATGGGCTTAGAATAAGCGAATTTCCAGCAACAATCACTGGACCATGGCCAGCGGGTGCAGGATCTTCTCCAACTTATGCAAGTTACAACTGCGTGACCATTCAAGTTTGTGTTCGTCCATCAGGAACTCCAAGTCCTGGATATTTCCCAGCACGAACACAATTTAACTACAGTCCTTGTAAGACAAAGATACATTTGCCAGAAGTAGATATAAGGTCATATTTTGAGGGATTTGTTAAGACTTAAAGACTTGATTTGATCTCTTTTTAATGAAGTTTGGTCTAATGACGGTTTTATTTTTTTTTAAAACTTGATCTTTAAAACAAGGATTTAAATCAATAGAGTTACTACTTCTGAATTTACACTATTGTACTTGCACTTTAATGAATGGAACGGAATGAAAATAAATTTAACTCATTTTGTGCAATATATTAAGCTGATAAACTTACGTTTTATATGAAGCTAACAAATTTGAAAGCACGAAGAAAAATATAAGTGTGGATTCAAGTGATCTTTTTTTAAAGCTGTTTACTCTAGAAGCCACAAAATATGATTTATTCTTAATTTTTTTCATAACATCGCACGTTATAAAGTTACGGTCCACTTTACTTTCTTTTGTAGAAAAAAAAATTAGTAAAATAAATATAGCTGAACATTACCATCCATCATTAATCATAAAATATTTCCAGATATCTGTAGATAGCGTTCTCAACCCGAGTAACAAAGCACACGTACAAATCCACAATCAATCCTGTAAAAAGTTGAATCTTACATTACCCTGTTAAAAGACAGCGAAGCCTTGCTGAGAGAATTCTAGGTCTCCAGCATTTGAGATATTGCTGTCTCAGAACGCCACTTCAAATGCTTTCACATATGCATATGTACCGTACAGACGTATATTTATATAGGTAATATGCTAATATGTACCAGAACAGGCCACCCACATTTAGCTTGACTAGTGCCGAAGCATTTATTTATCCCAACGTCGCCAACACGTTTGGCCAGTAGTGCAGTCATCAGAAGCGAAAGTATTTAGAGTCGCTGAGTTGACTTGAGCTTTGTGTTGTTGAGTTGAGCAGAAAAGTTGAGTTTGATTAATCCTTTGTATTCTGATCAGATTTTTGATAATTTAATTCTAGTTTCCTCTCCTACTTTATGTCTTTACTTTTAATCGTAATTACTTAGTTGTGAATTGTGAAAGATAAATTATCTGCAAACGAGCTTTAAATTAAGTCATTGGCGTTCGGTCGCTCAAGATTTTTTACTCAGTATGTCTGCCACAAGTCTAAATTCGAGTTTAACTGACAACGATTTGTCGCCCTGCATCAACTGCTCCAATTTAACAATTCTGGTTTCAAGTGGTTGCACCGCTTTGTGCTATCTGCGAGGCGATTGCTATTCGGAGGCTTCAGAAAGTGAATGCAATGAAAGAAGTAGTGGTGCCGGATGCTGAGGAGGACTCGTCTGGAATATCCATTATAGAGCTCGCGCGACTGACCGAAGTCAAGGTGGAGAAAGAAGACAGGGTAGAATCTGAAGGTGAGGAAGGATGCGGCCGTTTGGATTTAGATTTAATAAAAGATATATCAAGCGGGTTTGCGGTTGCGAAAGACTTGACGGATTCAACATGCGGGATTCCGGTGTTGGAAAACGAGCAAATTAATTTCAAGGAAACAGTTTCAACTCAAAGTGTGTGCAATATATGAGAAAAGCATTGTTGTCAACACATGCGTGTACTTTTATTTCGTAAATGGCATGGTTTTACTGTCATCTCATGGCACAAACCTGTAAATATTGTAACACTATAACGTGGTCGGATTGTGATTTCCGCAAAAGGTTAAAAATATTTACGGACTGAAAACCGGCTTGTACGAAAACGTAAATTGCACTGTCAAGCGAATTCTATCTCGTGTTTGTATTTGCATCTTTAGTATACACCATGTTATAATTTACTGACACTGAGCATTAAGGCTTCGAAAATATACAATATTATCCCTGTTCCTTGCATAAGTCATGTAATTTCTTAAGTAAAAAAATAGAGGGAATTGACGCTAATAGATTATCACTTGATGCGTAAAGGATAGATCAGATGTAACAAAAATTTACAAAACTACACATTGTGTAGAAACGCTATGGTTTTTTTTGAATGGTGTGATCATTCAGTGAAATACATGTCAACATACGTTAAGTGACTACGTTACGGTACGTGTCAAACGGGCCCGCGTCCAACTGATTACGACCGTAACCAAATATATATACCTCTACAAATTTGCTTTCAAAATACTTTACTGGCTACCATCTTTACAACAATAGTACGATTTTATTTTATGTAGTTTTTAAAATTAATCTCAGCTCAACTTTAGACCAATTTATAATCTATCGATTCATGCATATATGTAATCTTAAATTTAGTTTTAATTAAGTACTATTTAACAATTAGTGATTAAATTATACAAATGTACATTAACAATGTGTTTTTTAAGAGCTATATATATATATCACTTATATATGCCTGTTATATGTGATGTTGTACATTGTATTCTACACGTATTGATTGTGAAAAATTGAGTGATGTCACAAATTTCATTCCACGCCACATTCTTAGCATTTACCTCCAAAGTTGAAAAGTGAATTCCCGAAATATACTTGGCGTCGTTATCAAAGAAAGTGTTGTTATAGTTTTTAGGCTCATGTGTGTCTCCCTTTTAATTGCGTTTGCTATTCTTATTCTCCCGATTTTCTTTTAGCGATACTTGATAACCCTGCTGGCAAAGCATATTCACCGAAAGACATTGGAAAACCTCGTTGTATTCCATTAACAAATCCATTGCTTGCTGTTGATTTTCATTTTAACCACAGATAGACACTAGACTTCATTTTGAAAATATATATATATTTTAGTTGCATCACCGGCACCACTAGCTCAGTCCAAATCGATGAAAACTATTTCAACCCAAGTTATGAGAAATAAGCCACCAGCAAAGGGACCAGGAAGGAAGAATATTTTTCTACCAGATATTATGCTGGAGTTGCTTACCACTACGACTGGGAATGGAATAATGTCAGGGACGGGGCCAGGCTGGGAATTCACGATCCATAACATGTACGAAGTAAGCCGAAGATGGCAGCAAAGGTCAGGAAGAGTGGTTAAGGAGTTCCGAAGAACAGCCCTGGGTTGACAACCATTGACATTAAGGAAAAGATTTACCGATTCAAAGACCAGAAAGAGATCAGCAAGCGGTTGGAGTACGTAAAAGTTTTACATTACTTACACTTTATATTTTGCAACCACAATATAATTAGGTATATGTTTACTTATAATTTTATTGGTCTTGGTTGGTTGGATAGTTTCTTTTTCATTCACATTTCATTTACTTACGACAGTTAGAGCACTGCTGTAAACATGAGATTTGGGGTAGAAAAAAAGACACCGAGAAAACTTCACGGATATTAAATGAACAAAAATGTTATGACTCATGTGATGATGCTGGGATTTTCGTGTAGTCCGTTATGGTTGAGGCACCTTTGTAAAATCGCTTAACTAAAAGGTGTCCAGCTTGGATGTCAGTTCTGGAGGATCCAAGGCCATATCTCCGATAATGTGAATATTTGGAACCGTTGTTTGGTCACTGATGTTCGTCAAAATCTTACCGGACCTTTAAACATCAATGTCAAAGTAAAAAATCAAATCATCAATGCAGCTCCGCGCCTAAAAAATCTTAGGTGGTTTGGTTTCGAAAGGAAACGACTGCTTACTTCGTATTAACGTTTACACCAGCACTCTCCAAATTCAATATGCTTGTGCACGGATGACTCCCGGGTTCACCTCAACGTCCATCATTTTATCTCCTTTGCTGTCCTTTGCTTTCACTAGCCATTTTGGAGGGGAACCATCTGCCCTCTTGATAATTTCTGTGGGCACCCATCCACGGTAGAAGTTGACTCCGTGGCTTTCCAAGTGGTCTCCGATCATTGAAGCAAACTGCTCGTCAAATTTACGGAGAAGGATGGAGCGGACCATGACTGAGGTGTCGATCCCAAAACCAGCACATTCCAAAGGGATGTACGAGGTTCCAATGCAGAGAACCTTGCCGGGATGATAAGGAGGAGAGAAACTGTCATCAGATTTAATCGCATGCTCAGAGCTCCCATAGCGATCACAAACGTACCCACCTCGATAAAGTTACTATAAAAAAGTGAGAATGCCCATTCAAATATGTACTGGAAACATCCCTCAGAGCGACACGGTATCCAAAATTCAAGGATTTGATGTAATGTTGAATATTGTCTACAAAAACAGGCCATTCATGAGAACCTATAGATTACAAATTATATTTCAACTGAATAGTTGAAAAGATATGATGTTGTAAAATACACGGGTTTAAAGTTTGTAGCTACTTATGCAATTGGTTTATCTGCCAGCAAAAGCTTGGAGCAACTCCAAAGTCTTGACAGATAAGTGCGACTTGATGCATCAGTTTCTTGGGGATACATCCTACGTTCACACAAGTCCCAACCAACCCCCATGTAGTTCTAAGGGGAGTTGGTTGGAAGAAATCACAAACCACTTCCCATACTAGCAGCAGCCTGTAAAAAAGACAAAGTATTAGATTAGTGTGAAAGTCTAATCAATAATGAATGGCGAAATAAAACACGCTTTGTTTTAGAATTGCGAATGCACTTTCAACGCAGCGAGTCCACCGGATCCACCAATCAGTGACACCAATATGTTATCGTCAAAAGCTTTGAACAAGTCGGTTTACCCACCAATATGCTACCCCAGATGAAGACGTTGGGAACTGTGCACTGACCCGACTTGGCATGGAGAGCGTCTTGCCATTTTGCACCCTCGTCTACAAATCATAAAGCAGAACAGAATAACATTAACCACCATCCTTACAATTTAGTTTATTACGTAGCTGAAGCGAGAGCATTCAGCGAATTAATGGTTTTACTCAAACTGTCTGTCCGTCCCTCTGTCCGTTATGGTTCTCCTGGTCGCATACATTGACCGATTTGGACCAAATTTGGTACACAGGTAGCACTACTCAAGAGGACCTCTGCGAATACTTTTCAACCAAATTGGTCAAACGGTTCGAAAGTTATAGGCTCGAAAGTTCAGTAACTCATTGATTTGGCTTAAACGTATACGTAAGTACAGGAAAGCATCAGTGTGATGTGCTTGTGCATGAATCCGGAATGGAATTCTGCAAGTAAAATGGAGTTTAAAATGGGCGTTGACCCAGATGCTACCGTGCCAAAATTTCCTTGTAAATCGATTTCGAAAATGACAAAAATTGACTTTTTTCAAAGTTTAAGGGGCCAGTACTCAGACCCCTATTGACCAACCAGGCTGAAACTTGGTAAGTATGCATAACTTTGAACGTACTTTTATGCTATGAAATTTGTTTTTTGACTTAATGTTTAGAAACACAAAAGGTCAAATAATGTCACAGGTCAAAATTTCAAACAACACCCAGCACTGTATTTCTTAGGTCAATACGGTTCGAATGACATCCTACTCAATGCTCTGCGTTAAATGTCCGGTATTGTTCGTACCATTAGCCAGTGTGCGATCGCTTCAAATAAATCGTTAAAAAGCATGGGATACTGAAGGTTAAAGCTGAAGGGCAGACTTTTCCAGGTCAATACATTCCATTACTTCCCTTGTAGGGCATCCCTGCATTCTTGCGGGCCTTCGCCAGGCTATCTTTCCATAGTGGAAAAATGACGATTTCTGTCTTTGAGGCTGCCACATCCCGTCTGTTCTCCTCACCAAATTCCTCCACCCTATGATCCAGAGCACTGACTTGTTCATTCAAGTCCCCCATTATCGTCTCCATTTATTTCCTTAAGTTTTGGATTTCAGCTTCTAAGTTCCCATTCATCGCCTCCAGCTTCTTTCTCTCGTCGTGAGTTTCAGCTCCCGATTCCAGGACATTTTCTTCCAACAGATTTATTTTAGAGGGTCCTTCCACATCATTTTCTTCGGGATGCGGATACTCAGTGAATGGTTCCATTATGTCGATTCGATTCCACGGGTTCTCAGTTGAGCCAGAGCCAACCACACCCAAAACTTGATCCGAAGATATATTTTTTCCCATTTACTTCCAGCCTTGAATTTAACCTTCAATCAACTTTTTACTTCCTCTTCCTGAAAAATTGAAAATCATGATTCAAGCATTCAATTCACAAGCAACAACAACCGGAACATTTCAACAGCCAGTTACAATTTTATAATCAACTTATACCTCGAACATGGTAATACACTACAATATATATTTAGTTTCTTACTATTCTTTACCTATAATTCTTCTTTCTCAGCCTTTCTAATTCTTTACCTATAATTATTGATAATTAAGCGTTTTGCCGTGTATCAAAGTAATAGAAACTGGTTACTGGATCAGGGACAGCCAGTTGAAAGTATTTACGAAAGAAACCATGAAATGCAATGCAGTTTTTTCATGCACGTGTTTCCCTTCCATTCAAGTTTTTAGCGGTTGGTCGCTCAGGTTTCTCTGCGATAAAGCATTCTATTGTTTTTGTAAGTTTTCTTTGTATTTTCGTCGCGCATGTTTTGTAAAATCCATTCGTGTTTGTCAAATAACGTTGCATAAACGAAACGAAGGATGTATTTTAGATGATTTTCATGCAGGGCTGTATAATTAATTTAATGACCAGAAGTTGGAGAAGTGGACAGTATTATCATGGAGAAATGACGTTTTTTACATTTATTGGTGTGCTTTTTACTTTTGCTATTATTGTGGAATGAAAAGGATGAGCAAAGAAGAATAAATAATAATAAAGTTTCCAGAAAATTTCAATTCGTCATTGTTGAAATTTTAATTATGTTTTAGCAGATATATACAAGGAACAAGGATAAAAATTCATATAAAAATGTTTAAGAGTGACACTAGACAAAATTGTTTAAATTAAATGAAAAGCTTCAATAAACAAATCAAAATTCAACCCATTCCAACAGAGAACAATTGGTTACTTTTGAACATCCTGGACATGTTGCTTCCAAGTTTTGATCCGTTTTTTACAGTATTTATCACGACGCTTGTCGTTCAAGAATTTGCCGCCGCAAAACTTGCAAGGTTGCTTATTATTGATTAGGTCCCCACATGTCTTGAGATGCTGTTTGAACGTGACTTTGTAAGCAAAGGCACGCTTACACTCTCTGCATACTACTTTTGGAGAATCTGAATCTAAATTAGAATTTCATGATCAAGCTGAACTGTAAGTTTTCGGGGAGTGGGGACAGTGAAATTTACCATCCGACTGTCGTGGTAGCCATTCTTGCCTTGTATATTGCCTAGTGGATCGTGACTCACGTTGGCGACGACATTTTGGCCCTTTCCCTGAACTTCCCACTTTCATTGGTTTCTTCCTTTGGATTTCCTTGCTGCGCCAGTCTTGTTCGCGCTATCGTTGATGAGACCCTCTGCATTCGCTACTTCATCTGGATCTAAAATTGTTGCAATTATAAAAATATTTCAATCTCCAATAAAGAGAACTTCATATGTTATTGTTTGACAGCCGTAAAAGACAAATATACCTTCAATAATTAAGCCGGCGTCATAGGATATTTCCTCAACATTTTTGGATCCAGAATGACGGTTAGTGGCCTTACTCACGCGCTTTCGAACAGAAAGAGCAATATGAAGTCCTTTTGAAGCTTTTCTTGAACTCATCGACGTTTGGGTGGTTGTTAACACAGTTTTTTTGGAGAGTACGCTGTGATAGAATCTCCAACTAGCGTTTTTGATCAAGTAGCATTGGTAATAGTTCCTCAGTCACAGTTTTGTGGAGATTTTTCTCCTGGCTCTCCAAACTTTCCACCCTCAGCATAAATCCATTCTTGCTAGTCTGCATCTCGACTACTTTCTTTCAGCGTTTCATTTTCTTTTTTCATTTCATTCACCACCATCATTCTATTCAAATCTGCATTTTAATTGAATTTGCATTGCATTGAAATGACGTCATTTTCTTCTCCCAAACTTTTACATTCATTTACATTTCATTGTAGACTTGCAAACTTCATTGTATATTTATAATAATAATTATGATTTTATTTTGTTTCGATTTCTAATACATTGCAATTAAATTCTGAGGTGATCAGCAGTCCAATTACTTCCCCAAGCTATCAGTTAGTTATTTATAACCTATTTCCAAATACAACTTTTGAATAAACTTTGTTTGGTTTTTAATACTAAAATTTCTATTTTAAATTCAATATTGGTAAATTGTCAGGTTTATTATAATAAAATATGTTTGCTTACAATGGTCCCATTATGGTTTTTTCCAGTTAAAATCACCACTGATGATAAAAACTAAAATCTTAGTATATTATCATATGTGGTATCAAAATTGCAGTAATATTAAAACTACATCTTATACATGTGTGTATTAATTGGATATGTAGGTAATATCATTTTCTATGCCCCTTTCTACATAAATGCTACCATTGAACCCCATAAATATTGTTCCTCCCTTAAATGAAATAGTAGATTAAATATACGGCGTAGGATCTCTATGTAGTTTCACAGCACTTATGTGTAATAGACTGCATTCTGGCAACATACCAAAACAAGTTTTATTGAATGGCGTGCAAATCAATTCAAATGAGCAAAGCATTAAACCGGCGTCAAACGAGTTCCGACAAGTAGGGATCTTTGAACCAAGATACGTCTATACAAGTAAAACCTTGAAAAGACTACTCACACTTTTCAGATAGCTATATCAGTATAGTTTTAGAAAAGATTAAGAGTAGGCGAGGGATTTTCACACTTATAATTAAGATAGGCGGTGGTAAAATTCATAAGGGAATGTTTTACATACGTTTTCATAACTGGCACATGGTGTCCGCAGTGTTATAAATTCTTGTCCCAGACTCTGGAAAATGGAAGTAGATAATTGTATTATTTAATATTTTTTACAAACCTACCAGCAAGCTAAACTTCATTTAGCCACAGTAACAATCAACCAAAAAATCTGACTTCATGGAATACAAAATAGGTGTTACTTGCTCTAAGTTGCTTTCAGGATATAGATACGTAACAGGGCTACTAATTTAGCATATTTAAAGAGTCATGTTTAGGTAGTGGTGGAATTAAAGTTTGCATGTTGGTGGAAAGAGTTCATAAAAAGAGCTGGTACCTTGTATGTTTGTATGTAGCTTGTATGCATCGTCTGGTAGGCATACGTGGGTAGGAGTGGCAAAATATATGTGCCATTTGTTAATGGTAAGCTTGTTTGGGAAGCGTATTTTTTCATTGGCCAAATTAGCATATGACTTTACGAGTCAAAGTTCATGAAAAAAAGGACTTTTCATCAAAAGATTTTGAGGTTGGAACAATGTAACAGAAACCTTTCGCAGAGGCAGTTCATAGTTCATGTTACAAATTCTAAAAGTCTGCTGTGAAACCTTGAAATAAAAGAGCTCAATCGCCCTATGTAGAATATATGGTCATTGGAGTTCACAGCTCACCTTTTTCTTCGCATTCTGGCTTCGTGCCAAAAAAATCTATTCAAACATAATTCAACTGAGTGACGTGCATGCCAATTCCAAAAACTAAAGCATTAATTTATGCCAAACAACTCCAAGACCAGTCGTCTAGACATGTAAAACCTTCATCTTCTACTAGCAATTTTCAAGTAGCCATCAGTACAGTTTAAGTCGTGGTTGAGAGTGAGTGATTGATTTTTCAACGTTTATATTGAAAATTGGTGTTAAGTGTTAGGAAAAAATCACGGTGGAATGCATCACCTTCGTTTTCCTAACTGGCATATGGTTGCCGTAGTGTTATTGCTGCTTTCTCTAGACTCTGGAAAATGTAAGTGGATAATTGTAATTACTATATTGTTTTACATAGGTCAAAAGCCAAAGTTTCCTTTGTTGGCGTAAAATACAGCGTATGATGCATCAAACTAATACTGCTTGCACGGGTAGTTCTTATGTTTATGAATATTTTCCTCCGGAGAAAAATATCATCTCGTAAACGATTTCGCATATTAATTTGGATTGTCACAGGCGGATTAGGTTAGGTTTTAACGTAAATATTTTAACGTATTTATTTTTAGGTTTATATCTATATGTATGAGCAAACCAAGAAGATGTTTCTGATTAAAGTTGAAAGTAAAAAGTAAGAACACATTCCGAAGAATGCATTGAAGCATTAAAACTAAGGTGACCAGACGTCCCCCATTGAGGGGGACAGTCCCCCATTCAAGTTGCCTGTCCCCCGAGAAAAAGTGTCCCCCAAAACGTCCCCCAATGAGAAAAGTGTCCCCCAAAATTATAAATTCGCACAAAATGGTATTTCTGATACCAAAATAGTAATGCTTGTTGAATATTTATAATTATTTGTTAATTTTGTCTCCAAATTTTTTCTTTTCTGACCAAAATTACCAAGTATATTGTTTTTTGTATGTTTTAAAGTCGCTTATGGAAAAACCATCGATGAATAATAGAAATAGAGTGTGCAAAAGCATTCAAAAGTGCTGTTGGGCCTTCGAAAAACTTGTGATTTCAATAACCGTGTATTATTTCAATGAACCGTTATTGCGAAGTATGTTCTACTGATTTGCATGTTCTTGCTAACGAATTTTATTCGAAGGATTTCTAAGGTGTATCCCGGATTGCCTGTATATTTCTTTTTAACTGACGGTTGTCAGCTAACATTCTGCGGTTATTAACCGGCACCCTTTGCAAAAGGGGGTAGGTTCTTATTTTCACAAATGGTGTCTGTCTGTCTGTCTGTGAGCACGATAGCGGCGACACGGGTGAGAAATTTCGAAAATTCTTTTTGGTAAACGATAACTTAGGTCAAGACCTTCCCTGGGAAGCGAGATGGTGGTTATCGGTTATCGATAACCCGGTCAAAGATAAGATCAAATATTTTTAAATAGCAAAGTATAAAGTGTGATACATCAAAATGGTTCTATTTTCTTAGATAAATTCAGTCATGATGTTTTAAAAGTTCTCCGATAACCCCAGCGTGACCTACGAACGTTTAAATGTCGAAATTTCTTAATTTTCGAGATAGCAGCTGAACCATTCAACATTTTCAAATTCTTTCTTCACAAGTCAACAATGTGAGGACATAACTTCAAATTTCGAAATGTTGTCGGGTTTATTTTAATCACGAAAAAATGCGCATTTTCCCTATGTCGATTCCTACATCTACTAGTTACTCCATGTGACAAACTTTCAAAAAATTATTTCACAATTTAAAAGCATTGCGGTTCAGTGGAAGGGAAATAGCCAACAGAGCTACAAAATTTCACTATCAGAATTCATATTAGATACCAAGAATTAGTGAAAGTCTTGTTGCAAACGAAAAAACGGAAATTTAACTATGCGATGCAGAATTACATAAACGCGACAGCTCGAGATCATGTACCTTGAAAATACATTCATACGCATTTAAAAACTTTGATACACCTCCTGAATGATCCCTCCCAACCCCCCTAAGAGATTGCTTTCAAAACCTCTGAGTGATTCTCTCCGTGAGTGACCCCTCCTCTAGAATTTTATTGTTACTTATATGCGGTCAACGGTCACACTGGGGTCACCAAGATCCCATTTATGAACTGTTCTTTCCAGTTGGATGCATCACAACCCATACCTTTCTATGTAAAAAATACTTGACCTTATCATGGTCATAGGTCACGTTGGGGTTATCGAAAACTTTCAAAAATAGTATCACTAATCTATTCTCACCTGTACCTTCATTTTGATACCTTACTATTCAAAAACATTGACCTGACCTGTGACCCAGGAGTTCCCCAGAGCCGATTTGACCCATCTTTGAACTCGACCTTACGTTTGACCTAAGATATCGATTAGTGAAAACAGAATTCAAAAAAGTGAATTCGTTTTTGAGTTATCGTGTGGACAGACGGACAGACGACACCCCGAGTCTTTTCAATATATACCTAAAGGTACATAATAATTGACATTTATATAGACTATATCAAAATGAACACAATTTCTACTTCTACACAAAAAACTTCTAAAATTGGAATTCAATCTCATTTTTCCTTCTGATAAATCCGATTGCTTAATAGATGTTTTCGGAAAATTAAAGAAATAAATTCATAAAAAACGTTCCAACCTGACTGAAAATTGAAAAAATGCCACTGTTAAATAATACATGATTTTAAAAATTTCTGAGCGTCCCCCATTCGGCTTTGGAAAATCTGGTCACCTTAATTAAAACTTTAAAAAATCTTCCTAAGCTGAGTCAAATATGCTTTCTCCGAAGGTTTATAACAGTTTTGCTTTGGTCTATGGCATTTTAAAAGTCAAAAATACATTTGTCTGATACGGAAAACCTTTAAAGTTAAGTAATTAGTAATGAGTGGCATAGGGAGCATATAGCATACCGATATATCACTCAACCATATTAGGAAATTGACACGTACGCATATCTGCAAAATCTGGAAGGAAACATGACAATATCATTGCATTTAGTAGGTTTAATGAATGGCTAGCTTCACCTTGAAACATGAGCAAGTGAATAACTCACTACACCAACGTCACGGCATTCTAATGTTCTTTTCTTATCATTGCCTAAATTCTGGCAGCCCAGCGTGCCAAAAAAGGTTTTATTGAACGACATGCAAGGCAATTCCAATGATCAAAGCATTAAACCGGCGTCAAGCTAGTTCCGACAAGGAGCTAAAGGGACTTTTGAACCAACATACGTTTAGAAAGATAGAGCCTTCAAAAGACTACTGACACTTTTCAGATAGCTATCAGTATAGTTTTAGAAAATTTTGAAAGTGGGCGAGAGGTTTTCAACCATATAATTAAAATAGGTGGTGGTAAAATTCCTGTTTAACATACGTTTTCATACCTGGCACATGGTTGCCGTAGTGTTATTGATTCTTGCCCCAGACGCTGGAAAATGTAAGTGGATTGGATAGTTGTATGATTAATATTTTTTACACAAACCTAGTAACTTTATTTCGCAATATAATCAATCAGCTGTGTACTCAATCAAACTGACTCCATGGAATAGCAAGTAGGTGTCACTTGCCCAAGAGTTCTTTCAGGTTATAGATACTTAACAGGGCTACTAATTTAGCATAGTTAAAGAGTCATGTTTAGGTAGTGGTGGAATTGCGGTCTGCATGTTGGTGGAAAGTGTTCATAAAAAGAGCTGGAACCTAGCCTGTACGCATCATCTGGTAGGCATATGAGGGTAGGAGTTGCAAAATATACGTGTCATTTGTTAACGGATAGCTTGATTAGGAAGCTTATATTTTTATTGATCAAAACAGCATGACTTAATGAGTCAAAATTCTTGATAACAAAATTCATTGAAAGATTTTGAGGTTGGAGTAGTTTTAAAAAAAAACATTTTGCAGAGTCAGTTCATAATTCATTATACAAATTCTGAAGTCTGTAGTGAACCACTGAAACATAGGAGTAGCTATATCAAATTAAGTGAAATATCGTCACTGGTGTTCACAGCTCACCTTTTCCTTCACATTCTGGCAACGTGCCAAGCAATAGTCTTTAAAAATAGTTTAACTGAATGACGTGCATGCCAATTCCAAGAACCAAGCATTAACTGGTTGCAAAGAACTCCAAGATACGTCGTGTAGACATGTAAAACCGTCAACGTTTGCTAGCAGTTTTCAGGCAGCCATCAGTACGGTTTAAGTCATGGTTGAGAGCAAGTGAGCAATTTCTCAACGTTTATATTGAAAATTGGTGTTAGAAAAGTTACATTGAAATGCTTCACCTCCGTTTTTATAACTGGCACATGGTTGCCTTAGTGTTATCGTTGCTTTCCCCAGACTCTGGAGAATGTAAGTGAATAATTTTAATTACGGTTTTAAGTACGTCAAAGTCCAACATTTCCTTTTTCGTCGTAAAATATAGAGTAGGATGCATCAAATTAAAGCTGGTTGCATGGGTAGTTCTTTAGTTAGTTTTGCCACAATAATTTTATCTTGTGAATCAGTTCTTACGGAGAAAACATTTCATCTCGTAAACGGTTTCATATGTTAGTTTTGATTGCCATAGGCGGATAGGGTAGGTTTCAACGCATACGACAGTTCGTATAACCAAACAAATAAGACGCGTTACTAGTTAAATTTAAAAGCAAAAATTCATTCAAAAAAATGCGCTGAAGCATCAAAAGACTCTTGCTAAGCAGAGTCTAGTATGCTTTTCCCGTAGTTTTCCAAAACCATATCTTTGGTTAACGGCTTTCAAAAGCCAAAAGTACTTCCTCTGAAGTGGCCTTACTTTGAAAGCTAAGTATGCAGTAATGAGAGGCATATGGAGCATATAGCATACCGATATATCACGCAATCATACTAGGAAACTTGACATGTAGGTATATCTGCAAAAGCTGGAAGGAAACATGACAATATAATTGTATTTAATAGGTTTAATGAATGGCTAAAAAATTAATCTAGTTTCACCTTGAAACAGGAGCAGATCAATGACTCACTATACCAACGTCACGGCATTTTCAAGTCCTTTTTTAATCATTGCCTAAATTCTGGTAGCGTGCCAAAAAAAAAGTTTTACTGAATGACGTGCAAGCCAATTCCTATGATCAAAGCATTAATCCAGCGTCAAACTTGTTCCGACAAGGAGCTTTAGTGGCCTTTGAGCCTGGATATGTCTAGACAGGTAAAATGTTGAAAAGAGTAGTGACTCATTTCAGCTAGCTATCCGGATTGAGAGTAAGCGAGGAATTTTCAAACTCATAATCAAAATAATTAGTGGTAAAATTCCCAAGGGATTGTTTTACATACGTCTTCATAACTGGTACATGGTTGCCGTGATGTTACAATTCTTGTCCCAGACTCTGGTAAATGGAAGTAGATAATTGCATTATTAATATTTTTTACAAACCTAGCAACAAGGTAAACTTCATTTAGCCATATTAACAATCAACCAAAAAAACTGACTTCATGGAATAGAAAGTAGGTGTTACTTGCCCTAAGTTGCTTTCAGGATATAGATACTTAACAGGGCTACTAATTTAGCATATTTAAAGAGTCATATTTAGGTAGTGGTGGAATTGCAGTTTGCATGTTGGTGGAAAGTGTTCATAAAAAGAGCTGGATTCCTGCTTATACGTATCTTCTGGTATGTAGATGGCAAAATATACGGGTCATTTGAGCATCTTCATTATTAAGCAATGAAATTGCTTCTTAAGAATGAAAAATTTCTCTTCTTGGGTGGCTTGTAGGGTGAAAAGTCATAATCATTCTAAAATTTTGTTCAATTGGGGGAGGTTGTAGAGTGTCAGATGTAGAGTGGAGTGTCATAATCATAATGAAAATTTGGTAATTTGGGGGAGAGGGTGAGTGTCAAATGTAGAGTGAAGTGTCATGTCATAATGAAAATTTTGTCATTTGGGAGTCTTGTAGAGTGTAGAGCTTAAGTGTCATGTCATCAAAATGAAAATTTTGTCATTTGGGAGTTTCGTAGAGTGTAGAGCGTAAGTGTCATGTCATCATAATGAAAATTTAATGTGTAACGGGAGGATAAGCCCGTTCCCGAATTTTGACCAACTGGCTACTATCCGTTGGCATAAAAGTTAAATTATATAAAAACCGTAATCTGTTTTCCTCTTGAATTTCATACCATTATAATCAGGGAATATTGGTGTATGTGTGTGCGCTACGGCTAAGAGAAAAATGCACAAATTATCTCAATAAATGACTTTGAAGTTTAAAATTTGGAAATATTGACCAACTCATATAGTGAGATAAATCGGTTAAATGGAATAGAATAATGCGTAGTTGGCGCTATATGTTACCAGAAATAATTCACAATTCACGGAATAGATTATAGGGAGACGATTGACTTTTATTAAAGTGTAGAGAGTGATTAAAGTAAAGAGAGTGTAATTATTGTGAGTAATGTTGGATGCTTGATGTACATGTTGTATGGGTTACTTAACAACACTTGCAAAATGTACACGCATCCTATGAACGTAGGATATGGAAAATCACACTCCAAAAGCTTTGGATCATACTGCCCTTTGACTTCGTCCTACGCAATCGGGTCTTTAGAGTAATTTTCGACCGAGAGTGAAAGGGTGTGTGCTTTAATTGGAAAATTGAAATATGACCACTAATTTTAATCCTATAGCTATTTTAGTTTCAAAAATACGGAATGCATGGAAAATTAAACCTCACACTAAATGCCATCAGACTTCATGTACATGCTTGATGTTCATTTTGTATGGGTTACTGCACGTGCAAAATGTACATGCATCTTAATTATGTGTGTTAGGAGTCATACAAATCCAATTGAAGGAGATAATTGCTGCTTTTGTAACACTTCAGCACTAAAGCTGACTACCC
The DNA here is from genome assembly GCA_964034955.1 of Orchesella flavescens. Lineage (NCBI taxonomy): Eukaryota > Metazoa > Arthropoda > Collembola > Entomobryomorpha > Orchesellidae > Orchesella > Orchesella flavescens. Next base: position 7,852,396 of record OZ035953.1, read on the forward strand.
ATGTCAAAGATGTGGACTTGCTATATTCCAAACTTGCCATATAGTTATATAGTTTAATTTTTTAATTGCATAGAAAAATAATTAAACAAGCACAAAGTAAAAAGTCACAGCCGAAGAAGTGCATTTGACGGAAAAGGTTTAAATAAATTTTGGTCAATTCACTTCTGCAGAACATAAATTGACATGAGCACATACAACATATTATGATGATTATTGAATTATGTCGTTGATCATTGAATCAAGAACAAAAGAAAGATATATCGCTCAACTATAGTAGAAAACTTGACATTTTGGCATATCTGCAAAAGCTGGACGGAAATATCATCATATATGGTATTTATATAGTAGAGTTAATGAATGGCTGGAAAATAAATCTATCATCACCTTGAAACATAAGAGCATAGCAGTTCCATCACTCACGCTAGAACTTCACTACATTTTAAAGCTCTTTTCTTAGTATTACCTTTATTTTGGCAGCGTGTCAAATATTCTCTTTGCAGCTGGAATTGGCTGTGGATATGCTTGGTCGTTTTTTCAGGGCTTTGGGAAACATGGTTATTGGATCTATATTAATCGTGATAAAAACAAACTACAAGCTTTAAAAATACCTTTCAAATAACCGGCTTAGATTACGCTAGAGATGTATCGAAACACTATGCAATATGTTATTTATCAACTTCAAGTTATGAGACACGCTATAATAGGATTTTCAATACTTAAAATAAGTATATTATATAATACAATTATATGAACAATAAAGCATGCGCTGTTCTAATCACCCAAAAATCTAGCATGACGTTAGAACGAGACGTGACGAATTAAATCTATTCTTGCAACGTGTCACAAAAAAAAACATTTTATTGAATGACGTGGAAGCCAATTTCTATGATCAAGTCATTAATCCAGCGTCAAACAAGTTGTGACAAGGAGCCATAGGGGCCTTTGAACCAAGATATTTCTAGACAGTTAAAATGGTGAAAAGAGTACTGACTCATTTCAGCTAGCTATCCGGGTTAAGCGAGTAAGCGAGGAATTTTCAAACTCATAATTAAAATAATTAGTGGTAAAATTCCCAAGGGAATGTTTTACATACGTCTTCATAACTTGTACATGGTTGCCGTGGCGTTATCAATTCTTGCCCCAGACTCGGGAATATGAAGGGGGATAATTGTATTATTAATATTTTTTACAAAACTAGCAAGAAGGTAAATTTTATTTAGCCATATTAACATTCAACCAAAAAAACTGACTTCATGGAATAGAAAGTAGGTGTTGCTTGCTCTAAGTTGCTTTCAGGTTATAGATACTTAACAGGGCTATTAATTTAGCATAGTTAAAGAGTCATGTTTAGGCAGTGGTGGAATTAAAGCTTGCATGTTGGTGGAAGGTGTTCATAAAAAGAGCTGGAACCTTGCTTATCCGGATCTTCTGGTAGTCATATGCGGGTAGGAGTGGCAGACGGCACGTGTCATTTGTTAACGGTTAGCTTGTTTAGGAAGCTTATGTTTTTCTATTTCTCAAATCAGCATGACGTAACAAGTCAAATTTCATATTCTTTCGTCCGCTGTAAAATATTAAAACATAAGAGCAGCTCAATGCTATGTAGAATATCGTTACTGTAGTGGATTTCACAGTTCACTTTTTCATTCTGGCAACGTGCCAAAAAATAATTCCACTGAATGGCTTGCATGCCAATTCCAAGAACCAAAGCATTAACTGATTGCAAAGAACTCCAACCCCGTCGTCTACACATGTAAAACCTTCAATGTCTACTAGCAGTTTTCAGGTAGCCATCAGTGCAGTTTAAGTCGTGGTTTAGAGTGAGTGATTGAATTTTTAACATTTATATTGAAAATTAGTGTTAAAGGTTAGAAAAAATCACGGTGGAATGTATTACTTTCGTTTACATAGCTGGCACATGGTTGCCGTAGTGTTATCGTTGCTTTCCCCAGACTCTGGAAAATGTAAGTGGATAATTATAATTACTATTGTTATACATAGCTCAAAAGCCAGGCCTTCCTTTTTTGCCTTAAAATATAGTGTACGATGCATCAAATTAAAGCTGGTTGCATGGGTAGCTCTTAAGTTAGATTTCATTTTGTGAATGATTTCATCCTATGAATCTGTTCCTCCGGAGAAAATATGTTATCACGAAAACGGTTTTATATATTAATTCGATTGTCACAGGCGGATAGGGTAGATTTTAACACATGTTACAGGTTCAAGTAAAAAAATCATTTAGAATAATGTATTGAAGCATTAAAAATAAAAAAACACTCTTGCTAAGTTGAGTCAAATATGCTTTTCCCGACGGGTTTTTGTAACAGGTTTGCTTTGGTCTACGGCTTTTTAAAGGTCAAAAGTACATTTGTCTGACGCGGCCTAACTTTGAAAGATAAGTAAGTATACAGTAATGAGTTGCGTATGGAGAATCTAGCTTATCGATATGTACTACTCAACCATACTAGGAAACTTGACATGTAGGCACATCTGCAAAAGCTGGAATGAAACATGACGATATAATTGTATTTAGCAATGGCTGGAAATAAATCTATCTTCACCTTGAAGCTTATGAGCAGTTCAATCACTCACTCTAAAACGTCACTACATTTACTGTCACGCTCTTTTCTTATCATTGCGTATGTATTTTTGCAGCGTGCGAAACATATTCTTTTGCGTATGCTTGGTCGTTACTAGAATGTTAATGTTTAACAAATAAATGAAATGGCTATATATTTATAGGTGTAAGACGATCTTTCATACAACGTCTGCATTGGCACGAATTTGACTCGGATCCACCGATTCAAGCAAGGGCCTCTGTCACGGAACGTAAGTGACCTGTTAATTTTAACATAATTAATTAAAATAAATTTTACTCTTGCTAATAATCTTTCAAGGTGATCCGTTTTTTGCACCTCAAATTGGTATCAAAAGATTCATTTTCTAAATCTATCAAGAGAAATTGAAGTGCAATTTTTTTTGTGATACACCGAAAATGGCTAAACATGAAAGATGATTTTATTTCCTGTTACGTTTCCAGGCTGCTCATTCTTCTGTCTTGACGCTGCTGCTTGTAAGAAAGCCCTATGCCATTATGACTACAAACATATGCATTGTTATGAATCAAGTGCACTTGGTAAGAAATTTAAAAATATTATTTTATAATTAATAAACAACAAGTCACTTCTTATTATTTTAAACTCTATATAGCATCTAATGTTGTATTGGTACTATGTACTATGAATTTTATTAACACCTGGTTCCAATTTATTATCTCCAATTTATTTGGCCTAATTGTGTTTGATATCATCATACCATATTTAAATATTGCAAAACATGTTTTATTTCCACAGGTTTTCAATGCTTTAACTTTTGTATTTTACTTTGCAGCTGAAGCATCCAAAATTGTGTATCCGTTTGACATACGAGGTAAGACAACTTTATCAAAATATCTTAAAACTTTTGTTGTTTTGGTTCTCTGCATAAAAGAAAGCCGATTGGGCCTGTGTCATATAATTTCCAAACAATAATAGGAAAAATGAAACGATTGAAATTGAAAGCTCAATGCAGGTTAATACATGTCTCACAAAACAACAGATTTGTATTGCATTTCAAACTTGTACAAAACTAGCGTAAATCCTAATTCTGTGCAAAAAACACTTTTGATTTACATCAATTTGTTTTGGCAAAAAGATATAACTTACACTGGTATATGAATTAATGGTTTTCAAACAGATCTCAAGCAAGATCAATTCCTAAAATCCACATATTTATATGTTTCACTAGCTAACTACTCTGAATGTGTAAATGTTGGTGCAAAACAACATTTTGATTCTGACGGCTACCCATTTTATACTGACTCTGGACGTCGGTTAACCGCTGGGACTAGGCATGCAACAAAAAATGAAATACAGGGCGCTAAAGATGTTGATCAATACATATTCCAAACACAAAGGCGGAACCCAGTGTTAAAATATGACATCAGACCAGTTGGGGGCAAGGGACATTTTCAACTACGAATGTTGTGGGCAGAATGGGAAACAAATCGAGTGAGTCTCAGTTTTGTTAGCATTAAATATTTTAGATCCTGTAAGATCTAGTGCCATTTAAGAAAGCCTAAGAAAATAAAACAAAAACGTTAACCATTCGGCAGCAGTGTTATATTGCTATGTTTAAAAAAATGTATCATTTGTCTTACCGTTTTGTTTAGTCGATTACCATCAAATTCAACGGTCGTCATTATATCAAGCGAGGACTTAACATTCTGGCGGAAGTGGGCATGAACACGGCATATGTTCTGGAGTTTGCTTTTAAAATACAATCAAAACGTGTACTTGTAATTGGACAAGAAAGTCCGTTCAGAAGTCCAAATATAAGGCTGGAACTCGCTCACCCCACTCTAGATACACCCAAATATGCTACTTTAAACGGAATTTGTGCAACTCGTATGCACGGTAAGTAAAGTATTTACACTTCTACGTTTTAATGAAAAAAAAATTTGCTGGTTCTTAAAGTCTAAAGTCTTAAATATGTTATTACTGTTGTTATTGTACTTCGTACGAAATATATTTTAGCCATTTTTAAATTAACTGATTTCTAAAATTTTAGCGGCAGTAACCAATCTACAGTAAATTTTCATGAACTTTTTATTAATGGTTTTAGATTGCACTGCGTATTGTGACAATCCCGTGGAATGTAATAAACTGGCTGGTTGTTTTTATGACGCTACAACTCAACATTGCCTAACGGAAAATAACCAAGCAACATGTAAGTTTGTAGTTTTTTGTTTGTAGTAAAAGAAAAAAGTAGTAAATTCCAAAAAAGTTGTCATAATGTACTGAATTATGTGTTTCACACAGCTTGTGACTATTTTAACGGTCGAAAAATGGCTTGTGAACGTCAGGGTTGTGAGTACTGTTGCGGAAATAATACTTGCGTTGAGCACGGTTTAGCAGGTAAGTAATTTAGATTACCTACACCTTATCACATGCTTGAAATATGAAATAACACTATGAAAAATTTAAATCACTCCACACTTTTTCAACAGGTTCAGATTGCAACGTTGGATGCAACCAGTTTTGCGCAAGCGAGTCAGATTGTAACAAACACGGTTGTAGCTTTCATATGGATACAGGAGCATGCAAGGACAGGGAAAGAAGTATGTGTTTTTATCTTTCTGTCATATTTTAATCAAAACTAATTATTATATCATGAGTATGTGACAATAATTTGTGCTACAAATCACTAGGATTAAAATAGTTTCAATTTAGTAAAAAACGATACGATTTCTTTTTTAACTTTTCAGCTTGTGAATATCTGGTAAATGCAGCACATGATCCGCTTGAGAACTGTTTGGCATGTACTGGCAGTCAATGTTCTTACATTTTGGACACCGAACCCCATTCTTGTGTTCCACATGAACGCGTCGATAACAGGACTTGGGGAGTAACATACTATACAACCAAAGAACAATGCAATTCGGGTAAGTTTTAAAATCTTTTCTATATTTTAGTCATTGTGCAGCCAATTAGAAGTCTTGTGAAAATACTTAAAAATTTTTGCCAGCTAAAACAAAGATTATTGATTTGATGAACTAATGATTTATTTCTCCGTATTCTTGCAGACTGCAAACTACACCTTTCCAACGAAACTAAAAGCATGTGTTTGGGATGTCTAAGGGGAAACAACTGTGTGCTAAAATATGATGCGTGTACGGAAGATCCAAATCCTCCAGAGTGTCTGCCAAGAGCAACAACAGGACTTCACAGTATCAAACCCGGGCAGGCATTAGTACAAAATGCATCTGGCTGCTACAAAGGTAAGCATATAGTAATTAAGCCACAATTGTTGTGCCGGATCGTACTTAATTTAACACTTCTGCATTTTGCTCATTTACAGTTTGTAAAAAACATTTAAACGACGCTGTAAAATGCAGAAACAGTGGATGCAATTATTGCTGTTCAACGGGTCTGTGCTATGCCGGACATGAAGAAGGTATGTTATATGCAATTTTTCTCATTTTCGCATCACGCTGTTGTAATATTATGCAAGTTAAGGCCCACAGGAAATGGTTCAGCCTGCAAATTGTTTTAAATAAGTTGTTTCTTTCAAGTTAAATAATTTTTACGTCCACTAGATCCAGAGTGTCCCTCCGGGTGTGGAAATTTGTGCGATTCGGAAGATGATTGTGTAGAGCTTGGTTGTTTCTACGACCAAAATACAAACCAGTGCATTGACAACCGCACAGGTAATTCTTTATTGTTTTCCCACACCGTAACATTTATAATTGCATTGTCAGTTTAGTCATGCAAGTTTAAATTATGTATGTACAACGCCATGGTTAAATTATTTTTTGCAGCTTGCTCCCAACTAAACGGTGACAAAGAAGAGTGTTTGGCCCGAAATTGTGACTACTGTTGCAAAAAGAAACTATGTATACCAACAGAATATACTGGTAAGTCATTTTAAAGTTCCCAATTGTAAAAAGCTTTTAAAACCAAATTATTATTACACTATTTGGTTTATTCACAAGGACAGAAACCAGGTATAAGGAGAAAATGTACATAGAAAATGATTTTCATTATAGTTTGCATTAGAAATAAAAAGTTGATAGTTAAAATGATTTTTCAAGATCAGTGATTTAAAATAAAACTCATTCCATATTGAACATTTTTAGCTGCAGATACTACACGCGAACACCCACCACATGTAGTAACAATGCCGGGAGGTCGTCAGGGCGGTAAAGGTAAGGTTCAATGATGCTTTACGGTTTCATTTTAAATCCTGATAGATTGTTATTTAAGTGCATCAAGAATCGATAGACAAGATTATTTTAAGATTTTTTAAATTTATTGATGGGGTATTGCAGGGAATATAAGTAGAAATGCTTCAGTTTTTTCTGAGAAATCAATTAGTTTTACTTAAAAAGGAATGGTCATGTTAGTACCCTCGGGATTTGGCTGGAAGTTGGCGTGGAGAGAGATTTTGATAAAAAAAAACTAAGCCACCTAGTGGTTCGACTCCATGGCCACGTTTTTTCGAGTTACAATAAAAACTATTTTTTTCGTCCGGGTTTTCGAAATTTTCAGTTTTCTTTATGTGATTTAACGTGGAGAAAGTTTTGTTAAACATGCTTTGCTTTGCTAATAATTAAAATTCCACAAAATTCGAAAAATTGGTCAAACTCAAATATTTTGATTACAAAAATGAGGGAAAATAAAAGTATTTTATTATGAAGAAAATTTGACCCAAAAAAGCCCTTTGAAGTAATATGTAAACAACCATCCGTGTTTTGAAAACTTAAATTCGGCTCTTTGCTAGCGCTGTAACTCAGAGATAGTTTGCCATGGAGACCTCACACCTCGTGTGAGTTAATTTTCTAGTATTAGCTTCGTTCGTGCAAAATCTCAGCCAATTCCGTGGGGGGTAAATACCTGACCATTCATTCCCTCGTTAGATTATTTGCTGCAATACCCCACAAATTATGTTGCTTTCAGATTGCAAGAATAAATTAAATAATCGTATGAATTTTTTAATCACAGGAATACAAAATTGTTTTGTTAATTGGTGTGTATTAATTTTCACAGATCGTTTTCATAGTAAGTGCCACATTGAACTGGATGGCCATCATGTTGCGGGTAAAGACGCCTGTAACGCAGCCAATGGAGCTTATACTGGAAATTTTGTGGAGGGAGGATGCCCGCATAATCATTACAAATACGAATGCTCTAAAATAAGTACGTGCTAGCTATTATTTTTTCATTTATTTAGTAGCCTTTAAGGTCGTATGGGGTACAGCTAAATGTTAAAATTTGAGACGAGTAATGCTATCAAAATTTATTTTCTGAAAATTAAAAAAGTTTAACAATTTGTTAAATCCGCATGATTTCAAATCAAAGGCATTACTCGTGTTTGGCCACTTTAAGTTTACTTCAATTTTTCAACTGAAGATCACAAAAGTATCTTTCGTAAGTTCAAAAAAGGATTGCATTTGTTGCATTGCTTACTTTTAGCTTGTAAGAATCTACGAAAGAAATGGGTTATTGAATGTTCATGCCGTTCAGGCTATGCATTAATGCAATGGTAGGAGTATAGTTTGGTGGTTAGATGAATGTATATTCGAATAGAATGATAGTTACTTCAATCCTTGATATTTTTTAATATGACAGTTCCGTTTTGGAGTAATTGTATATTCGGTGGTCGGGATTTGAGGACAATTGGAGAAAGTACCTGTGAAACTTTTGGATCCAAATTTGAAAATGAGGTGTCTGGAACTAATTGTACTGATGGAAGCTACAGATTTCTATGCGGAGACGGTACCTTTAACTTTCAATTTAATATGGCATAAATATGTTAAAACACCGTGTTTCATATTGGTTATCATCCTACTATTAATAAATTTCAGGGACTTACACACCGGAAGGCAATGTTATAGTTCAAGGGGTCGATGGTCGGATCCTAAGTCGGCAAAAACGTTCAAGAATTTGTAAGAAATTATGACGACAGTTTTTTAAGTTCTATACTTCAATAAGAATTCGTTAATATATTGCTCATTGGATTAACATTTACACAAATTTGTTAGAACGGTGCTATAGCATCTATTTGGATTATTTGGTTTCCTCAAATAATCAATAGTTATTAGCATCTACGAAATAAATTTATTCATATGCATTAACATAGCTTTTGCATTTGTTTTTCCTTTATACAGTTAGTAATCGTGGCCTTCGGGAATACCAATGGAACATCGAACGATGTGAGTTTCTTTAAAGCCAGTGTATTAATATGAAGAAGTTTATGTGTTTTTTGGCATTCAGTAGACAAAGTAAAAGTCGAATGGTTTTAAAATAACATAACAGGATCTTAGTTGCAAACTAAATATGTAAATATACAAATGAGGAAGATTTACCAATTTAGTCATTAGATGTTTTATATATGAATGTTTAAAAAAATATTTTCATGTATGAGATTTACAATTATTTGTGTCAACATGCGCTCCAGACAGGGAGTGAGCAAACTTCGAGATTTTCTTTTTAGCGAAATAGCCTAAAACCTATCGAAGGGATGATGGTAGTTGTTGAAAAAATAAATAAATTACAACTTATTGATTCGTCGTGTTTTAATAGGGTTAGGAGAGGCTAGTGCAGCCAGACAAGTTTTTGGAAGGACAGCCATAAGTAAGTGCTACATAATTCGAATGCGTTCGGTTAAAAAGAGATATATTTGGACAGTGGAGTAGTAATAAACAATGTAAAAATTGAATGAAAACTTGTGCCCCACAATGTGAGAAAAAACGGTTTTCAAAATTCATTTATGAATGTATTTACGAAACTGTCATAAAATTGGATTTTCCAGTTACCAGTTCGTTTTAACACCTCATGGTTAAGTAATATAACAAATACCGATGAGACTAAATGTAACATTAAGGAAGTAGTAGATGTAATGTGAAACTTAACAGTTCCGTTAATTTATTGCAAACCTTGAATTTAATCCGATAACTTGTGACGTGTTTTGGTGAGCTTGAATATAGAAAGGAATATGACTATGTACTACCAATATCAACACAAGAATTTATAGAGCAATAGGATGCGTGAGGTTCTCAGCAGTAATAATAACTGTAATGCGAAAGCACGTTAGATTAGTTTGTTACTAAAGAATAGTGTCATATCTTATTAAGTCTTATATCATAAGATAACATTTATACAATCATCCTTAACGCGAATCCAACCATATCCTGTCCAGGATTAGGTCCAACCAGTCCAGGTTGCAAGGGAATAATATTTGCACACTGTCCAGTGTGAAGCGTCGGTAGTCCAACCAACGTGACCGCTCAAAAGAGAATAAGCTAATGTATGTGTGTACAACGTTCCTTAAATACTAACGCGTTGAGTTGGAAGTTGAGTTGACCTACATTAAAGTTGAGTTGAGATTTGAGTTGGTTGCTGCGCAAGTCCACACATGCGTTCAGTCAACCAAGAATTATGTTTGAATAACTTAGGATTAGGATTACCATTGCTTTAAATGCAAATGGCTAAAGACTTACATATTTACTTTTTCACTATTTTGTTCCGTAGCATTGCACTCTTGGACAATGCTACGGTATTAACCTTACAAACTTACGAATCGAGAACGATCAGTAAGGCTCCCACTCTAGTTAAAAATGAGTTTTCGAGTATTAGAAAAACTGTTGAATGCATGATTTTTGTTTTGTATAGAATGTGCTTCAAATTGCATGGATGCTGCATCGTGCTACCAGAAAGGGTGTGACTATGACTATCACATAATGCATTGCGTCGATCCCTCAGAAATTGGTAAGTTTTTTTGTGAAGTTCCTATAATGCTTGAAATACAAAATAATTAACGGTGTCAAACAATGCAAGTAAGAATTCCGTATATTTATGACCTCGACTGTAATAACATACGATTTGCATACAAATGTTGCAATAGAAATCTTATTGTTTGAAATAACTATTTTTGTTATTACCAATAAAAAAAACTTTTTCATAACATTTATTTTGTCTTACTTGAAATAGGAGTGTTTCAAGACATCGATTATGGAACAGAGGCACCACGTAAGTTTTTTTTAGTGAAGTACTAAATATGATATGTGTATCATAAAAGTGACTTTAATCGAGGCTTTAAAAAATATAAGGCAGACGTAGCAACAGTATCAATATCAAATATAGGATATTACATATCTTATAAATGTTTAAGACAAATTTTTATTGAATCATATTTATTTTGAAAAAACCGCATTTTCTACAAGTCGATTTGGGAAAGTGAACAGCAAATATGAAAATGAAAATTAGCGGTAATCCTGTGTGAATTTAGTCAAAGAAACTTGTGCTGTTTTGTTATTCGTAATATAAAAGGAAAAGTAACGTACTAATAGAAGACTCATCAAATTCACAAAATTACACCAAGTTTTTAATTAATTCGATATGTCGCTGCCACATTCATAGATTTCCTAAAATTCAAGTAATGAAGTGACTGGTTATTTTTCTTGTGTTATTCAAATAAACGTATTGCTGTTTTGCAACACATTTTTCTTTCAGAATATACCGCGGAATGTCTAAATGTTGGTGGAAATCCGCATGAAGATATATACGGATATAAATACGACGGTGACTATCTAAAGGATACCACGACACTTCATCCAGACGCTTATGATTATCCTTCAACAACTAAAGTTTCTAGAACGCATGGACCTGATAAATATCTATACCTAACAGAAAGACAATCGAAGACTTTCTATCATCACATGAAACTTCGTGGTGGTGACGGGAAGTTTCAGCTTCGCTTACATTTTAGTGAGCTGATGTTTACGACCAAAGGACACCGGGTAAGCAAAAATGAAAATACAACAATCAATTAACTTTCATTTTTTTATTATTATTGGACCCATATCAGCATCCTACACAAACAGTCCGTGCTCAGACCTTATATATAAGGTCTTGGACCTTATGCATAAGGTCCAAAAAAACTCTTATGCAAATTTTGCATAAGATTTAAAAAATTAATTTTCAGAAATCGGTTACAGTGTTACGGTATGTGAAAAAATAGAATTTCCACGGTCAATTATTTTTAAATTCGCTTAAATTAAGTGTAAAATTTGTTTTATAATTTTAGACCTCATAATGTTTTGTTCAAAAATTATTTTCAATAAAAACGATTTTTGGACCTTATTATAAGGTTCAGCCCGGCTATTTTTGGACCTTATGTATAAGGTCTGAGCATTGACTGACAAAGGTTGTTACGCTGAATGGATGAAATTGCATACAACTTCAATTATTATTAAAGTAAGTGTTAGATAATAACAGCATTAACTGCTAAAAAGTACACAAGTCAGAATAATAAACATTAGGGTATAGCACGTAATAACATTATTCATAACATCATCAATAGCATTTAAGTCACAATAATCGTCGTTTTTTGTGCAGTTTTCTTGATAATTGGTAGATAATACACTGTCGGTACAATCTGTTTATAATTTATTGTTTATAGTCATTTGAATGTGAGATCAACCAACTACAATATGCACTTTCGTAAAAAAAACGGTTTATAAAAATTTCTTACTAGGCAGGAGTCAATGTGTTAAAGTTTTACTTCGGCATCATAGATATCATACCTCATGCTTGCATATAGACATACATTGTACTGTCAAAATACATGTACTACGTTGAAATACCAGAGTTAAAGACTCCTCAAGATTCCGACTTGATCATTAAAATCAATTGAAGAACCAGGAAGGAAAGTTTTAAAAGGCCAAACACAAACAATTGCAAGTACAAACCTACATGCTTAACCAACATGTTTTTTATTACAGAAACTACATATTGAAATAAATGATGGAACTACATTAAAAGATGAATGGGATATATTTTCTGACGTTGGACATGGACGCGCTGTGATACTTGAGTATCCGTTTGTTGTAACAGAAGGAAATTTGTACTTGAATGGGAAAAAAACCGCAAACAAAGTTAGTACTGTATTGCCTTTATATGTTCGGGGACAAAACACACATGCATTGGCACAAATAAATGCAGTTTGTATAATTCGAATGCCACGTAAGAAATTTAGTATTTTCGTTTATCAGTAACCCTTTTAATTGATTTCTGGCGGATGTATTAACAAAAAATACGTTATTTTCCATAAAACTATTCTCTTAGATTGCACAGGATTTTGTGACAACGTCGATGCGTGTAATGCTCAACCAAATTGTTTTTACCATGTAGCAAGGCAACATTGTTTACCAAAAAGCCGTCTCTTAGCTGGTAAGTAAGAATTATAAATTGATGTTTCCGTTTTGAATTAAAGGAATTTATAAGAGAGTTTAATTTCGTGTAGTAACACGGTGAAGTAAGTGAACAAAAATAATAAGCTGGAACTCTTTGTCATGTTAGACCAAGGCTGTCGTTTTTTCGTTTCCATTTTGCCCATTAACCGAAACGATAAACGCGATTTCCTTTTATTGCCATGAAACGATTATTGCTTCTTTCGTGTTGCAAACACTAAAACACTGAACGTGAAATTATTTGTTTCTCTAAACTCGCATTGCCGTGTTTTGCATAATTTACTTGTGGATTTGTAATCTTGGATGCAACTCATGATTATTGATGTGCATAAAATGCATAAAATGTTCCACTACATATGTTTATGTATGCACACAAAAAATACGCAGATATTACGCAAAAACTTGTAGTTACAAAAATCATTTAAGATGCTGCAATTTTTAATTGCTTTCAATCATTAAACACCACCTACTTCTAATAGTATTAAATGTATGGTTACGCATCGCGTCGTTAATTAGGTTTGGTTAACATTAGGGGCATAATTCTTTGGATATGAAAATGACACAAACCCTTGTATTTTATTATTCCACATAGTTTGCGAGGAATACGATTTCGACAAACCCGGCTGCACGGAACAAGGCTGCCAATTTTGCTGCAAAACCAATTATTGTCACGACGTACTGCCCCCAGGTAATCTGTTTTTCTTACGATTGGTAGAAAATAATAGACTCAAAAATGTATTTAACCGCGATAAAATGCACTCTCATTTTTTGTCTTTTAAATATTTTTTAACAGATATCGGTTGCAATGACGGTTGCGGAGCATTTTGCTTCGAAGAAAACCAATGTATTTCAGCGAACTGTAAATACGATCAAGATTATAAATTTTGTGAGGACAAAGTCGTCGGTAAGAACCAAACAATTACTAAAGGTCAATGGTTTGACGAAGAGTAAGCAATTAATGAAGTTGCAAGTTTAAACAACATGTACTTTCTGGCATCGAAGTATATTTGGTTTTGATAATTCGTTACTAACTTTAGTAACTTAAGTATGAAAGCTTTCAAAAAATGAACCCTTGATATGGAACATATTATCTAATAAAATAGAAACAAAAACATTGGAATAGTTAATCAAGCTGGAAATTTATAGTCCAGTAATCTTGGCATCTATTAGTACTGATGATTTTAAGGTTTTACAATTGGATTTTTCAGTCTGCTCAGAACTTGTGGATGGGATTCGGGATCTTCGTGAGCAATGTGAAGCATGTGTTCTGGGTAAGTGTGCGTATGTAATAGCCAAGGATGAAGTATATTGCGTGGAAAGATCGTTACCGCTGTCAACCTTTGAAAATGTCTTTAAGTACTATAACACCACTGGAAGCTGTGATGCAGGTACGTTTTAAAAAAATTATCAGCTCTGTTAATGATGCAGTAATCCTATTGTTTTGCAAAATATTACGACTTATTTTCATAAGAAAGGAAAATGCAAGAGGACATCATTACTTGCTATGCATTCACAAATATCTATAAATAAATAAAATCAAATAATTTGAAGAAGAAAGTTGCTCTGGTCGAAAGCACTTTTTTGTGTGAAATTCTTTAGTATTCATCAACAATAATTTATATTAAAATGCCTTAAAATGGATTATGATTTTAAACTGATTCCATTGATCCATTTAGAAGAGGAAGATTAAATTTCATTATTTAAAGTGACCAATAGAATCTCTTTTTAAAGAACTACCGTAATTTTATCGTTTGGAAATTTATTAAATGAAATTCCGGAATAATCGAAGTAAGATTTTCCATGCTTTTAAACTTTCTATTCATTAAACACCGTTTTTGCAAGTATAAAAGAATTAAAATATGCGCTCACGCATACCATTGTTTGTGTTTCTCCGTCCATCTATTAGGCTACAAAACCAGTTATTTAGCATAATCATTTGCATTAAAAATAAAACTTATCAATTTCATTGGCATCTCAGTGATACAATTATCGACAAGCCATTTCAAATGTCTCATATCAAGTCCAAGTTAACTAAAGGTGTGGAGAAAAGTTTTATGAGCACCAACTTCCAACACGTTAATATTGTTGCAACTGCTTTTCTCCACATTACTTTCAGATCACGAGAAGCTCCGTGGTTTTGTTTTTCACATAAATAAATTTTACAACATTTATTTTATGTATTTAGACAGTAGCTTATTAAGTGGAAAGCCGATGGAGTGTCGTGAAAGAGGCTATACATACTGCTGTGCCACAGGGATCTGCTATACAAAAGGCGAACCAGGTAAATTTTTATGAACCACTTGTGTATTTTTATAATCTCGTACTTATGATATCAAATCACTGGTATTGGATAATGTCTGTAGGTAAAGGTAAATAGAGATTTTAATTTTTACCTAATTTTGAGCACTCATATTGTATGTTCCTAAGTTCAGCAAATTTGTATAGCAAAATTCAAAAGAAATCGATTAATGAACTTGTTTTTTTACGACTTCAGGTATAGAATGTCCAAAAGGTTGCTCACAATGGTGCCACAAAGAAGAACGTTGCATTGAACACAAATGCTTTTACGACGAACTCACAAATGACTGTGGCAACTATCCACTAGGTTTGTTTGTCTGAGCGTCTATAATTAAATACACATACAATTTTGATGCATTGCATACGTGTATGTATTTATGTATGTTGAATGAATTTCCCCTTTCCAGCAAACCGACTCATCGTAAATTGCAAATCATCTGTAGATCATTTAAAACAAATGGTTCGTTTGACTCATAACTAAATCTCAATCCATACTTATATTTCTATTACAGAAAGACCCTGTGATCCCTGTGACCATTGTGATAGATTAAGCTGCGAGGAGTTCGATTGCTATTTTGATGAAGTTCAGGAATCTTGTTTTACCGGTGAGTAAAAACAAAACAAGGTCGAAATACCTGAAGTTCTCCCAAGGAGTTTATTACTCTAGGATTACATTCATTTCTATCAAATTTACGGATTCGTTTATGTGCTGTCAATCTAAAGTATTCGTCGCCAATTAGTAATTAGCTGCATATGAAACAATTACATCAAATGATAAGTAGTTTAATGTTACTACCATGCAATATAATTTATAAATAGACATAATGTATGTTGGTATGTCCCTGATACTTTTGCACTGTAGATTGAATTTTAATTTCAAACTCTACTTGTTTCGTTCATCATTAGAAACGAAAGGCTTATGTATATGGCTTGAATCACAAATAGATTTCATATTTACTACATAGCATGTCAAATGCAAGTAATACTAATAACAATAGTAACATCCGAAAAAAATGTCCTTTGGAATTTGATGGCATTGGAATAAACGTCGTTTTTTTTATCCAAACCACTTGTATTCAATTAATTTTCTACGATGCAGACCATTTACAAGCTAATGTTAAACATGTTATTTAACAGATATTACAACAAGTGCACTCAACCAAACTTCCTGTGAATTGGCTGGTGGAAAGTACTGCGAGTGTAGCAAACCAAGTTGCATTCCCAAAGATCAAGGTAAAAAAAAGTATTTTCCATTTGAATCTAGTTGCTTTAGCTGATTAAGATGGACGAGAAAAGGAATATAATTTTCTGAACAAATTGTACTGCTTTTAGAACAAATTTCTTGGCAATGCAATATTCGTTATCCATAATGTATTTAAACATCCGTTATCCGCCTTTCCATTCAATTTTAGTAAGATTGATGTCCAAACTTATAATCCCTTCAATACATTTGAAACCAGTGTCTTATTTTAAAACGATTTTGAGTTTTGTTTTACTACATTCTTTTTGCCTTTGAAACACTCTTTGCTTTGAAAAGTAAGCTTTATCAACATGTTTAAAGAAAAGACATTGGGTGTCTGTGTGTACCTGTGGTGAATTCTATTTTTGCATCATCTCTAAATGCGCAAGTTTTGGATTAAAAAGAAAGTCATTAAAAGCTGCTACTAAAAAGTTTATTTTTATTTTTTAGAATGTCAATTTCCAACAAACGAGGCTGAATGTTTAGAGGGTGGTTGTTTTTATAACATGTGCACTGAGAAAAAATGCACTAAAAACCCATATTATGGAACCGGTCAAGAATCAGGTAAAGCTGTAAAAATTAACTAACTTTGATTTAGACGTGCGGGACATTTAAACATTGATCCTGAATGTTTCGACAAGTATTGGTAACTAATTTTACCTAACTATATATCCAGAATGTTCAACTGAAACCCCTTGTGGTACCTGCTGCTTGGAAATGAAAACTTATTGCTACGATGCGATGAAGGAAAGTCGTAAGTAGATGTAAACTTTTGAAATATCTGGGTTTTTTGTTAGTATTCCGAAATTTTGGTCAAAGTTATGATCGACGTTAAAACTACAAACATATTTTATACATATTATTTGAAATTGCTCAGTAATTAAGTTAATTTAAAAAAATTCAGTTGCAGATGTGGATAGACTATAAAGTTGTAATTACAATTTTCGAGGCTGTGTTTAAAAAAAATATTTAATTCACGACAAACGACTGGGAATGTCTCCATTTGAGCTTCACTGTAGCCATTTCTAATTTGCTTCATAATATTTTTGTCACTTAAATTTTGTTGTAAAATTGTGTCACGAACTTATCGTACTTCTTATACCTCTGTAATATATCAGAGTTTCTATATCGTATATCATGAAATTCCCATTTTAATGTGTCGAAAACCCATTAGCGTTCTCTACCCTTGAATAGATTTAAAAATCAATTAGAAATTTGAAATACAATTTACCATGCATTACATTTTAATTTAATGATAGTGTCAAATTATTGACCAAAGACCATATTCGGAAAAAAATGTAACATGCCTGCCACTGGCTTAAGACTACGTTATTCTATTCAAATAATAAGCATGATTTTATGAATTCAAGCGTGCAAATTGAAGCAGGGAGAAGCAAATATGGTAAGTGCATAGTACTACGAATTTAAAAAAAATATTAAGCCTTATTGTATAATCCGCATGGATTGAATTAATTTGCTGATGCGTTTGTTGATTTGATGATTTGATGAACAAAGTCATGTAATAGCTGGATTACTTTACTCTTTATATTAATCATGTTTTTAGAACTCCTTCACCGTAAGTTTCTGGGATTACTCTGATAAAATGGGTAAATTTGAATACCTATCCATTCAAACACAAAATATATAGTGACTAAAGCGCAAACTTTATGTTCATTATTGTATGCACTCAGGAACGAATCTTGATGTGACAGCGTACGACACCTGCTCTAACATACCTACACATTATGTGACTTTTCCCGGAGCTCACGCTAACCAACATAGCTGGACCGAAGTTATTTCATCTGCAACAGTTCCTACAGGGCGTTGTGTTCGGGTTTTCAACAAACCTAATTGTTGTGGTTTTTCGCACGATGTCTACAAAGAAGTAGATCAAAATAAATTTGGGGTTCTGTTTCCACAACTAAATGATAAAGTCCACTCGTTCAGAACTTGTGTTGCACCACCAACAACTACAACCCCAGTTCCTGGTAAAATTATCCTTTAATTTCAATTTTAATAAATTTATTACTTCTTCGCTTGAATCATCTACTTACGGTATTTCACATATGATATAACAATAACACAAATTGTCCAATTTTACAGGATATGCTAGCTTCAATCACAAAGATAAAAGTATTTTATTCGTTATCTCTTATTAAGCAATGCAATTGCATTTTACTGATGAATTTTTTCTCTGTAGGGGATTCGCGTAACACTGTATTTCTTGTAACATTATACTTGTGTCAAAGTATACCTGCTATACCAATGGATACTGTCCCACACGCAAGCTGACCCAAGCCTGTCCCATCTAATCCATTTAATTCCGTTCATTTTCTTGATTACGTTTATTTACGCGAGTACCTTTTTAAAGCTTAACCGAAACTATATGAACCTATTTGGTTTTCTGATTATATTGTCAATTCACAAAACAACAAGAATTTCAATACAGCACTCACAACATTTTATGCATAAGTAGTGAGATTTATTCCATGTGAAATTCTGATTGAACCATTGCTTCGAATTTCGCTAATCTTAAATAATATGGTTCATTTTTATCCTAAACGATATTTAGAAGGTTCTCTTTCAACATTTTCGTGTAGCAATGATTTTTTTGCGTTTCTCTTGTATAAACTAAATTAATACGATTTGTAATATGGAATCAATAGGTTATTGTTATTTTACCTGTGGTTGTAAAACTCATGATACTTCGGCGGATGATTATTTTGAAAGTTTAGTAAAACAATCCGTATCCGTACGGTTTCTTTTTAGCCTTTGCTTGAAAAATGTAGTTAATTATTAAGAAATTGTTGGATGCAAACTATGCTACAATAATATTGCAATTTATTAATATTAATTCACAGAAGTTATGCACAATCAAACAACATGTGAAAATATAGGAGGGAAGTATTGTGAGTGCGGAAGACGGAAATGTATTGTTGACAACTCAGGTAATAATTACTTTAATTAAAAATTTAGTTACTTGTTTTGAGGTAAACGAACGTTAGAATTATAACACTGCGATATTCCAAAAACTTTCCTGCCACTACAGTGAGCAAACAATCATTCTGGCTTCAATAATATAATACAGTTTGTGTTTGGGTATAAGAAACGCTAGTTAAAGTAGGTGTCAATTTGGATGATCAAGTAAGCAAATCTTTTGCATGCCTGCAAACAATTCATGCCAATAACGTCGTTAAATGCAATATTAGTACAAATGTTTTGTACAGTAACAAAAATTAAAATTATTTTAATTATTTAATTAATTTTTCCATCCCATCTAGTTTAATAATAGTTTTTGCTAGCAGTCAATCTAATCTAATTCTACTGCAAATGATTTTGCTAAATGGACTTTCACAGATGAGCACAGGTTTTTAAAAATTTGCCTCATCAGGGACTCGAAGTTATCCCCTATTCTTTGTTAAACATGACTCTCATTAGAAGAAGATTAAGGAGTAGATTAAGTAAATTTTGCTCAGGAGTTCGTATGCATCAATTATTAGTGCTAGGCCATCCATATCAAATTGAATACTTGTTAACAATGTGCAAACATGTGTAAGCCTTTATTAAAACTGTCGCTATCGTGGTAAAGGTAAATTTGATTTATCAGTAATTGAATTCCCAATCTTAGAGGTACAAAATATTTGTATTTTTGCATTTACTGATGTGTTTTAAGGTTTTATTTAAATTAATCCAGCTGCAATTGCAATCTCATAACGTTCTCAATTTTGTATACTTCCATATTTTGATGTTTTGTGCCAAATCGGTATTGAATTATTTTGCTTAAATAATTATTTTGGTTCGTTCTTTTCAAAAATATTGGTCTCGTTCCAATCCGTCGAACAGATTTAATTATAAAGAAAGGATCTGATAAAAAAAACAATTGAAACAAAACCATAATGTAATTTGAAAACCCATTTGAGTTTGTTGGAATGGAACAAATCCAAGGAACAATATCCACAAATCATTGGTATCTAGAAAATTACAACATAGAATACCTGTTACTAATTGTTCATTTTATTTTCAGAATGTGACTTTACATCAAACGCGAACGAATGTGTAGGCCGAGGTTGTTTTTATAATATGTGCAACTTGAAACAGTGTTCTGAAAGTACAAACACAGTAAATGTGGGTAAGTAATTTGCTTAGTTTATAAGTAATACGCGCTTTTTGAACTACTCTCTTACTTTATTTTTGGCAGCTATACATTAATTCAAACATTCTGTCATAAATCTTATCATTTGGTTTTCCATGCTTTTAGAGTGTGCAAAATCCTCACAATGCGATTCATGCTGCTACGACAAAAATCAATTCTGCTACAATAAGATGGATGAGAGTCGTAAGTAGATTAAACATTTTTGGTTGATAATTATGTTTTACAAAAGTATTCTGCTTTTTGGCAAAACTGATACCTTTACTTTGCCAAATTTAATGAATTTAAAATTAGAACGGCGATTTCTAATAAAATTCAGTTTTTATATTAATGCGCATGAGCTCTTTGAGTACCTGCATATATTTTTCCGTTTTTGGTTACAACAGAACTTTTTTTTTCTTAAGGTTGCAAGAGTTGAATTTTACTTACAATGTATCTAGTAAATCTTTCCACTTTCACACTTAACAAACGAGGGAACGTTGTCGAACTAGGAAAATATGTTCAGTATTTTGAAGTTATCTACTAATCAATTCTAGAAACAATGGTGTTGCTTATGCTCTATTAATACGTTCTTCAATTCAAATAATAAATATTCTAATTTGATTTACAGCGTGCCAGACATTGCCCGGAGTCGCCAACGAGGTAAAAATTTAACTTATTATTTACTGTATACAAAACATAGATGGTAAACCCATACAAACATATTATGTTAGAATGGTACGTAATAAGAGCAAAAATTTGAATCAAAACTTATCCTGATATCTTTGAATATGGTTGGATAAAATTCTCTATTGGACACTATCTCATTTTGATATAAGGTTAAACTCAATATGCCGGGTAAAATATTATCAAGGTAGTGAGAAACATAACTGTAACAAAACAACTGTAAGTAGCCAGTATGTGTAAACGTGGCAAGTTCTTGAAAATTGCACTCGTTGGAAGGCTTCCATGGAAAATTGACAGAGATAAACAATCACAACACGCTCGCCCATGCATATTCTGTTGTTATAAAACAAGAACTCATTTTGACCTTCCCCTTTTTAATTTTTGCACAAAATCTTGTGATGAAATACTATAAATACTTGGCAAGTATGATATAAATACACACAAAAAATAAATGGATACTGAAGTTTTTCATAATTTGTCCCCAGATTGAAACGTATAGTTATCGTGCTAACTATCAACAAAATCTTTCGCCAAATGTCATTGTAACCATAACGTAGTGTATGTTATCAAAGCCTGCCGATCTCCAATTTCTCTTAAGACCTGTGAATATATTTGCCGAACGTGAAAGAATGCAACTTGCGTGCTAACTGCGAAAGATATTCCAAATCTCTTTCTTTAACTAATAATGAGATTACGAAGTGAAGAGAATTAAGCAACGAAATTGCCAGTGTTAAATATGCAGTGAACGGAGGAGCGGGTATTTTAGGAAATATAAAGAAAGAAATAGTTAACGCATATTATTTAGACAGAAAGGTAGACACAAACACTACATTATGATTATATTCAAGGAACGGAGAAAATGCCTTCACCTTCACACCCATCATTCATTCATACAAGATATTATATCATATATTTCAAATACCTCTTTTTAGAACACCTTCAAGGCCAGTTTCTGGGATTATTCTGATAAAAAAGGTAAGTTTAAACACATATCCATTCAAATACAAAATATGTAGTGACTAACGCACAAACTTTGTGTTCATTATTGTATGCACTCAGGAACGAATCTTGATGTGACAGTGTACGACACCTGCTCCAACATACCAACTCATTATGTGACTTTTCCCGGAGCTCACGCTAACCAACATAGTTGGACAAAAGTTATTTCATCTGTAACAGTTCCTCCAGGGCGTTGCGTTCGGGTTTTCAACAAACCTAATTGTTGTGGCTTTTCACACAATGTCTACAAAGAAGTGGATCAAAATCAATTTGGGGTTCTGTTTCCACAACTTAATGATAATGTCCATTCGTTCAAAACTTGTGTCGCACCACCACCCCCAACAACAACATCAACAACAACGACTACTACTACAACATTACCACCAACTACAACTCCGGGTAACCATTTAATAGGGTTTATAATAACCAGTATTTCCTGGCTAACCTACCAAAATCTTATCAATGCCTTTATTCTCAAATGTATTGCTTCATTATTTAAACAATTCACTGGCCATAGCTTCACGTATGTGGAATATATTATCCATGTAATAGAATCTCTATGCTAATATTAGAAATACCAATATTAACACATTAGTCGACACCCTTTCCAATTTCCATATTGAAATAGGCTTCAAGACAAACTAATGATGACCAGGAAATTTGAATGAGTAGTTCCATCATTTTGTAATGAGTAATCAATTTTCAGGTGATAAATTCAGCAATATTTAAGACGTCACCGCAATTTCGAAAGTTTTTGACATTATATTCTCAATTCACCTAAGAAGGCAGCATTTTATGAATAAGTAACTCTTCGTGAGTTATTGTTTAAAATTTTGCAAATCTGCATTCCTATGCTTTATGTTTTTATTCCTCAAAGATATTCAGAAGGTCACATTTCAATGCTTTCACGCATTCATGGCTGTCTTGGCTTGACTTTTATAAACGAAATCGTTAACAACTGCTACTTTGAATCAATATTTTTTTGTTTTTTTAATTTCGGTCTTGACACCTCTGATAAACAAATCATATCCGTACTTTTTATGGTTAGACGTTTGATTAAAAATGCAGTACACCGGGCATGGAAATTCTTTAGGTGCGCGAGTGCAGCGCACCCGGGGTTTGCGGTGCCGAAGGGGCCGAAATTCTGGGATTTTTAGCCTTTGAAAGCCCGATTTTTAATTTAGGACTTTTTGATGTTTTTACAAACGAAATTTTAAATAAAATGTGTTTCCTGAGGGCAAAAAATGTTAAATTAAGTTTTTTTTACTGATTTTTGCTGAAAAAACCATCAAGGAAACCTTAATATTTGTGAGTTTTTTTACTTAATCAAAAAAAATCCGGGGAATCCGGTTTTAAATACGAATTCCGGGATTTTTTGGAAATCGGTAAAAATTGCGCACTCAGTCTCGAAAAAAGAATTTACATGCCCGCAGTACACTTTTAGGAAATTCTTGGATGCAATCTATGTGACATTTATATTGCAATTTATTAATATTACTCCACAGAAATAGTCTACAATAAAATGACTTGTGAAAAGGCAGGAGGCAAGTTCTGTGAGTGCGGACGACGACTATGTATTTTTGATAACACAGGTAATAGTTATATTCATCTTTTATATACTACCTGGTTTACAAATAATTAACTAAAACAAAAAAAATCCCAGTGAGTTTGTTGGAACAGAGCAAATTAAAGTATCAATATCCGAACATCATTGGTATCCAGATAATTACGCCATAAAACACTAGCAGTAATTGTACATGTTATTTTCAGCATGTGATTTTTCATCAACTGCAGAAGAATGTGCTGAAAGAGGTTGTTTTTACAATATGTGCAACTTCAAACAGTGTTCTGAAAACCCCAACGCAGTAAATGTGGGTAAGTAATTTGTTGAGTTATAAATAATATACACATTTTGGACTACCTTCTTGCCATATTTTTGGCAGTTACATTTAAATTCGAATATTCCTTTGCAAGTTTTGATATGTATTTATTTGGGTTTAACCATGCTTTCAGAGTGTAGACAATCGGCACAATGCGATACCTGCTGCTATGAAGGGAATAAATTTTGCTACAACAAGAAGGATGAAAGTCGTAAGTAGCCATGAATAAATATGCTTCGTTTAAAGTACATTCTGCATCTATAATTTTCTTGACCTTTCACCTTTCCCCTGTCTCTTTAATAAGCCCGGTAGATTAATTTGACTATCATAATTTTCAAACAAGTATATTTATCGAACGAGGAAATGTATGAAATGTTCAATTTTCAGAAATAACTAGAAGATTCTAAAAGTCTTGGTGCTACTAATAATTTAAAACTCCATTCTTGTATTCAAATAATAAACAGTTTTATTTAAATTACAGCGTGCAAAATACCGCAGGGAGTATTAAACGAGGTAAGAATGTAGTATTAGTTGTAAAATACAGATTATGTGATTACTACAACCTAAATACATAATAAAAAATATTAGGGAATTTTATAATATCAAGAAGTCAAATCTTGCAGTGGGACAATCAAAGTCAAACATAGATATTAATATAAGAACACAGAACGCTTGTTTATGTACAATTTGTTGACTTTAAAGATACAAAAAGATACAAATTTTGACTTTCCATTGATTTGAACTTCGTTCAATAACTCATCGTAAAACACAGTTATACTTTTTAAGTATAGGCACGGTCTACAAAGTTTCATTGATATGACATCTTATGTTTCCAGAACTCATTTAATGTAGAGGTCTGGGGCCCTAAAAGTAGTAAGTCTACAAGCATCCATTTTATCATCATCATCATCATCAAGTATAATTATACATAATTACAGGATTTGTTTACAGCATTTATAAATACTTTCAGAGAAAATTCTGAAGTTCATTGCATACGACACTTGCTCAAATGTACCAACGGACCCTGTGGATTTTTCCCCAAGTCCAGAAACAACTTGGCCACAAGTAACTGCGGTCATTGAAGTACTTAATGGACGCTGTATACGACTTTTCAACGAACCTAACTGTTGTGGAAATGTAGGCATTGTAGACAATACCCAAAATGTCTTGGGAATCCTTATGTCTGCATATTTACCACGGGAAGTACGTGGCAATTTTTATTCTTATAAATCATGTGCCAAACCACCACCACCTTCGCCCACACCCCCTCCGCCACCATCTCCACCAACAAAAACAACGACTACAACATTACCACCAACTACAACACCGGGTGACCTTTTAATAGTACTTTTAATTATTGTGACTATTAATAACCAGTATTTCTGAACTAACTTACCAAAATCTTATTAATGCCTTTATTCTAACATGTGTTGCTTCATTATTTACTTGCCATAAATTCACTTATGTGGTATATATTAATATAATCTCTATACCAATATAAAAACTACCAGCATTGACACATTAGTCGACACCCTTTCCATATTGAAATAGGCTTCAGGACAAACTAATGATGATCAGAAAATTTGAATGAGTAGTTCCATCATTTTGTAATGAGTAATCAATTTGTTGGTGGTAAATCGAGTAATATTTAAGGCGTCACAGCAATTGCGAAAGTTCTTGACATTATTTTTTCATTTCACTTGAGAAGGAAAAGTTCAATGCAGCATTTCATGAATATTTAACTTTTTTCGAACTATTGTTTCAAATCTGCATTCATATGCTTTATGATTTTGATCCTCAAAGATATTCAGAAGGTTACACTTCAATGCTTTCATGCAACAATGACTGTTAGGACTTGACATTGATAAACGAAATCGTTAACATCTGCTACTTTTAATCAATATTTTGTTGTTATTTTACTTTTGGCCGTAGAGGTCATCATGATACCTCTGATAAACAAACCATATCCGTACGTTATATTGCTAGACGTTGGATTAAAAATGTAGTCACTTCTAGGAAATTCTAGGATGCAATCTATGTTATATTTATATTGAAATTTGTTAATAATCCACAGAAGTTATGCACAATCAAACAACATGTGAAAATATTGGAGGGAAGTATTGTGAGTGCGGACGACGAAAATGTGCTTTTGGCAACACAGGTAATAATTAGCTTAATTAACCATCTAGTTGCTTGTTTTGAGGTGGAAAAACCTTAGAATTAATACGAACAATGTTCCATGGTCAAAAAATCATTTTCTGTGATCATGAAAATTACTAAGTTTGAAGTTTAAGAAACGATAGTATAAAGATAACGTAAATTTTAAAAATCTAAGTAATTAGCAATTTTTTTAAGCCTGCAAACAGTTCGTGGCAGTAACTCGGCATTGCTTGAATCCAATGTTCGTAGAAATGTTTTGTAAGACAAAAAAAAATTTACGCTTATATTTTTTCAACAACCATAACGCAATCTAATATTAATTGTGGCATGGCATGCCATCTAATCTAATTCCATTGCAATGGGTTGTTTTATTCCTTGAAGGAATACGACAACCCATTTATGATAAACATGTTTAACATTATCTCATTAATGACTCAAAGTTATACAATATTCTTCATTAACTTCATTGAAGAATACTACAGGATTAAAAATTCGCTCATGCTGTTGTATGCACCAATTTTTAGTGTAGACCATCCGCATCAAATTGTATACTTGTTTACATTTGTGCAAACAAGGAACGTGTAAACTTTTAATGCAAGCGCTCACTATCGTGTTACAAGATGATGGATTTATCAATAATTGGTTTCCGTTCTTAGAGATGATTAGAGAGACATTAGTTTCCGTTCTTAACATGAAACTTTTTTTCATTATGCTTAAAAATCTATTAAATAAACCTCGTTTACGAATCCTGAAAATCTTCAGTGAACATTTTCGTTTCCTAGAAGAAATAAAACAGTTTTTTTGCTTCTTCCGAAGAGAACAATACAAATAGTATGAAAATCCAAATAATATTATTGGAACTAAACAAGTCTTAAGAGCAATATCTATATAATATTGATATCTACATAATTACGACATTGAATACTGGTACTAATCGAATCGTGCATTTTTTCAGAGTGTGAATTTCCATCAACAAAGAGCGAATGCGTGAACCGGGGTTGTTTTTATAGTATGTGCAACTTGAAACAGTGTTCGGAAACTCGAAACGAAAAGAACGTTGGTAAGTAGTTTGCTTGAGCTATAAATGGTATGCTCATTGATTGATTCATATTTATTCAAGTGTTATTCTGTATCAGTACAATATAGCCTGATTTCTATACAGTGACACCATATAAAAAACACATTCATAAGATGGGTATCAAATTTAACTTTAACGTCCTTTAATATTTAATTTTTTTGAGATACTAATGAAGCCGTCCCATGTATTATCAGAGCGCAATGCAATTTTATCCACCAGTAGATTTCATTCGATTATATAGTACCACCTTGACAGGGTTTTTAAACTTTTGAGACTTGGATCTACAAACATTTTGCCTTGGGAAAAGACCTTCGTTATCATTTACATATTCTCGTTTTTGTAACTGCAAACCCAGTTTTTGCCTAAGCAAATTTTTCGATTTTGAACATAAACTTCAGAAAGTTATGTCTTCGTCTCTCACGGATGGTAAAAATTACATTTGTTTAGGAGCGAATAGTTGGTGGTGACCTTATTTTTCTCCAATTCGCCCTTCTTTCAGACATTAGGGCCACAATCTTGCATTTTTTTTGGCAGCTACACTTTAATTTTAATATTAATTTCGCCACGTTGAATACATTTTAATTTGCTTTTTAACCATGCTTTCAGAGTGTGCAACAACGCCACCATGTGCCACCTGCTGTTACGAAAAGGATCAATTTTGCTACAATAAGATGACTGAAAATCGTAAGTAGATCTGATCTAACGTTTGAAGTCTTCAATTATGTTTAAATATAAAATATTGACGCAATTGACGTTCTTTTGGAAAGCCCATATTTTGCCAAATTTATTGATTTTTAAATTAGAACGGCATTTTTGAAAACAATCAGTTTCATATTGATTTATATAAGCTTTAGCATACACATTATTTATGCTTCTTTTTTTGGGTGCAAGAATCGAATCTACCTTTTTCGGCGACCCCAACGGTGCAAGAATCGGAAATTTACTTTCACTCTTGAGGTTTTTTAAAGTAAATAAGTCACACAAAAATTTAACAGTTTAGCACCCGCAGTTTAAATTTACACAATTATGAAGAATAATTTATCTTTATCCAATCATTCATTCGCTTGTATTTCTTATTATTGGTGTTGAACTTAGTATGTCCTGAAATAGTAAAAAAGTCGAAAACTAATATCAGTTTTTGGTTTATGAACTGCTATTGGTCTTGGGCTGATTTACTTTTTTAGTACAAATAAAACAAACGAGAAAGTTCCTAAGGTATAAGTTGTTACAGTTTGTTAAAAACACTAGTTAATGTTTTACGTCCACATTTTAACAAATAAATAAAAAATCTTTTCACATGGGTCCAAACTGAACCTATTCAATTTATCCGTATTTTTTTAGAGTAAATAGGAAAATTTCAGATTCTGAAATTAAGGAATGACCACATAATACAAGAATCGTACCCATAAGATATTTTAAAAGACTATACCACTATTTTCAATCATTATTAACCATTCTATACTAGACTGTCAGTCCTATACACATTTGTTTTGTTCCTTCCCCAAATTGAAGTAAATAAATGTTCTACGTTGAAATGAATCAGGTACATTATTTTTGTAATAAAAGACAAATTTTGCAAATCCCTATCCAATGTAGCTTTGCTTCTACAAGCCCATTAGTAAAAATCCACGGTGCTCATGCATAATTTCTATTACCATGTGATTATAAGCTCCATTTAGTTATTCATCTAGTGACCAAATTATCTGTCGATCCGTTTTGCTAGGGAACCGTCGTCCTTTGTTTTCCTCGATCAAAAAGCTGTAAAATCTTTTATTTGCCAACCAAACAAACTGTCAATCTGACCTTTATTTTTTATCGACCAAACAAAATGTTGATCTCTATTCCTGGGGCCCTTTTAAACAGGGATCTTATGGTTTAGGATGCTTATTTTCAGATACGTATTAAAATTCATCAGTGGGTAATTTCTCATTTTTACATTCGGTATTCTGGTTTTTGTGGTGGGTTCGATTTGTATGTATTCATATCTAAAGTCACCACATTTTTTATTTTCTTTATCCACCCTTAAATTTCGTTCGTTTAAATCCCATTTTTTATATCTTTTCTGTTTCTTCTGGTTAAAAATTAAATACTTTTCAGAAGATATTCATTAAAATAAAGGGTGTTTGATTGTTTTTCAAAATTACTTAGATCTATCTATAAATACGTTTCTTGTACACATTGCGTTTCTGTGATATCTTAGCTAGTTGGTCATTTAAAGTTTGGTTGTAGTTTTTTTAATGAACTAGCAATCTAAAATAATATCATCAATAGTTTGAAGTTTGCATATTTGCATAGCCCATAATATAATCAATTTGGAAGAACAAAATTGTAGCCTCAGTGTTAGAGATAATTTTGAATGCCATGATTTTCAAATGTGTCTTGTCACTTTGCTGGCATGGACAATGCAAACCGGAAGACTTAAAACATACCTGGTTTGGCCAACAATAAGTTTGCACAGCATGATTGTGTATAGTTATCGAACGAGGAAAATGTGCTCAGTTTTCAGAAGTTACGAAACAATTCTAAAAACTTTGGTGTTTGTATACTTTAAAGTTACGTTCTTCCATTTAAATACTAAATATTCTTATTTGATTTACAGCGTGCCGGACATTGCTCGGAGTCGCCAACGAGGTAAAAATTTAACTTATTATCTAGTGTATACAATACATAGATGGTAAACTCATACAAACATAGAATACAAGCGAACAATTTTGATATAAGATGAAACTCATTACGCCGGATAAAATATTATTAAGCTAGTAAGAAACAGACTGTAAGAAACCAGTGTGTGTAAACGTGGCAAGTCCTTGAAAATTGCACTCATCGGAAGTCTTACATGGAAACCCGACAGAGATAAACAATTAAAGCACGCTCGCCTATGCACATTCTGTTTTCATTTGGATCTTGCCTTCATTTAAACTTTGTACAAAAACTCATGCTGAAACACTATATAAGTGTGATATAAATACACACAAAAAATAAATAGATACTGAAGATTTTCAAAATATGTATAATTATCGTGCTAACTATCACAAACATCTTTCACCCAATGTCATTGTAACCATAACGTCGTGTATGTTATAAAAGCCTGCCGATCCCCAATTTTTTATAAGTACTGTGAATATATTTGCGAGACGTAAAAGAATGCAATTTGCAAGCTAACTGCGAAAGATATTCCAAAGTTCTTTCTTTAACTAATAATGAGATTATGAAGTGACGAGAATTAAGCCACATAATTGCCAGTGATAAATAAGCAGTGAATGGAGGAGCGGGTATTTTAGGAAATATAAAGGAAGAAATAGTTAACGGATATTATTTTGATAGAAAGGTAGACACAAACACTGTGATATGATTATATTTAAGGAATGAGGAAAACGGCTTCACCTTTATACTTATCATTCATTCATACAAGAAATTATATCATTCATTTCAAATACCTCTTTTTAGAACACCTTCAAGGCAAGTTTCTGGGATTATTCTGATAAAAAAGGTAAGTTTAAAGACATATCCATTCAAATACAAAATATATAAAGACTAACGTACAAACTTTGTGTTCATTATTGTATGCACTCAGGAACGAATCTTGATGTGACAGTGTACGACACCTGCTCCAACATACCAACTCATTATGTGACTTTTCCCGGAGCTCACGCTAACCAGCATAGTTGGACAAAGGTTATTTCATCTGTAACACTTCCTACGGGGCGTTGCGTTTGGGTTTTCAACAAACCTAATTGTTGTGGTTTTTCACACAATGTCTACAAAGAAGTAGATCAAAATCAATTTGGGGTTCTGTTTCCACAACTAAATGATAATGTCCACTCGTTCAGAACTTGTGCTGCACCACCACCTCCACCAACAACAACAACAACGACTACAACAACTACGACTACAACATTACCCCCAACTACGACTAGGACCACAACATTACCACCAACTACAACTAGGACCACAACATTGCCACCAACTACAACACCGGGTAAGCATCTAATAGTGCTTATAATAACCAGGATTTCCTAGCTATTAACTTACCAAAAGCTTATCAATGCCTTTATTCTCAAATGTATTGCTTCATTATTTAAACAATTTACTGGCCATTGCTTCACGTATGTGGAATATATTATCTATGTAATAGAATCTCTCTACTAATATTAGAAATACCAATATTAACACATTAGTCGACACCCTTTCCAATTTCCATATTGAAATAGGCTTCAAGACAAACTAATGATGATCAGAAAATTTGAATGAGTAGTTCCATCACTTTTCAAGGGGGCAAATCGAATAATATTAAGACGTCACAACAATTGCGAAAGTTTTTGACATTATATTCTCAATTCACCTAAGAAGGCAGCATTTTCAGCATTTCATGAATAAGTGACTCTTTTTGAATTATTGTTTAAAATTTTGCAAATCTGCATTCATATGCTTTATGTTTTTAATCCTCAAAGATATTCAGAAGGTCACATTTCAATGCTTTCATGCAACAATGACTGTCTTGGCTTGACTTTTATAAACGAAATCGTTAACATCTGCTACTTTGAATCAATATTTTGTTGTTATTTTACTTTTGGTCGTAGAGGTCATCATGATACCTCTGATAAACAAACCATATCCGCACGTTATATGTTTAGACGTTTGATTAAAAATATAGTACACTGTATTCTAGGAAATTCTAGGAAGCAATCTATGTTATATTTAAATTGGAATTTATTAATATTACTCCACAGAAATAGTCTACAATAAAATGACTTGTGAAAAGGCAGGAGGCAAGTTCTGTGAGTGCGGACGACGACTATGTATTTTTGACAATACAGGTAATAATTATGTTCACCTCTTATATTCTCCCTAGTTTACAAATACTTAACTACAATAATAAACTCACTATTGGAACAGAGCAAATTAAAGTATCAATATCCGAACAACATTGGTATCTAGATAATTACGACATAAAATACTAGTACTAATCGTACATGTTATTTTCAGCATGTGATTTTTCATCAACTGCGGAAGAATGTGCTAAAAAAGGTTGTTTTTACAATATGTGCAGTCCGAAACAGTGTTCTAAACACTCAGTAGCCGTAAATGTGGGTAAGTAATTTGTTTAAGTTATAAATTATACACATTTTGGACTACCTTCTTGCCATATTTTTGGCAGCTACATTTAAATTCGAACATTCCTTTGCAAGTTTTGATATGTATTTATTTGGGTTTAACCATGCTTTCAGAGTGTAGACAATCGGCACAATGCACTACCTGCTGCTCCGAAGGAAATAAATTTTGCTACAACAAGAAGGATGAAAGTCGTAAGTACATCCAACATTTGAAGCCACCAATTATGCTTAAATATTTAAATATTCTCTGTGCTTTCTCTATACACCCATGAATAAATATGCTTCGTTTAAAGTACATTCTGCGTCTCTAATTTTCTTGACCTTTCATCTTTTCCCTGTCTCTATAATAAAGCCGGTACATTAATTTGACTATCATAATTTTCGACTAAGTATATTTATCGAACGAGGAAATGTATGAAATGCTCAATTTTCAGAAATAACTAGAAGATTCTAAAAGTCTTGGTGCTACTAATAATTTAAAGCTCCATTCTTGTATTTAAATAATACACGGTTTTATTTAAATTACAGCGTGCAAAATACCGCAGGGAGTATTAAACCAGGTAAGAATGTAGTATCAGTTGTAAAATACAAATTAGGTGATAATTACAACCTAAATACATAATAAAAAATATTAGGGAATTTTATAATATCAAGAAGTCAAATCTTGCAGTGGGGCAATCAAAGTCAAACATAGATATTAATATAAGAACACAGAACGCTTGTATATGCACAATTTGTTGACTTTAAAGATACAAAAAAATCATTTTGACTTTCCATTGATTTGAACTTCGTTCAATAACTCATCGTAAAACAAAGTTATACTTTTTAAGTATAGGCACGGTCTACAAAGTTTCATTGATATGACATCTTATGTTTCCAGAACTCATTTAGTACAACTGTCTGGAACGGACCTGCTGGAGATGGTAAATCTAAAACCATGCATTTCATCATCATCAAGTATAATTAAATATAATTACAGGACTTGTTTACAGCATGATTTTTAAACACTTTCAGGTAAAAGTCTGGAATTCATTGCATATGACACTTGCTCAAATGTACCAACGGGCCCTGTGGATTTTTCTCCAAGGCCAGTAGGAAATTGGCCAAAACATAGTGCATCCATAAAAATACCTAATGGACGCTGTTTACGACTTTTCAACGAACCTAACTGTTGTGGAACTTTAGGCGTTGCAGACAATACCCAAAATAACATGGGAGCAGGTACATGGTTACCACGGGAAGTATATGGCGAGTTTTATTCTTATAAATCATGTGCCAAACCATCAGCACCTCCACCACCACCACCACCAACAACTCCAGTTCCTGGTAACTTGATATCAATGTATTCTTTCGTAAACCACTTTTTCCGAACTAACATAAATTTTTAATGTCCATTACCCTCAAATTTAGTATATGATAATGATTCAAATAATTTTTTTGACGTTAGAGTACATATAGTCCAGCTCACGCTATCGTGAAGCCGGTGACGTCGGTGCAGAAATTTAGTCTTGTAGAATTGCTCAAAATGAGATATTGTGCAAGTGCATACATCAGCTAGGTTTTGCGCCTTCGTCGCCGACTACAGAACTGGGCTGAGCTAGGTGAATGATATATGTTCCTGGAAATATGATGGAATTAGAAATGTGTGAAAAATAATTCTTCCATTATCTTCAATTTAGTATCTATAAACGAAGCCCAAATTGATAATTTAATGCGAAATAGCTAATACAGTATCCGTACGTTAGCTTGTTAGCGTTCTACATAAACTACTTCGCACATTAAAAAGTTTTAGAATGCAAACAATGGTATAATTGTTCTTTAAAATCTATTAAACCAAAGATATTTCATACAATCGGACTTCATGTGAGAGGGCTGGTGGAACTTACTGTGAGTGCGGAAAACGAAAATGCCTCTTTGAAGACAAAGGTAAAAATTAGTTTAATTAACCGTTCAATTACTTATACTGAGATGCACGTTATAATGAGTACCTATAATGTTCCTCGAGCTTACACGCAACTGTAGTAAAGTAAACAATCATTTTCTTTTGTGACGGCAAAATAAATTAGGGACTATAAGAAAGGGTAGGAAAGTTTGTTAGCTTATTTAAACCCTTAGCTCCTTTTTAGTTTCTGAAATGGATTAGATTTGATTTACTTAGCCTTACTTCCTAATTTTGCGTATCTCTTAATTTGGGGGTAAGGTTTTATTAGTTTAACTATAAAACTTTGAGATAAAATTAGTGAAATATGTACTTTAAAATTTGAAATACTTGGCTTTTTAAATAAATAACTTATCCATCATTTTGCTCACTTTCTTTTACTGATTGTGCTATACATTTTCCGACATAGAATACATCAATTACCTGACTATTTTGTTTTTAGCATGCGATGTTACATCCAACGAAAATGAATGTACGAAACGAGGTTGTTTTTACAGTAAGTGCAGCAAGAAACAATGCTCAGAAACATCTCTTAGGATAAATGACGGTAAGAAATTTGCTTCATTTATATAAAATCCCGAAAACAAATTATGCATTAGGGATAACTACAGTTGTAAGCGTTGAGTTTTACCTCAAATTCAACTTGCGCCAAGCTAAATTTATATGCAATGTTTATCCACGCGCGTCAACCAGCCCGGTATCATTCAGTTCCAATGTTTTTTTTAACTTTTAACAATATTGCAGCAATAAATTCACTGCTAATAATTTTCCAATTGTCAATTTCATATCTCATCAATTAAAAATAAAAACGTTTATTACATTTACATGGAATTATTTTAAGTCGATCCGCTACTGAGTGTAGTATTTTCCCACTTAAGAATCTGAATTGTCATTACAATTTGACAAAATGTTTCACTAACCACTCAACAAAAATTTAAAATATAAAACCTAATTTTTTCATGCTAATCTTTTTAATGAAAATGGAGACTACCCTCACTATACATCCCTTTTCATCAGTTAGATATTTAATTTGGTTTACGTTTAAGGCTAACACGTAGTGCAAGGAATAAATGGATGTTTTTAGGTTTCCCCAATAAAAACATCAATAAAAATAGCATGAACACAATTATTAATCGGGAAATTAAAAATTTATTGGTAAAACCTTTCTTTCACTGGGAGACAACAACAATTTCGCCCACTTTGAAGTTGAGAGAAAAGTATTATGACAATGTTTTAATTATATCAAATCATGATTTCAGAGTGTAGTAATAAATCACCGTGTGGGACATGCTGTCTGGACATGAAAAATGTCTGCTACGACACGTCGAATGCAAATCGTAAGTAGATGCAATCTCTAATTTCGTTTATTTCATTTATTTATTTTTCCTTCATAATACTCAAAAGACACATCCATCAGTAGCAGTACAGTAATTTTATGTGAGGCACTCATACTTTTCTATTGCATTCATTTTAACCAATCACGATTCCGGAATATGCTGTTAGTGCCGCCTTGAAACTGCGTTATTCTATTTAAATAATTTATATGATTGTGTAAATTGCAGCGTGCAAACCACCGGCTCCAGTAGTAAACGGGGTAAGAATATCGTAGTTAATTTTTTTGTTGTAAAATATTAGGCTTAAGTCAGGAAGCACCAATAAAGTCAGATGGGGAACAATGCATTGAGTTCACGCCGTCACTGTGTACTACAACCCGGCAATGCATTAGAGCCAAATCCAAGATATTGTACTTGATTTGTACTTGAAAGCGTTTCAAAAGCTAAATCTTGATAAAATTGATTGAAAAGGCGATTTTAAATTCTTTGGCGAACAGTGTTTCAAAATTTACCTTATCATTTAAATTATCACTGTCACTTGCCGTGAAAATCAAGTAAACAACCTTGGTTTTTTGTTTTAGCTCTAACGCATTGGAGGGTACATGGTGGGGGCGTGATCTAATGAATTTTCTCCCATAAATATGACTTAATTAAAGTATTGATCCTTAATGAATATATTTTTTATAATTTTTTTTAGAAAACCCGTTATGTGTATTTCTGGGATCATAGATATAGAGAAGGTGAGTATCAGCATATACATTGAAATAAAAAAAATACAGCTGTCAGTGACCAATGTACCCATTTTATTTTGTTATTTTTATATGCACCTAGGATCACGCCTAGATGCTACAGTTTACGACACGTGCCGTAACATACCAACAGGTTGGGAAAACGTTATTTCATCAGTATCAGATCGCAATTCCGATTCTTCATCAGATTGCCTTGTTACAATTTTCAACAAATTTAATTGCTGTGGAGATTCACTCCAAGTCTACAACGATGCTGTAGCAAGGGATTTTTCGGTCTATGCAAAAAAATTTAATGATAACGTAAAGTCATACAAAGCTTGTAATAATTAGTTTTAAGTATAAACATGGTAACTTGGATTAATTGAGATCATTTACATTAAAATTGCAAACAGATATAAATAAATTTTAAAGCTCCTATTCTAACCAAAATTGATGTTGTTTAACATTGATTGGCACAGACAACCACGTCATTATTATACAATCTGGCATCCGTAAAAATTCACCAATACTCTCATCAATTAACGTTATAGTCACACGTTTTGCAAAGCATTCCATGTGTCATCTCTATCCTATTTATCTATGTTCATACTGAAGTGTGTAAGGTCCAGGGAGGGAAATAAGATTATGATGATACATTGGTCAGCATTGGTGAAAAGATAATTGTCTCAAAAAATGGCTTCAGAAGTTATCATATAATTGTAGCACCATGAGAGCTGAATGCACCAGTCATTTATTACCTGCATCGCCTCCATCGTTTCCTTACTCTTCAATCTTCGCTTTCACCTTCACTTCTACCTCCCCTTGCGTCACAATTGTACTTGTTTCCCTCATCGCCACGACTATCCCAACACTTTTCTTTGGCACCTTCTGAGCGACCAAATGTGAAACAACCAGTAATTGCTGATTCATCTTGTGCCCTTGTGGAACTGATTGCCAGGCCAAGGCAAAGAATAACTGAAGCTAATATTCTCATGATGACTAGCAAATTGCTCTGTTACGAACTTGAGGAAATTCTGTAAGGAAATGATGATGGATGTCTGCACATTGATTTCGTTTTATATGCCATTTT
Source organism: Orchesella flavescens (assembly GCA_964034955.1). Classification (NCBI taxonomy): domain Eukaryota; kingdom Metazoa; phylum Arthropoda; class Collembola; order Entomobryomorpha; family Orchesellidae; genus Orchesella; species Orchesella flavescens. The sequence goes on from OZ035953.1 coordinate 7,889,862, forward strand.
TTACAATTTTATTTGAGGGCTTTGCGATGTTTTTGTGAAAAAAAGTTTAATCATTTGCAAGTTTGCATGCTTTATGGAGCAGGTGGATTAACAACGCAACGTTGGTCGGCAGTTGAGCTAAATTTGAGAGAGATAATTCAAAGAGCAAATAAATAAATTTGCATCAAAGTTCTATTTATAAAGATATTCATGATATTATTACTCACGATGCGATGTGGATTGTAAGCGTGTATGGTCATCGTCATCATCATAATATATATATGCTTGAACTCTAAGTAAAGTAAAAAGTGATCAACAACAAGGGGCAATTAATTGTTGGGGTCGCATATTTTACGTTTTGCCTTAGTCTAGTCTTCAGCTTTCCAAATTACTTTATTTGGATATAAGTATAGGTATAGTTTGTTCACTTTTATATTATAGTAATGAATTGCGTGTGGTGTGCAAAGCACAACTCCAAGTTATAGGTACTCACTTAAACTTGACTTGACTGCCAAATAATATGCATGTATTTAGTATACATTCTTAGTGAGCAAAAAAGTAAAAAGGAATGAATGAACGGCAATTCCTGCTCTGTTTCTCTCGCCTGTATTGCATATCTTTATGAATTTTAACTCAATCATAACTTTATAACTGCACATTATAAATTATTATAAAGTGCCTTGCAACGTTCACACTGTCAAAGCACTTCACAATCATATAATAGTATGAAGTTACACTTTATATTTATATATATATATTATGAGTAAATCATTAACTTAAGTCGGATTCATAACACATTGAATTTTCTGCAATGTTTAAATTCAAATTTAACTGTCTTGTTTGAGCTTCCCATAGAATTTTTGTTCAATTTACAAATGTATATTCAAACATATTCACATTTGGTCATTGTTCAATTTTTTTGGGTCTCATAGCATCGGAATAATATATATAGTTCCAGTCTGGAATGCATTTTACCTTAATATTCAACATTTTTTTTTGTAAAAGAGGAGGGAGCAATTAAGGCAACAGCAAAAGCTATAAAATTGTAACAAACATGGTAAGATGTACAATTTATAACTTATGGATTCTATGTCATACCATCCCCTCATTTTATTGTGTTTGCCATGAATAGGGGTTCTTGTGGGTAAGGCAAATTACATTTTCAACTTTTAATTTTATTGGGCATCATCACCATCAATACCATGCGTCATAATCATAAAATTCTAGACAAACTATGATCTGAAATTGAGAGGCGAACGCAAATTGACAAAAGTTTTAAATATGAGCATATAAGCTGTTTGTATTTCCGGAGCTTTATGATAAAATGTAATAACCATAAAATTCCCAGATATTCTTTATCTTTTATTAACCATCCAATTCGATTTTTACAATAGTTAAGTAATTTTGATGATCCAGTATGAAAATTCCAGATAATTTACTGCTTACAAGCCTACTATGAAAAAACCTTCCGAATAAAGGCAAGTCAACGTCAAACGGAATAGTTTCAGTAAAGTTTGTAAAATAGTGTGAGGGGGAGGGGGGCCAGAGTGGTCGTTTGTCATTTTTTGAAGTACAAAGCAAGCTCTTGACAATACAATTATTTCGTCAGGAGAATCTCAAATTACTAGCTAGAGCGTCGTAAGTAGTAACAAAGCCAATAAATAAATTGCCTCTTGAAACTAATTGAACACAAAGACAATACTGACATTTTGGCTGTATGTGTGTAGTTTAGTTTGGAATTTGCAGTACATGTACATAATTATAAGTGCGTATATATACCAACTCCTTTACTGTTATTGACTAATAATTTGTCACGTTATCAGTAATCCATACAAAAGTTTTTTCTCCAGATCAATAAATTGACACTTTATGAAGTGGTTTATGAAAACGTTCGCTGCGGAAGTCCGTCACAATTTATAATAAAAATTGTTCGAACTATATACTTAAACGAAAGTAAAAATCTAATCATTACTGATGCATTTACAGGGAAAGATTTCTCAACTTTTATTTAGTACAATTAAAAATAACTTCGATGACAAGCATGAAAGTTAAACCACCCAGAATTACGAATGTATAAGCTTGTATGGCCATGTGCACTTTTGTTAGCGTCATTCCAGAACTCAAATACAATTTCTGCTCATTAAGGTACACAAAATGAAAAAGGTTAGACATAGATACCCCATTATTATTGTTTTTTCCTCTTCTAAATCTGCTGTCATCATCAAAAAGTTTCTTAGCAGCCCGTCGCGCATAATAGATAATATCATCGCGGACAATAAAGGTGTCCCACCTCTCCCATAACCCAGACTCACATACCTGGGCCAACGTATTGCTCACACACCAAACGTGTTTGCCACACGCCAAACAAATAATTTTCCTTGATAGCCCACGCACTCCGATCCATAAACACAGGTAACGCTCTGACTGGGGATGCCCACTTTTCAGTAAAGAATGTGAGCTGCATTTTCAGAACATTTACTTTATTGATGCTATCAAAAAAGAAGAAATTGTGAGGAATTTCCATTGACCTATTTGTGAACCGGTTTCGTATTCTACCCGTTTTTAAAAGTTGTTCTATAAAGATCGTGGGATCCCCTCCAATCCAGTCTATCCTTTGCCTTTGGTAAAGTTTTCCATAAATGGAATTGTTGTTTTGAGGTTGAATAATTAGCATATCTCGTAACATCACGTCTTTTAGTAAAGAGTTTCCCATACTACTTCCAGTTGTACTCACAGAACTTTGGGTAAGGATTAGGATATTTGACTCAAGAATTTGCAGCAAGGTTACAGGCACCCACGGCGAAATAGGTTTTGAGAGGAATGAAAACATAGTTCCTTTATAGAACTGCCCAATGATCACAGCCATGAAGCTTCATAAGGGCCAAAGTGTGGTGTGGTGCTACTTTTTATCATTTTAAAAACTTTGGACACCGGTTGATTTATCAATGAAGCTGAGGCTGCAACCCAAAAGCGAAGGAATAATACTTTTGTTGTATTTTTAAACTGCGCAGATTCCACAAACATCACATAAGATATCAGACAATTGGAAGTAATTATAAAAAACCAGGTAATCCATTCAAACGGTTGAATAAGTTCTTGTAAAGTGATAGGAACTGTATCCAAAACCATGATGAATGCAAATGGGTTTGCTATGAAAGCGTAACTTATAAACTGATATCTATTGGATTTTAGCCAACCAGTGTTCTGTTTTTCAACAATTATTGGCGTAAATATGACACCATGCACAATCTTCTTTCTTCTAATGGGTGAGCGGCTGTAGATCATAGTGTAACTAAGGGATTTGGCCATCGCCAGTAATACACATGTATACCCTTTTACCAAAAAACCTTTATGAATGTTGCAGTCCAATTTATCCACGTAGTCAGTGTCGGCTTCATCATCCCACTCGACACTAATTCAAATTGGAATGCCATTGAGGTTGACATTCAAGTGAAGCTTTCTCCAAAATTTTTGGAATTGATCAAAATTATCATGATCATTTACCGTAGTAACAATGATCCTGTTTAGCGGTATGAACGGTTTGGTTGAGTGGCAGCTCAAGTAAAGCATATAAACGGTTTTAAATTTCAAGATGATGAATAAAATTGCTGGCGACATTAAACGCGCCACCTCTGCGCTCCCAGCTTTGAGATTGAGACGTAGTAGGGCTACCTTCACAGTCTAATTTGTCGTTGACGGGAAATATGAACCATACGAACTCTCTTCGCTAATGTAAAGTTCCCAAGTTTGAGTTTGGTGTTAGATAATGGCATAAATGAAGTTGCAAATGGACAGAGCAATACAAGAATTTTAGCTGTGAAGCGAATAATCCAAAGCTTTCTGAAAGCGATGTAAAATTTGGTGAAAAAGCTGCCCCATTCTGAACTGTAAATGGAGAAACTCCTGTGTAAATATTAAAAAGTTGATAAAAACTATCCCAATTATCACTTTGCCCCAAATTGTTGTTAATGTGGAATTGGAACAAGCAATGGTAAAAGCTTTGACAAAAGGATGGGTAGATTGAGACGGATAACTGGAATTAAAAGTTAAGTAAAATACTAGGAGCGTAAATATAAGTTCATAATATTTAGTAGGAAACTCCATTTTATTCACTGCTCCGAAAGTCCGAATCGCGTAAATATAGTAAGAAATTTTTGGCGCAAATGTAGCAAACTATAATAAACCAATGAAGGTTAACTGTGTCGAGTTTTAAGTCAATAAACAAACTGTTGATTTAGAGCTTTTTTTAAAGAGTACATCGAGAGCTAACAAGAGTAGAAAAAGAGGTGACAATTCGATTATGAGCTGACAAGTGGAGTGTGTGGATGCAGATGGAAAATTGACAGCCTTGGCGTGGGTCGCAAAACTGGATGTATTTCCTTTTCCTTGTAAACTTCAAAACATAATCTATTTAAACTTGTAATAAAATTTGATTTAACAAATCCTCAGCAAACAAAATGATATGATATTTAAGTTTAATTTTTCTTTATTTATTAAACAAATAAGATATAAGATTAGAATACATGAACACATGATATTATACATGAACCAAGCCAAGGGAATTAATTGGTAACCCTTGCTTTCATTTACTGAAATCAGAAACCATACATATTTATAATGCAGATAATATAAAGTGTTATGTTTCTTCTATCTTTAACCATAGCATACTATTCTAATAATGATAAATTAGTAGTTTTAGACTTATATATAACGCAACGCCTGTATAATAGTAAGTGACCCCATGATTGTATGAGAAAGTGATCCCATGAAACTTTTACACTTTTTAAAAAAATTTATAAACAAATTTAGTGGAAATTTCCACCTTAAAATTACACATCGTCACTTTACTTTTTTTTGCTAAATTTCGTGGCATAATAACGTTTTATATGAAAAATCAACGGACTAAATTCTTTTTAACAGCTTATTAAATTGCTACAATTACAGTTTCAGAGCTTTCTTGGCCATATCGGGCCTTCCTCGCTTACGCTTTTCACGAATTGGTATTGTTTTAGCCTCTGGAATGACAGAAAAGAAGTTTTCTATTTATTGCAATGCCCAACACATGCCTATATAAATATTGTTCTTAATAACCGGAACAGGGGCAGGACGAATCCGTCCAGTCGAATTGTATGTTTATCGACTGACTTGCAATATTTGACCTCACTAGATTTGGTTAGCCCACTGAAATGATTCGGTTTGAATCGTGAGGGTCAACAATGGGTAAGGTGACCAGACGTCCCCCATTGAGGGGGACAGTCCCCCATTCAAGTTGCCTGTCCCCCGAGAAAAAGTGTCCCCCAAAACGTCCCCCAATGAGAAAAGTGTCCCCCAAAATTATAAATTCGCACAAAATGGTATTTCTGATACCAAAATAGTAATGCTTGTTGAATATTTATAATTATTTGTTAATTTTGTCTCCAAATTTTTTCTTTTCTGACCAAAATTACCAAGTATATTGTTTTTTGTATGTTTTAAAGTCGCTTATGGAAAAACCATCGATGAATAATAGAAATAGAGTGTGCAAAAGCATTCAAAAGTGCTGTTGGGCCTTCGAAAAACTTGTGATTTCAATAACCGTGTATTATTTCAATGAACCGTTATTGCGAAGTATGTTCTACTGATTTGCATGTTCTTGCTAACGAATTTTATTCGAAGGATTTCTAAGGTGTATCCCGGATTGCCTGTATATTTCTTTTTAACTGACGGTTGTCAGCTAACATTCTGCGGTTATTAACCGGCACCCTTTGCAAAAGGGGGTAGGTTCTTATTTTCACAAATGGTGTCTGTCTGTCTGTCTGTGAGCACGATAGCGGCGACACGGGTGAGAAATTTCGAAAATTCTTTTTGGTAAACGATAACTTAGGTCAAGACCTTCCCTGGGAAGCGAGATGGTGGTTATCGGTTATCGATAACCCGGTCAAAGATAAGATCAAATATTTTTAAATAGCAAAGTATAAAGTGTGATACATCAAAATGGTTCTATTTTCTTAGATAAATTCAGTCATGATGTTTTAAAAGTTCTCCGATAACCCCAGCGTGACCTACGAACGTTTAAATGTCGAAATTTCTTAATTTTCGAGATAGCAGCTGAACCATTCAACATTTTCAAATTCTTTCTTCACAAGTCAACAATGTGAGGACATAACTTCAAATTTCGAAATGTTGTCGGGTTTATTTTAATCACGAAAAAATGCGCATTTTCCCTATGTCGATTCCTACATCTACTAGTTACTCCATGTGACAAACTTTCAAAAAATTATTTCACAATTTAAAAGCATTGCGGTTCAGTGGAAGGGAAATAGCCAACAGAGCTACAAAATTTCACTATCAGAATTCATATTAGATACCAAGAATTAGTGAAAGTCTTGTTGCAAACGAAAAAACGGAAATTTAACTATGCGATGCAGAATTACATAAACGCGACAGCTCGAGATCATGTACCTTGAAAATACATTCATACGCATTTAAAAACTTTGATACACCTCCTGAATGATCCCTCCCAACCCCCCTAAGAGATTGCTTTCAAAACCTCTGAGTGATTCTCTCCGTGAGTGACCCCTCCTCTAGAATTTTATTGTTACTTATATGCGGTCAACGGTCACACTGGGGTCACCAAGATCCCATTTATGAACTGTTCTTTCCAGTTGGATGCATCACAACCCATACCTTTCTATGTAAAAAATACTTGACCTTATCATGGTCATAGGTCACGTTGGGGTTATCGAAAACTTTCAAAAATAGTATCACTAATCTATTCTCACCTGTACCTTCATTTTGATACCTTACTATTCAAAAACATTGACCTGACCTGTGACCCAGGAGTTCCCCAGAGCCGATTTGACCCATCTTTGAACTCGACCTTACGTTTGACCTAAGATATCGATTAGTGAAAACAGAATTCAAAAAAGTGAATTCGTTTTTGAGTTATCGTGTGGACAGACGGACAGACGACACCCCGAGTCTTTTCAATATATACCTAAAGGTACATAATAATTGACATTTATATAGACTATATCAAAATGAACACAATTTCTACTTCTACACAAAAAACTTCTAAAATTGGAATTCAATCTCATTTTTCCTTCTGATAAATCCGATTGCTTAATAGATGTTTTCGGAAAATTAAAGAAATAAATTCATAAAAAACGTTCCAACCTGACTGAAAATTGAAAAAATGCCACTGTTAAATAATACATGATTTTAAAAATTTCTGAGCGTCCCCCATTCGGCTTTGGAAAATCTGGTCACCTTAAAATGGGGTTTTAAAACAATTGTTTATTATTAACTAAAATTAACACCTCCTACTAACAACTTCCCGAGCGTTTGGAATGATCGCTTCTGCTAGCTTTAAAGTCAGGTAGCCTGATAGTTTGCTAGACATACAAAGGAAATTCCTATTAGGAATACAGCCCGTGACATGATTTAAAATGATTGTATTTAGGCTCAAACGTTAAACTTTTTATTTCGGCTAGTTAGGTCGTATGACTTACATACGGGACTACTTTGTTAGATACTACTTATCTACAACCTAACTGTATGCTTATTCACTGATAAGTCTGGGATCGGTTATGACTAATAACGACTTTATAAGATTAATAAGCTGTGACAAGAGAACAATCGTGCGTATAGAGCCATAGCGTAACAAGCAAACTTGACCGAATACATTCTGTGCCAACAGAACGCAAGACTAAGCACACCTTCACATTATCAAATATTACCACGTCTAATAATAACCCAGCACAAACTTCTCAGTGTCTATGTCCTTCAGCTTAGAGGTTCCGGTTGCTTTAATTAAGTAAGATATTTTTTGTTCATCGACTCGGCCAGATAGTGTGTACTACTAACTCTTTAGAAATTTAATTAAAATAAAATGACATTCAAAATTCGGTGCTGCTCATTCATTTATGAAGCATTGGGAGTAGCATTAATGCACAGGCAGATGTTTATGACAATAATGAGTACCCAGTTACATGTTGCAAGTGCTCTTTCTTGCTTCATGTATATTATTCAAAATTAAGTACATCTTTATGTTAAAATGTAGTCATTAGCATAAAATATATTTGATTCAATGTTTCTTTTAAAAAGTGTAATTTTCATTTGTTTGTGTGATGAAAATCCTGAGTAAGGTACAATTGTTTCATGGGATCAGTTTTTCATTGTGTGCTGGGGTCACTTCCTATTATAGAGGTGTGCGATTAAATGTAAGCCGTAGTTTTATAATTATAAAGCTATAACTGAACAGTCCATTCCCATTGACATTTGCCCTAATCCAACAAAGCTCACAATACGTAGTTAGTTCAAGGGTCACAGCTTCTTGCCTGGCGATCGGCTGCAGTAGTTTTGTACTGTTTACTTAAATAATCACTTTGCTCACGTTCAGCTTGAGAAACACGAGATCTTGACAATGACTGGTTTGGGGTGGATGGGTTCTCTTCGCTATATAATAGCTGAGAGTTTGCAAGTATATCTTCATGTGGCAATCGCAAAACTAGCTTGGTACCTTCAACCAGCACTACTTCTGACTCATGTAAAGAGCTTTTCTCCGACTCGGAATCACTCCTACTTTCAGAATATTCTTCGTTTGAAGAACTAGTGTCGGAGCCTGAATCACCGGAATCAGATGAGATTATCAGATCAGTCGCTACATTGATCTTGTCCTCATCAGTAACAACAAAACCTTGCACTTTTTGAGTAGCAACTCCAGTCATTTTCCTCTTTTTGCTTGCCTTGTCAACTTTAAGAGGATCATACATTGGACAATCTTTGCTGGTTCTGAAGTGGCCCAAACATCCACAAGCACCCCATTTTCTTCCTGACATATTGAACATTTTTGCAGCCTTCTTTCTTGCTTCTTGATTTGGAAAGTACTCGTCCCCATAAAACTGCCGTTTTTGTCTTACATCCTTGGCTATCTTTTCTTGATTCGAATTCCAAGTCCTTTCCTGAATCCTTCTTTTCTTTTCCCGAAGTTGCCCTTTCTCTTCAGCGTTCAGCTTTTGCGCAAACTTCCGGATGGTTTCCTCACTATTTCTTGTGCGGATCTTTATGTATGCATTGATTACGTCAGGATTCTTGACAATTTCTTCTATACATCTGTCCTTCTTCCCAGAGGAAGATTTAAAGGTTCGAACAATCTTGAGGACAGGATTTGCAGAGCTTGATTGCTGATTCAAAACATCGTCATCCTTCTTTCTAACCATTGTTTGGGACTGCGTGCCTTCATCATCATCATCATCATCGCCTAGCATCATTCTCCGTAATTCCAATCTCTCAATTTCCTCCTGCTCATGAGAAGTCAACTCTGGATCTGCTTTGCTATTAAGAATCTGCTCAATATTTCTTCCCATTGCTTCAATTGACTCTTCTTTGGTGCCAGTATTTTCGCTTCCTTCATCATCATCAGAACTGAACACTTCCTTGGAGGATAGAACCTTATTCTGAATATCAAATCTCCGGTGGCACTAGCTCTTGTAGAGCTCCAGATGTTGAGATGCCGTTAATTTGACTCGCCTATATTTGGTCAATACTTTTGCAGTTTCACCAGCCCTTGTTTTCTCTGTTGATACTGTTCGTACCAGATCTATTATTTCCCAACGAGTCAGCTTCTTGATTTCCATGTCAGTTACACCAATCTTCCTCAGAAAGTTTTTACCATTTGTAACAGAGAGTCGACGAAGATTGGAGTCTGTACCTTTCACAGTGCGCCTTTGTTCTTTGTCTATCCCACTTTTCTTTGCAAGTCTGGCGTAAGAAAATCCTTCTCCACACCCGGTAGGATCGGCAGTTCCTGTAACTTGAAGCAAACATTTTCCTTCCTTTCAAATCTTTCAATCGTTGCTCCCCCGCGACAAGACTGAAGTATGCACAGCATTTTTCAGCAGCAGCGTCCCAAATCACATCATCTTCCAAACTCCCATTAACCAACTCTGGATTTTCACAGTAAAGAAGGGGTTCGAATTTTTTGGGATCCTTGTCATCATTCCCCAACGGTCCAATGTCATCCTGTCTCTCTGCTTTAATAAAAATATTTGGTCAACTTTAGGTTTAAATTGAGCAATTTCTGGCCATCATTAGAACGTTGTTTTGTAATGTTTTTGTTGGGTTTGAGATACCGGGTAAAGGAATCCATTAGGCCGCTTTGTTTACATTGTTTTCTTTGGCAATGTCAGCGGCATCCCACACCACATCCTTCTCCCATTCCAATTGCGACACAAGATAAAATGCCTCTTCTGGATGCGTCACATTGTTGTTAGCCAGGCGAGAGTTCTCTTCATACTTATTTCGACTGTGATTAACATCTGACTAGGGATAGCCCAGGATGGCGGATGATGGTACTCAGAATTGTAGTAAATTGAAGACCCACTTTTCTGCATTTCTTTCATAGCTTTATCGTAGTCCACTGCATCTTCTGGAATACCATACTTGTCATACCAATACCATGCTGGTCCATGACGCCACGAGTTAGTGGGATGTTCTGAATCACCCTTATCCATCCTAGTAATTGGTCTTCAGTTACGGAAAAAACTAAAACCCAAATAAATAATTTACAATTTATGCGAAAATATTTTCATTGAATACAGAAATTAAATTTCGCAACTGAATCATCAATACTTACATATCTAACAGTTGCCAGTTGCATAACAATTGTGGAATACATTCAACGTTTTCAGATCAGCTTACACGAAAACCAGTCATCAGTTAAGTAAGTTTGAAGCAAGATCAAAGTTCCAAGTGTCCGCACCACAAGCGCATAAACTATCCAGAGTCAGATTTTAGTCCAAGATAGACTCCATCTCCAACGATAACGGCACTAGCTTAAAAATAAAGACATACAAAATAAGATTAAGTACATATTGTCGGTGTATGTGAAATGAATGAAGTTAGAGGATAAACTGTACCATAAAACTGGCTAGACTGGCTGCTGACCTTGAATAGTTGACAATCAATAATTTTGATGATGATGATGATGACGATGACGATTAAAGTCTTGGTCTAACTGCTTCTGTTTGATTTATACCGGAAGCTCGCTAACCCGTCGCCTGTAAAGTCATTCATTTATGAATGATGAAAGAGTATTAAGTTACGTCAAAATTGAGTTACAGAATAACAATACTTAATACTTAAAAATTGTATCTAGCATAGTAAAACTTACTTCAATACAAGCTAAAATCAGGCAGCTAAAAGCAAATAAGGAAACTTTCATATGTCACCTATTCTTGAAATAACTGTAGAAATTTATTAAGCAATACTGCAATTTCAACTTGCATAAAATCATTTAAATAAAAAAATTATTTGATTTCCCTCAAAATTACCGCAAGCATTAACTTATGATAAGCATTCCAAATTCCAACATTATTTTGTTGAAGCATCCAATCTTGTTTCAACTTGAGGATCATCCCTCCTTTCATCTATTTGCTTGTTCTCTTTGATAATCTGATCAAATGGCTTAGTGTACTGTTGAGTTGGTAAGGATTTAGCTGCGGAAGGGCCATGAACTTTTGCCAAATGAGCTCGTAAATATTGGCGATACCTAAATGAAGACGAATGGACATTCTTTCGTGTGAGTTCTAATGTGCTTCGTCAGTTTCTGCTTGGAGCCAGCAGCAGCGCTTCCCACATCCTTCCTCTGGACAACCAAACTTCCACTGAGAGGGGTCAACGTGAGTGTAGCTCGTGTGCTGGTCCAGCTTGGTCTGAGTTTTGAAAACCTTTCCACATTTCTCACAATGCCAAGTCTTTGTTGGTGGCTTGTGAATGTTTCTCACGTGGGAGTATAAATTTACTCTCCGTTTGAAAATAGCTTGGCAAATATCACATTTGAAGACAACTTTGTCATTAGCCTCATGTTGGCACAGATGCTGCTGGAGATTATGTTCATTTGACAACCTTTCCTTGCAAATGGTACACTCAAAAGCACCTACTAACCCACTTGCTTTCCCTTTGTGAGATGCTTTCACATGCAAATTGAAAGGGGTGAGAGATGTGTACTGCTTCTCACAGTGAGGACACTTATACAACATGCTCTGCTTATGAACAACTTTCATGTGGTTGCTCAACTGCACTCGGAGTCGGATGGGAGCTTGGCAAATAGAACAATTTGCAATTGCTGATGGCTCCATGCCTTCCACGTTTTGCTCGGATTTCATATGCCCTTTCATCATTTTATCTGTGGTTTTGGGGTCAAATGTTTTTTTACAAATTTCACATTGACGTTTAAAATTTTCAATCGTTGCAACCTTCGGAATATCCAGGTGTTTTTGGAGAAAGTGCTCAATCAGGGTTCGATTCCCTTCGTACGCCATATCACAGCGAGAACATTTAAACGGATTCTTTGCATTTTTCAGTTTTTTCTGCCCAGTGAACTTCATTTTTTTGGATTCTGCAGATGATTGTTTTTTGTTATGTTCACTAAGCTCATGAGCAGCATATTCATGTGCTTTGACAAATTCCGCTGGAAAAAATGTGCAGCTCCATTTTCCATGTGTTTTTAGATGAATGCTCAACCCCTCGTCAAATTGGAACACTTCATAACAAGCATCTTCAGGACAAAATTTGTTGCCAAAATTTTTTCTATAAAATGGATATTGAGGAGCAGCTGCTGGTTCCAGGTCTTTGGCGTGTTTGGTGAAACATGTTTTCACCCTGGTACGAAGACGATATAAACAGGAGTGATGAGGAAAAAATTTCCCACATGAATGACAACACACATATCGTAAAAGGTTGTGTTTCACAACTCGGTGCTTTTCCACTGCTGCTTCGCAATCAAATTTTTCATGACATGTTTCACATGAAGTTGTGTTCTTCGCCTTCTTTGTCGCTTGTTACTTGATTTTATGGATCTACTTTCCTTTTCGGAACTTTCACTAGCTGAGGATTCCATACCATTTTCTGAGCCCTCCATCATTTCCTCATCACAATGTTCTTCATCTTCACCATCATCATCATTCAGTTCTTGCTTAAAGTCAGCGTCCACTTTTTTACCTGAAGTGGAGTCATCAGAATCACAAGAGCTTCCATGATGAATAACAATTTGCTCATATTGCTGAAGGTGAGTCACCAACGCTTCTTGTCTTGAGAAAGTTTTGGGACATTTGGAACACTTTAGTAGAGATCGCATGGACTTTCTAGAAGTAGTTTGGTCCTCATCTTTTGCCAACGGTTCTTTGACTAAAATTTCGTCAAATGCCGTTTCATCATCTCTACTACTCGCTGTCACATTTTGTGTCACTTCTGCGTCATTTGCATTCTGGCTTGTACTATTTGCACTTTCTGCTTCAATTAACTCAATAAAAGACGATGATTCTAGTTGATCGTTGGAGCACTCAATCATCTTCTCATCCAAATGATCTGCATCATCATCATCTAGTTCCTCCTTGAAATCAATTTGATCTTCATTTTCTATTATTGAATCAGTATCGGAGGAGTTTGCATGGGGAACTAGTGTTTGCTCATGTTGATATAGGTGGAGATTCAATGCTTCTTGATTTGTAAAAGTCTTGGAACACATTTGACACTTAACAAGGGATCGCAACAATTTGGTCGATGACGAAACTTGTTCTTCCTCTGTTGCCAGTGGATTATTGACTGAATTTGAAGCAGGACATTCATTTGCAGTTGTACTGTAACTGGCCAGGATTGCATCTAAACCAGCAGCATCATTTGTTTTATCTGAAATGCTTGGTCTTCTTTCCTAGGAAATGCAGGTTAACTGTTTTTTAACTTGGTCAAAAGTGTCATATTGGACGGTAAATTGTTTAACATCTACCTCAACATCCATTTCTGAAGAAATATCTTGTGTGGGCTGGATGCTACCCTGACCTGCGTCCTCAGCCATTTCTACTTCATTTGCATCATCATCATCTTCATGACATGACGCTGGTTCTTCCTCAATCCCATAAAATAACGCTTCGTGAGATTCAATATCCATCTTATTATCGAAATCAGCATGACAAACTGAGGGCATGGGTGTAGAATCCCAAGGAAGAGATAAGTGGAGTACTGCGACGAAAGTAAGCAGTGATGCGACAAGTTCAAACTTATCAAGGAGTTCAGGGGATGGTGCAACAATGGAAGTTTTAAAAGTTGACTTTTTTGGCGAAGTAATTTCATTCTTTATATTCATTTCACTTTGGTTTTCCACCGGGAAATTCTTTTTAAATGGACCTTTGGTAGGTTGGATTTCAGTCTTAGCTTGCCTGCAATAAAGTATATTAAAAGTGCAACTGAAATAATACGAATGATAATGTGATGAAAGGATGTAAAAATGTTTAATTTAAATGAAATTTACATTGTTTGATGAGATTTTTTCTCGTTTCTTGGATTTCACTGAAAATGTGTTGCACTTCTGTGCCATCATCTGCATTCTGTCCCTCTCCATTTTTTTGAAACTGCGTTCGAAAAGCATTGACACGGGAAGAAACTCGTCCTGCACAAACCATCGTCTCACAAATTCTCTTCAGTTTCCAGCTCAACTGAAGTTGAACACATTCCAGTTGAAAGAACAAGCCACAAAAGGATTTCCCCAGTGTGGAACAATCCTCACACCACAAAAACTCGCCATTAGCATTATCCAACTTTAAGTGGATTTTGAGGTGACGAGAGAGAAATAGTAAAAATTTGTTTTCTAAGCAATTCCCATTATTGTCTATCTGTTTTGGTGCTGCTGGTTTGAAGCACAAAAAGCACAGACTATTTCGACGCTCCATTGAAAAAATATTTTTAAATCAATAAAAACCTAGCTGTAATTGTAGGAAATACATATTCGACTTGTCAGTTATTATAAAAGAAACTCTCTACTTATTACCCGTCAAAAAATGAGACAAAAAGAAACAAACAAGAGCATTGCAATACATTGCGTGCGATATGAGATGAGGATGTGAGTAAAATCTATCTCGTAGTGTATATGCATGTGGCATTCAGCTCCAGTTCTGCTCTGTCGTAACAAAGCACTTTGTGAGTGTTTCATAAAGGGAATTTTATCTGCTTCCTTTTACTCCTATCTACTTATGATGTGACCATATTGCATTCTGCTCTGCATTAATTTTTGATAGAATGAAAAGTGGTTGCATGTTGCAGCTGTTCAGCCGGCTACTGCTCTACTCTGTTTATTTTTACTTTCCAGAAAGTATTGGTTTCATAGAATCAACATTTAACATTGCCAAGCAGCTCTACGTAAAGTCAAAGCCTGAGAATATATATATATATATATATTACGAGGATCACTGCGACTATAAACATTCAATTCAACTCGTTCTTCTTGCATGACACGTTTCACAATCAAAATAAATGATGTTTTTACTTTCCAGTACATTCGATGAAGTTAGAATTATTTAATTACTCATCAAAAACGTGTTGACAAATTGCAATAAAATGGACAAAACCGGGAATAATTTACTGTGTATTTTGTGCTACAAGCCAGCAGCCATTAAAACATTTGATTTCTTCTCCTTTTATCTCGCTATCTCAAAATTCATTTAAA
This sequence comes from Orchesella flavescens, assembly GCA_964034955.1. NCBI lineage: Eukaryota > Metazoa > Arthropoda > Collembola > Entomobryomorpha > Orchesellidae > Orchesella > Orchesella flavescens. The sequence goes on from OZ035953.1 coordinate 7,905,319, forward strand.
ACATGTTGACGGTGTTAAAAAGGAGTTGTTGTTGTTCTGAATTGGGAGATGGTTTCAGTGAACTTCATTTTCGAATGGAGTGCATTCAACTGGAGCTGAACTGGAAAGTGAGCAAAGTTTATGAAACAATGCTCTGTGCAGGCAAGGTTCCATCTCGATTCAACGCATTCAAAAAGCAGTTTCAAACTTTTGATGATGATTATGATGATGGTGGAGATAAACAACAGGTTTTCAGTGGCATTCAAAAGCTGAGGAAGGATTTGCTCAAGCATTGTAAGTTGTTGCTTTGAATTACGAATTTTAGTTTCATAGGAATGAATTGTTGAATTGTTTTTTATTTTACAAAAACATTTTTATTTTTGCTGGTTTATTAGCGAAACAAAAACTGAGATCAAGTATGCCTAAAGTACAATTGATAAGACTATCGGGAGAGAGTAACGGGATGAAAATTGAAACCAACTATCCAAATGGGACAAATACTTCTGATTTTTGCGAGTCTGCAGTTGACACTCTTTCAATAGGAAATTGTGAGCTTTTGGCAGCTTTAATGTGTTTTGTGGCTGTTCTCTATTTATCACTACCACTCCATTCATCATCACACATTCAAAATAATTACGGAAAAAGATACCTCTCCGATTTAGACTTGATGATTGAACAAGAGTATGAGAATTGGACACACGGGATTACAGATAACGAAGTAGGGCCAGCTCATTCCCGTCATCATGATGATGATGATGTTGATGCTGAGCAAGTTGAAATGGAGGAGAAGGAGAGTTCAGCCTCGGCTTTAGTACCTACAGAAGTGGATGGCAAAGATATAGTATCAAGTTTAAGTACAGAGATATTTCACGTTGGAGAAACAAATCATCAAACATCACATCAAAAAAGTGGTTCACCAATGGTGAAGCAAATTGTAGCGTCACAAAGAAAATCCCTGCGAGCCCTCCTCAAGTGTGGAAAATGTTAAAAACTTTCACCACTCAACTTGCTCTCAACGCACATGATGTCAATGTTCATGACGATTTCGTGATGAAAAAGGACAGTTCAGATTCGGATGTCGAATTTGATAATGACGACAAGGATTTGGAACAAGATCAATGTGAAGCATTTTCTGATTCGGAGATGTGTGTTTCAGATCTTGATGAAGAGACTTCTGGTTGTAGTGAAGAGGATGAATCAGAAAGTGGGCCAGAAATTAAAGTTGAGCAAGACGAATCAATGACAACTGACGTTTCTCCATTTAAAACTGATACATTAGTAGCAGATACTTTGAAAGATCCAAAACGTATCTCCAGATTGTGGAAAAAGATTCCCAACTGAAAGGCAACTTGCTCTACATCATTCACAAGATCACAACGACTCCGTTGAATTTCTTGATGAAGAGGATGCTACCCAGCTTTCTCCAAACCAATGTGAATTGTGCCAAGAGATGTTCAGTTGTGAAAGGGCTGTTGAGAAACACCGTGCTTTGGATCATAAACTACGTAATTTTGCGCGGTGTTTTTCATGCGGAAAAACGTTTGCCTCCCGTTTTTATCTTTTCAGGCATCGCTCTAATCCGAAAATTACTCGTTGCTTTGTGGAGCTAGCAGAACCATTAGTATTTCAATTTCCAATGTTTGAAAGTCGTATACTTGCAGGAAGATCCGGTAATAATTTTTGTCCTCACGCAAATTGTTTTGAAGTCTTTCCTTACGACGAGTGGCTCGACATTCACATAAAAACTCATGGGAATTGGAACTGCACATTTTGTCCCTCGGAATTCGACAAGGCTCATGAATTCGCTTGGCATGAGCTAAACGAGCATAATGATAACGCCACCAAACATAAATCAAGCGAGAAAAGTACAAATAAATTCTACTGCAGTCGTTGTAGTAATACATTTGAGAGCCGGGAAAATGTTGTAGCTCACTTACTTCATGAACATCTGGACATTCCAAAACTTCCAACAACCAGCAATTTCAATAACCAGTGTCAAGTTTGTAAGAGAGTATTTTCACGTAGTGGTTTGGCCCGGGCAATGAAATCCCATTTAAAAATGCACGACGTAAAACGAACACAATCAAAGCATGTCTCATAGTTGTCCCCATTGCAGCGAAGAGTTCAACTCTCAAGATAAGTTTAGAATACACATGAGAAGGGTTCATTAAGGAAAAGCCGATGGAATACCAGGTGCCTTTCAGTGTGACATTTGCAAAGAGAGATTTCCAGGCGAGAAAGTTCTTCAACTCCACAAAACAATACATGTTGCCAAAGAAGAAAATTTAAAGTGTGAAATGTGCAGTGCCGAGTTCTCAAAGAAAATTAATTTATACCAGCATAGGAAATACATGCATGAGCAACCCAAACAAATGCTGCCTTGTGAAAAATGTGGAAAGCTATTCAAGACTAGGACGAAATTGAAGCAGCACACGAGTTACGTCCATACTGATCCTACTGAGTGGAAATTTAAATGTTCGGTGGACGGATGTGGGAAACGGTGTTGGTCCAGACAAAAGTTGACAGAGCATCTTCGAACTCACACTCAAGAGAAACCTTTTGTCTGTGATTTCTGTGGAGAGGCTTATAGGTAATAATTTTGTTGCACGTTTTATTATGTTTTTTTTTAAATATTAGAAGGTGTTAAAAATGTGTTTTGGTTTCGATAGGTTTCGGCAATATTTACGCTCTCATTTAGCAAAAGTTAATGGAGAAGCTGCGGCAAACGCTTTACCCACCAAGCTTTATGTGAAACCATTTGACCAAGCAGTGAGAGAACAGCAAGCCAGTGCAAATGATGGTGAAGAGGCAGACTCATCCGATTCTTCAGAGTGACCCCAAAAGCGAAGCAGGACTTGACTGCAGCATCCAGTAAAGATATGAAGACGGATTGTGAGCTGAACTATGTATAAAGTACAAAATTAGAATCTTGAAGCAATGAAGCTGAGTGGTTAAATGAGATTAAATTTTGCTTTTAAATGTTTGCTATACGTTTTAATGTAAAGTTTAGAATTGTGAAATCTATTTCCTCTCTATTCATTCATACTCATAATATTTGATCGTGAGCACAAGCATATTGATTTGATGGAGTTAGAAAACAAGTATCAACTCAAGCAAAAGGTAGCTGTACTACATTATTTTTTGTATCATTACATGTCCCATATAAACGGCATAGCAAAAGTCTGATCGTGAGCATGACCTATCCCCATATAAAACTTGCATGAGGCATTCAATCACTATCAATACCATGCAACTGCTTCTCTCTTCTCTATCATTTTATCTGCCTGAAAATCACATTTGAGGTTAGGTCTCACATCAGGATGCGATGATGATGATGATTATGATGGGGATCAAAATCACATAAGACAGCAAAGCATAATATTTCTATCAAAATATTTACCAAGAAGGGTGATTTTCGCTGCATAGATTGTTGGTAGGATTGTAGATTGTACATACAACGTAACAAGAGTGAGTTTACTAGTTTTTTCGGTGTCCTTGACAAGACGGACAAGATACGATAAATAGGTTTTTGTAGAAGCGGTTTGTAAAGGAAATAAAAGCGAAGAACAGATTCATTGCTCACGTCTTGCTTCAACCATCATCACCTTCATCTTAAATGAGTTTGAAGGTGTCTTTTAAGGCGAAAAATATTTTTCAGCTACTCATTCCAGCCACAAAAACCAATAAAAAGTTAATATTACTTTCCCAATGTACTACGTTTCTGATACAAAAAATCCAATCTGAAATGGGCAAGGTTTCTGAGAGTAAATGGACTGGTCACTCCGCCAGTACTAAAAAAAATATTTTCATCATGTTTAGGTTCATGCAGGTTCATCATTTTCATGTCTATTTTGTGATCGGAGTATTCAGATGGTTTCAGGGTCCATAAGTTTGAAGCACTATTTCTTGTGAAGTTGACGAGCATGAGCAGTGCGGTGCTGCAAAAATGAATTAAATTGCTGATAAAACTCAGTGTAGTTTGTGTATTTAAATAGGAACCACTTGTTTCCTGCAGAATAAAAATAGTAGAATGCAGCAAAATTCTGGCGTAAATGGAAGTCACATCCGGTTGTTTCCATATGTTCTATTGTTTCTTCTCTGCAATTCCTCAACCCATTCACCATGAATTCCGTTCTAGCTTACAAAGCCTTTATGTCAAATTGAGTGTGCTTGGGATGATGATGATATGCTTACCCATTTTTAGTTGCGAGATGTGCTTCTGTAATGTTGATGCTGAAAAAATATTCACATCAAAGAATGGTATGTATGTTCGACGTTGTTAGCACGTGAAGTGAAGCTCTTTCCCAACCAGACCAGAGTATTAATTCGCGATGTTGTTTAGGCTGTCTTCAATATCAATACCACTTTGCACAACACCGTGCAGCAATAATTTATATCCTATGCCAAGTACATGCAAGCTCATGAAACACATGAAAGACTTTGTGTATCATTTTCGCAAGCACGTGCACCATGTGAAAGAATGAGCATGGTTGTGGTTGATTTTATCATTTATAGGATTATGCATTGAATGAATCATGTGCATTTTCATATTCAAGTCACAAGTGCATTTGCGACTGCTCTTTCTTTTCTTTCATAAGCAGATATTAGAATATATGTATAAGGTTAAAGTTTTTGTTGCTGGTCATCTACAATCCTTGAAGAATTACTTGAATGTTACACATGATAAACAACATCAGAAGCATTATTCGTCTCGTGTTACGTCGTATCTAAACCCATATTCATATATCCATCTATACGTTGTGGGCTCATCATTGTTTTTCTAGGAAACATTGTGATGTGATACTGAACATTACACATATTCACTTTAGATCAGCCTGAAAGTAAAGCAAGCAACAGGTGGATTTTAATCCATACTCCACATCCTCAACAACAAACAAATTTAATAAATTAGTGTCATTTTTTTGTAATAAAAGTGTTTATAAACTATAATTTGTGCTCAGATAAATGTGAAGTTAGTTAAAAAAAGATGAGTGCAACAACTAATGAAATATTTCTTGTGTACAATGCCAGCAAGCAATTCAGACTTGGTAAATTTAGATACGAATGAGGACTGCACCTTCTGTATAGTTGTAATTTGTAACAATTTTTTTCTTGACAGAGGTTGACGTGAAACAATACAAGCTTGGCGAGCAAAACATTTTACTTTACGCTGGAAATGATGGGCAACAAAGATACTTCTCTGACATACGAAATTCTAGCAAGGAAACAAGAAATGTTTGTGACTTCCTGGACGGATTCTCAACCGAAGAATTCAAAAAGTTTGTCGTTTTATAAAAAGAAAAAATCCACTTAACTGCTTGGTATATAACACGTTGGTTTTTACAACAGTTTTTCTTATAACAGCTTCATAGAACTGTTCATCAAGTATGAACCTGGAATTCGGTCATTTGAAGCCTTGTTAAAGTTTACATTCGCCGAAGCATTTGTGAAGAAGATCAAGAGTGTGATGGGAGATCCAACTATATCACTAAATGGACAATATTTGGCTACCTTCAGTGAACCGTACTATGACCAGCAAGCTTGCTGGAGGAACTTTGGAGTATCCGGTAAATTTTGTTGTATTTTTTTTAAAAAATCATTAAATTTGAATTCAAAACTTGAAACATGCAACACGTGATAATTTTTTTTTAGATATTCCGATAACGACTGGACAAGGAATATGGAAAGGATTTGAAGGAGCTCATGGTTTACAGGAATTTTGCAACTACAATCCCAGCTTCCCAACCAACTTTGCTTTTCAATACTCCGTCAAACTCAAGTGGAAGGAGTTTGGTTTGAGTTTAAAAGAAGATAAGATAAATGTCCTTGAGAAGCTTCTCAGTGATAAACTTTTTGCAGACTGCTTCCTCGTCGCCTCAAATAATGTGGAAGTGAGCTGTCATCGGAATATTATATCTGGTAGGTTTAAATGACAAACCTTATGTTTTTAAGTTCATTTATGGAACACTCTGTATTTTTGTTGATAATGAAATTGTTATTTAGTTCACAGTGACGTGCTTTACACAATGCTTACAAGTGGCCTGCGAGAATCGGAAACGAACAAGATTGAGATGAAAGAAATGAGTGGAGAAGGATTAAAAGCATTGGTGTCATACTTCTATCACAATCAAGTTGACGTTGAAGACGTTGGTGAGGATGTTTCTTTGGAGCTGCTCCAAGCCGGACATAAATACAATGTTGCCAATCTAGAAGCAACAATAGCAAATCAACTTTATTTCAAACCTTCCGACTGGTTTGGCATTGGAAACGTTCTCTCTTTATACCGTTTCACGTCAAATATTGATGAGCTTGAGATGCTTTGTGACAAAATGCTGAACATTTTGAAAAAGTATGCAAAATTTAAAAATTTTCGTGATTCATTATTCCCATGATTCGTTAATTGACGTGATTGATAAATAATCCTGTTTGATATCTCCACAGAAATCCGAAGGAACTACGCACAACCAGTGCTTATCAAGACTTACTTACAAAGCATCCACAGGCAGCTGCAGATTTGGCCTTTCACTTGCTAGAGAAATTAACCGTGTGAATTGAATTGTGAAACAATTTATTTTTTGACTCGTAATTTTTAAAAAAAATAAAAATTATGATTTTTTATTGATGTATTATTAGTTGAATGTTATTACAACAAAAGAATTATATATTTATTATGGTCCTGAACTCTATAAATTAGCCTATATTTTTTGCACAAACTATTTTGACGTCAGTTGACATTTACGAACTAAATTGATAAATTCAAATTGGTGATGAGATTCAAGTATAGGAATTGATCGTATTCATAAGCGTATAGAGCACTGCTACATACATTCATAACCATTTTTGATTGATTGATTCTTGTAAAATCCCATTTTGTATTATAAGCGTTTATTGTACAAAAACTCTTGAAAGTTGGGTTATATCATTCATCATCATCACTTTTTATACCTTGCCATAATACAAGATTCCCATTCGGAAAGTAGATTTGGTGGAGGGGCTGCTGGAACTTGAGATTCACCGCCAGATAAAGATTGTCCTCTTTCATCTGCAAACAAGCCAAACCACAACAAAATAAATAAATAAAAATAAAATACAACTGAAAACTACAACGATCAACGATTGCCACGCTCCATTGTATTCTTACTTACTCAAAACTGATGTTTCCACTTGCATATCATCCGATTCTGCTTCCATCCCATTCATTTCATCATCATCATCATCTTTGACATCTTCTCTCTTTTGCTGAACTTGCATGTCAATTTTCTTGATGTTATTTTCAGTCTCCGAATCCCTGATGATTACTGAGGCAGACTTCCGACAATGACGGATTTGTTGATTTTGCTCCTTGAGGCGGCGGCGCTTGGGTTTGGGTAGAGCACCTGAATCCATTTCATGGTTTCCTGCATGGTTTCCATCTCTAATCACTTGATTTTTTGATGATGATGGTCCTACCATTGACTCCTGTACAGTTGGATTTTGATGGTTATCAGCTTCAGGCTCCAAGTCGCTCGCAACAGATTCATCAGTGGAAGAAGTTGAAGAATTAGTTTGAGATTCGATTCCAGCTCCAATCGTCGGCCACACCATGTTATGTTCCCCATCCTGACGCCCTGTGACACCATACTGTAGATTTTTGGAGCCCAATAATTCCCTGTTGCTTTTGAATGCTTTCCCATGAATAAAATACATATGGGATCTGAACCCTTCCACACTCTTTAATTGTGTGTCACAATGAAGACATTGGTAGGCAAGGATTTGCTTGTGTTCCTTGAGTACGTGGGTGCCAAGAGCTTCCTGGGATTCGGATGGAACCTTGCAAATAGGACAATTCAGATTTTTCTTGAGAATAAATGAAGATTCGGGCGATTTTTGTTTTCGTCCCCGTTTTTGATTTTTTCGGAGTGTTTTTATTCTCTGATTCTGTCTTTGTTTTTGAACTTGATCAGTTTTATGAGTTTTCACATGATTTTTAAGTATGTAAGTACTTGAAAATCGCTCCTCACAAATGGCACATTTGAAACGACCTGGAAAGCCCGTTAGGGCGTTGTGCACCCGTCTCATGTGCAGCCGGAAGGTCGTTTTTGATGTATGTTTTTGGCCGCACAAGGAACACTCAAAAGGGGCTTTGACTTGATGAACAGATTTTAGATGTAGCGTTAAAAGAGCTGGAAGGCTGAAAGTTGATTCGCAGAGATGACAATTTGAAATGATTTCATTTGAGGAAGATTGAGATGAGCCAGGTAATGAGATGATTGGAATAGCTGGACTCCAGGTATTCTGCTCAACTGAAACGGCACCAGCTGCTCTTTTAGCGTCTTGCTTACTGACCAGTTCGAGATCAAAAGTGAAATTATTGGTTTGGGTCATCTCATTGTCAATTTCGTGCTCTTCGTACACGTCCACGTCTGGTGGAGCTCGAATAGCGTCTGGTGGAACTTGAACAGCGTCTGGGATAGGACCTGAGTTACCACCGACATTATCATTTTTCTCATTATTTTGCTGAGCATGTTCAAAAGAACTGCTACTTGGTTGAGCTTGGTTTTCAAGTTTCACATTTATTTCTTGTTTGATTTGATGATGATGATGAGGTTGATAACTCCATGAGGCGTTTTGAGATTGGAAGGGAAGGGATAAATGACAAACTGCAACGAAGTTCATGAAATCAGTCATTAATTTAGATGACGAAGTGTTATTTCCTGACACAACACAATCTGGTATGGTTTGATTATCATTGGTCTTCTCTAATTTGATTTTTATTTGATTTCCATTCTTCTTATTTTCTGAGGTCCTCTCTAGCGCAACTCTCGGGAAGGTTGAGCTCAGCTTCTTTTTGCAACCTCTCAAAAGCTCTCCTCTCAACTTTTGAAGCTCAATATAAACTGCTCTTTTCTCACGATCGCCATCATCTTCCTCCTCTCTTATGAACTGTTTTCGAAATGCGTCGTACTTGGTAGAATCTTTCCCTGCACACTTAATTGTGTGAAACACCTCCCTCACCCTCCACTCCATTTGTACTCTCAGATAGTCCCATTGAAAGTACAAGTCACAAAAAGATTTACCCAATTCAAAACAGTTGGCACAAGTCACAAGCTCACCAATACTTTTATCACTTTCCTCTCCCAACTTGAAATGAACATTTAAATATTTTGAGAACAACTGAAAAAAATTTTGGTAACGGGTTCTATTCCCATTCCTTGCAGGTTGATAACACAAAACACACAAAGAATTCAATTGTGTCTCTTCCATTTTGCATACTAAAATGTTAATTGTTCTGTTTAAAACTAACCTTGGAGAACTCAACGCATTTCTAAAAATGTACAATATTTTTTTTACTAAGGCACAGGAGGAGAGTAAAACTCCACACTCTCTCACAGGAGCGTGTAATGGTAATGTGAAACTATGCAATCCGATTCATTCCAAATATATCAGTGCTATAATATACACATGCACAATGTAGATTCACTCAAGTAAACTGTTTACTTCAGTGCACTGCACTCTGCTCTGACTGCACCATTCACTACTTGACTGACTTACAATAAGGAAGGAGAACGAATACGGCTTTGATAAATACATCACTCTTTTTCATTTTTAGAAAACGAGAAATTTAGCTAGCTATGGTCAGCCAGCTTCAGCTCTTTCATCCAGAGCATGTTTTATGTTTGGAGAATATTGAATAAAAACTGGGTCTGCTTCTGCTACCCTCTTGCTATAGCAAACAAGTGGCCACAAATGCTTACAAACAACTTTGAGAAGGACAGACGAGAGAGACCTTCCACATTCTATGCTTCATAATATATCTTTTTTCATATACGCACAACATTTCAGCATCAGCATATATATAGAATATAATGTACATAGTTTTCTTTCTTTCTTGACTTTGACTTGGTCCACAGGAGGAACATAAGAAGAAATCATCAGGTTGTTGGGTTTGGGTATATTTATATATTTTGGTATATTTGTGTACCTACGGACTAGATTATGTTAAGCTGTTTTTCATATATGCAGTGAATGAAGCAGTACACCATTCGACTCCCTTTCAATTCCAACTCACCAACAAGCTCAATTGAGAGAGCAACCCATCCTACATACATCCTTACTGAATTGTGCGTAAAAGAAAAAATGGATTGGAGTTGGATATGCTTTTTTTTGTGTTTTAGTAGCCGGCGGCCTGGGTATATTTATGGACATAAAAAGGTTGAATGAACAAAGGAATAAATAATATATCTTAATTTTAACAAGAAACGGGTGAATTTTGAAGAAGAATGGAATATTGAACAGCAACCACTGCCTTAAACTAGATTACTGAATCGATTTCCGGCTGGCTACGAATGTATAGACTTAGTCGAGAGAGCACCATGACCCTTCAAAAAAATGAGATAGATAGAAGCATCCGCTACCCCAAATGTGATTGAATCCTGAAAGATTACTACAGCATCGTGGCAAGCAAAGCAAAAAAACGTGTGCAGATAAAACAACTTTTCTAATTCAAATGCACACATTACAATTACGCTTCTTGGCAGCCTCTCATTACATTGAAATCATGAGAAAATACATGAAACTGGAGTGGATGGGGGGACGAGGTAGGAGTAAAAGTAAATTTTGGGGGTGGGGATGGGATCGAGGTGGAAGTAAAAAGTAAAATCATGCTTGTTCGTTACAAAACTAATTCCTCGTGGTTAGAATCAAAATGCAGTCATTTATTTATTGAAGTCAAATTATATTCGTTTCTATGTAAAGATTTTGAGGAGGCTTTTTTCCCTTTCAGAAACAGAGATGAAGGTACCTTTGGCAGCAGCAGCTGCAAAACTAAATTGGGATTATAGATGACAACAAGGACAATCATGTGCCGGTTTATGTTTCAAACAAAAATAAAATCTATGAGCAAGTTGGATTAATTAACAATCCCGTCGATTCCAAGCAGAAGTCAGGTTGAATAAATATATAGTGTGTCCAAAACCAAAACAAAGAGTTGAGTGCCCCATTTGTGAAAAATCGTTATCTCGCTAAAATAAACCTAGGTTCCACATGCGTCAGGTTCACAAGACTGTGAGTGATTTTAAATACGCTTACTAGTGCAAAATTTGCAAAACAAAATGTTTTTATTAAACGTTAGTGCTGCAGGAACAACCCACCATGCTATGTATAAATTAATATAATATCGGCTGAAGTATTTAGCATAATATAAATTATATGAATCAAACAAAAGGAAAAAAATAATAACTTACACTCTCACTCACACTTTTACTAAATTATTGTAATATTACACGTCACAGAAATCGCGTATTTGTGCAATCAGAATTATAAATAAACTATTGAACTTCAAGAAAAACTCGCGTAGAATTTGAGAATATGATCCATATTTTTGATGAAAAATCTGTATGATAGGGAGAGTACCTCCAATGGTGAAACTGGCTTCCTATGGACATGGGTTGGATTGCCTAAGACCCACTGGATCTAACGGATTCACTGCAATATACATAAAGCAAAAACGACTGACGTTATTAAAACTGTGATTTTTTTAGTAATATGCAGATTGCGAATAAATTGATGTTGATAGACTCACACTGAAAAGTCGTAATGTTTTCTTGATTCTTTTTTCTTCTTGGCTGGTTCCTCCTTTTTTGAAGTTGGTTGTGCTTTAGCCTGAGTAAACAAAGTCCCCGCTGAAGATGGTCTAAAATATCAATCAAATCACAGGTAAATTAAACTCTGCAAAACAACCTCCAAAACATTTTCATCTCATAATTCAATGTTTTTCTACGCAATTGTCGACCTACCTTTTCAGTTTTGCTCTCGCCTTTTCAATCTTATGTATTTTGCGATGGTCTGGCAATTCTTCTTTGGTGAAAATTCGATCGCCAGGACATTTCCTGCACTTGTATGTCATCGGAGCTTCCGAAAGGTTACTTGAGCTACTGCTCAAATGCTGTCTATCCTCAGACATGATTTAATTCGATTTAAAACAGGAAAGGAATTGTTTTTAAAAAAATTCTTGAGCATCCAGAAAACCAGTAGTGGTTGGGTTGCCGAGTTCTTTGTAACTAAAAGTCCTTGATTGTTGTAACGCTACGTGAGTGATGCATGCATGCATGCAAGTGTGATTCTTGCATACCTTTCCTACGTCAAAACACACACCAAAAGTACCTATGTGCAGTGTGGTGGCAGCGGTGAGATTTGGGTTTCACAGAAAACACATAGCCTGCAATAAAATTTATGAAGAAAAACAGGAGCGCAAATGGATTATATATAATGCTGTTGGCTTTGAGCTGAGCTTGCCAGTTTCATGAGATCTTACACAAAGCAGGAACACAAAAGTTATGTGTAAAAAACAAGCGGAGACAGAATTTAATATCAACAAGAATTTTAGCTTTAGAGAATGTGTTACATACAAAGAAATATATATATATATATATATATCTTTGTATATAGTGAGTGCGTATATGTGCCTTTTTGAAAAAGGTTATGAGAAGCTGGCTTAATTTTATGACCAGGGAAGGGTCGCAGTTTTGGAAGGAATGACAATATTGCCGAGTAGTAGCACTAGGCTTCATATATGCATGCTCGTTTTTACAACCTGTCAATTTTAAAGGCATTATATTGATTTTGAAAGTTATAGGAACAGAAAGGGGCTCAAGCAAAAGAAATAGACTGTGGTCTTGGGGGAAAACACGCTGGTTTATAATATTGACGGCAGATTATCTCAAACAAAATCTTAAAGTGAGACAAGGGAATGGGATGGCTGTTTTCATGCATCTGCATACAATAAAACAAAACTCATCGCATAGGAATAGATTGGTGAGCCTTTTGCTGTTATCACATAATATAACTGGAATCTTTCTATGAATATGTTTGGTTTCAACTGATGGTTAGCAAAAACAACTCATGAACATTTTTCGTCCAATATATTTGTTGCCACACAAGCTCTTTGGACTTATATCTCAAGCCAGATTCCCAGTTGTTTTTAACTTTGTGACGACTTGCTAATTTACCATGGATGAAGGTGGATAGATTATTACGAAAATCAGAAGTCACAATCAGTGATTTAAATTGTACTTGTAATCCCGAGTAATTGTAAACAAGCCAATTTAGTCATCCGTAACTCTCATCTTATATCCATCATCAAGGAGAGTGATGATGATGCCATCAAATAGCAACCATGAAATGATACTTATCAATATACAATAACTTTATCCTCTTCATTATGTTTTAAACACAACAAGAAACACCATTTTATCATGGTAATGCTAAATTACACCTCCGAAACCTGGGTAACTCCATTTGCTTGAAGCATTGACAATGTTTTCGCTAGGAATAAAAAAAGAGAAGAAACAGTTTAACCATGTACTTTTTCATTTTTGACGAAGTGGAAATCATCATCATCATCTCATCATATAAGTGGCTGCTGCTGAGACAGCGTGATAGCGGCTTCTGCTCTACTCCTCTCTCATGATTTAACTTGGAGGTGACTAACTGACAAAATCGCTCGCATAGCTCATATAACGCATGTAAGGATGTATGCAGCTATATTTTTTACCATACAAATGCAAAATAGAAAAAACAATATTATATATTATGTGTGTTATGGAATGAGATGAGAAAACTCAAAAATATGAAGAAAGGGGCAGTTTAATACACGCCATGCAGCATAAAATGCAGTTATTCTTTTGTTTCAGAGGATTGACACCACTACAAAACCATTCACTTGATAGCTCTGTGGAAAGTGCTACCGTGCCGAAATCTGGGCCCGGGATCATCAGCGTCAGAAGGATTTTGAGGATCCATGGCTGACTTCAAATAATTTGCAAGGAGTGGGAATTCATTGTGGGGGAAGAGATAAGGCTAGAAAATCCCATGAAAGTCGTCCACCAGCTGGATAAAACCTTCCCCGTGAATATCGTGGGAAGGTGATTTACAAACACGAGAGGGTTCCAGAGACACATTGATGGATTGCACAAGGATCACCTAGGGACTAGAGAAGTTCCAGAAGGGAAACATTTTCTTGAACTTGAAAAGAAAAAAGGTGATGGTGATGAGGATGGAGCTCGCTTTTCACCTTTGTCCTGTGAAATTCCAAAATTGAAAGCATTTCCCAAGCATTTACTCTCTGTTCATTATGATGAGCTGAAATATTGTTGTGAAGGATGTGCAAAAAGATTTTGCACCGCTATGGGTCTCCATACACATCGCAAAACATGTCCAGCCTTGAAAAGGGAATGGAAGGAGAGTCCCTTTGACAAGTTCCTGCGTCCACTCTGTTCCAAAAAGTTTACAAGCATTTAAACGGTGGCATAAATACGGTCCTTTACAAAAGTGTGAGCGTGGTGACAAGATTTTCTCAAGCTCGGCAAAATTATTTAAACATGAGAAGACAGAAACCCTGAGTGACATGAGGAGAATGAAAAACTTTATTTGTCAGTATGTTGTATACAAAAAGGGTAACGTTGTCAATGTGTAAATATTGTTCTGAAAGTTCTCGTAATTGTGATTTACTCCTACTCCTGCCCTGCAAGCACACCGTATGTAATCATAATCCCATGCATTTCTTGATATACTATGACTGTGACTCTCGAGCCCGTACGAGCATAGGGAAACTGGCATAGCATTCATGACGAAGAATACCCCTCTATAGGTAGATATTGTGCGGGATAAAGAATTACCTATCACAAAATATTATGTTGATGTTCAGCTCATTTTGTTGTTGGTTTTGGGTAGTGATAAATCAGATTAAAGAAATGCAATTTGTCAATGTAATAGTTTTATGATTTCATATTTTAAACATTGAAATTAAAATTTTATACCATTGTGAAATCCACAGTTGTGTTGTGAGAAAGCTAAAATGTCTGGAAAACGTGATAAAAAGGACTGCTTTCTGTGCTATAACCCTACAAAATCTGAGTGTAAAAATGTTTGTAATTTCACCAAGAAATTTCTCGTTTTCCTTTCTCGTCATTTAAAAATGAGTTGGAAGAATAATTGGATGGATACTACTACTGATCAGGTTATAGTTTGTGAAGACTGCCTTAAATTGGTGGAATCTTTTTGTGTCCCAGTTGGAATGTGTTCTTTTGCAGTTGAACTGGAAAGTGGAAAGAATTTTTGAGACTATGCTTTATGTAGAGGAAGTGCCAGTGTCATCTTTACACAACGGACGGAAACGGAACATGGACGATGATCATTATCATTATGATAAAAGTGACATGAAGAATATTCATGAGAGCTCTGATTCTGATAAGCTAAAAAAGAACCTCATAAAGCATTTTAAGTTTACGTTATGTCATGCAACATTCAATTTAATTACTTTACTCAATCGTCAGTTATTTTTAAAGTTAAGTAACAACCAAATTCTTTTTATTTTTAATTAATTATACAGATGTCAATCCAACAAAGAGTTGAGCTGAGAAGTAACAAATGAAGAACCTAAAGAAGAAGTACAAGACATCCCTGGTCAAAGTCTAACGATTGATGGAAGTAATTGTTTTACAAGCTTGAATGACCAGGAAGTGGTTAACAATTCCGATCCCGAGCTAAATCTACATGCGGCTGGAAATATTAATGGAAGCTCCGGTAAGTTTACCGGCATTTAATGGAACAGAAATATTTGTGAGCTATTCAATTGTTTCCTTTTTCAAACTCATAGTTTTTTTTATAATTTACAGAAAACCACACTCAACAAGTGTCAAAAGTATTTGCAGATGTTAGGATAATGGATCAAACGCTGATGGGTTTTGAGGTCCTTCCAACCAGTTATTCCTCCGACTTTCAATCAGAAACTGAGGATCCTTTTATGGTTGATAATGTTGACTTTGTTGACCAAGGTGTGAACTCCTTGCTTTGTTTTGTAAAAAATTGAAAGCATCCAAATGAATGTGCATTAAAATGAAAAATATTTTAATTTCAGACACAGCGATGAAGGTCCCTTTGGAACACTTTCAAAACAAAATTGAAATAGTAGATGGCTTCAACGACAGTCATGTGCCGGTTCCAGTTCCAGAGGGGACATAATCTTCAAACAATGCTACCTCAGTAAATCCAAGATCAATCAAAGGATATTTAAAGTAATTGGCAGCAGGGGGTGTGGTGAAAGTGCAATTTTTTGTGTGCCTTCTTCAATAAAAATGGAATAATATATGAGAACTATCGGATGAGGAGACACTCACTCCATTTGCACCGTCCCCTTCTGTTTTTTTGCAAATTACGAAGAGTTGATCAAGAGAGCCATTCTGTGGTTAACAATAGATCTATGACAATGTGGTGCTTTACTTCAAAAGCCAGAGGACTACAACGGACCTTTGTAATTTCATGAAAAGGTTTACTTAAACTCAAGCTGCTAACTTTATATCTTTAAATTAATGCTTTTATGTCTGTATTATTATGAATTACAGCATCTGCAACATAATATCAAGCAAAGGGGGAGCTTCTCAACTTTGCTTACATACCATGTGCGGATAAAAACTGAAAAGGAATACTTTTTAAAACATTTCAATGCAAATAATCATGAAAGTAATCAGTTCACCGATAATTTAATACATGTTTACATGCTTGACAGCATTTTTGCTCATTTAATTTTCTTTGTTTTTGTATTATATTTTCAAAGTGTGCCGTAACCACACAAAACGGATGAACAAAACGCTCATACAGAGCTTTTTACCAGCAAGCCAAACACCCTCTGCATCAAGAAATACAATCACATTGCCATGAAAATCAACTTCAAAAAAGTGTCGGGGGACAAACATAGAGCTACCTGGAGAATAGAGGAGTAAGTGTTTGGCTAGCAGTAGAATTATGAGCGTTGTTGTTCAAAATTCAGAGGATTACAACAACACTTATGCTGGTGGAAGTAGTTCCAAATACCCACATTCAATACAACGAAAATTTTCAACACTTAACTTTTCTTTTTAGTATCATCTCAGTGCGGTGAAAACGAAAGCAGTGAAATTAAGTTTATTATGGCCTCTTTATATGAAATAGTGTTTCACCTGTTCAGTTAATCAAGTGCATTATCCTTTTAAATTCTATATAATCTATTGTGATTGTGAACACAAGAGAAGTGGATTTCCTGTTAGGATCGGTTGGAGTGATAATAATGTAAGTTTATCGCCTTTTATTTTGTTCTTAAACTCGGATTATGAATGAATTATGATTAGGACGAAAGATAAAAGTTTATTATAAATACGATACTCATCCGGTATGTTGTTTAAACCCTGGAACGAGAGTTAAAATTCTACTCTGTCTTTAAATTTGATAGTCGTATTGCATTGGTTGCTAATTTTTTGTTGCATTCATTTGTCATGGAGTCCAGTTCCTTTGCCATTGGGGCGACTCTGTAGTCCTACCCTGATTTGTTTTCCATACATAAGTGGGTAACCACCGTATCCCCTAAAACAAGAAACATTAATTTTTTATTAATACAAGAAAGGGAAATCGCTCACATCAATGCTATGCATATGTTCTCAAAATAAGATCTTATATTCCACCAGATGAGGCAGACGCTGATGCGGATGCAGAAGCAGCCTCCAAAGCCAAAGCCTCCAATTCTCCTCTTGGATATCCACAAAGGAAATGTCGACTCTTTCTTATGTTGGCTTTAGGAAGAGGGATAGCATTTCGGGCGCTTTCCAAGGGTTTTGCTTCTTTACCCCTGGGATTTGCAAAAAGAGTTTGATTTATTAAATTCTTGAGCACAAAATTAATATGCTCTGATGGCTTTAAAAATATAAAATACAGCTTGCTAATTTCCCTCGTCAATGGTGTAGATTCTGAAGTTAGGAATAGAACGGTAGCAGCAATAGCCAAACACAAAGCGACGACATTGAAGTATTTGGTTTCCATTTTTAAAGGTTTCAATTTGTTGACCCAATTACTTATAGTTCTTGAAACTGTGATGAGCTTACTTTGATGATGAACCGAAATGTTTTTAAGTAGCTTGTGAAATGCTTTCTGTGAAAGGTGTGAGCTGAATGATGTTGCGAGTGAGATAGTGTGACGTTTACATAGGAAGGAGTTTGTGATGCTCAGGTTTAATAAGGCAACTTGTAAAATTTATATTCAATTTCCTAAACAAAATTGTAAGGAAGGAACGCTTACCTACATATATATGCAAATATGTCCCATCAAATCAACACAGTTTATTGGTTGACAGCTGCATTTCCATATAGGTCACTTTCATTTTAATGAAGCTTACGATATGAAATGGCACAGTACACACGCCAAAGTTCAGGTATTTCCAACTATATTTATTCGTGTTAATCGATTTTGTGGTAAATACAGACATGTAGTGACTGAAAAACAGATTTCTCAGGAAGAACTTGGGCATTCCTTTTGAACAATAGCATGTGATTTTTTTGTACGTATTGATTTCACTCAGATGTGACTACCTCTTTTCTATCACTCTCGCTTATAAGTACTGCACTAAACCGGAAGTGATGTGACAAGAACCATGTAGTTATGCATATTATATAAGATGCAGCTGTCTCTTATACTATAAGATTGGGGCAAGGTGATGTCATGTTTTTAATTGCAATTGTGTAAATTTAGAAGTGGTGACCACGTATAATCATGCTCACGCACAACTTACTATAGTTAAGTATAGCTTTTATAGTTTTTATAGCTAGCCTTGCTTTAATTACCGTCTTCAAGACATGGTTTCTTTGGAAAATGGAAAATTAATGCTAAAATGCGGATTTTTCCCCACAACTATCAGCAAGTAAACACGATACGATGCCTTCGAATATCTATTTACAAACACCTGAGGTATATTATTAAGATATATATTAATGACGATTTTAATTTGTGATACGAATCTTTTTATTGTGTGGCAGATTTACATTAAAAAATGGTTTCATAAATGCTTTCGCTTTGTATAAAGTATGCATCCGAGAAGAATATGTTTATTTTTTATTTGTAAATTTAATCCCATTTCGTTCTGGATTGTCACTGCATAAAATATTATGTACTATGCATGGGCTAGCATCCCACTACAACCCCTGTCACGTTGCATTCTTCTCCACATTTATGTGGTTTTAAAAAAATAATACATATGATTGCTGACTAAGTCCTAAATAAAACAAAACTTGTTCTCCAAATTATTCTCCATTATCTGGGATGTTTGAATGTTTATTAGTCTGTAATTTAATGTATTAAAGTTGTATGTAATTTAATGTCCATGTAATTGTGCTTCAAATGGCAATCCTTGAAGATTTTCAAGCCAATTGTATGTAGAATCCACTAAGAATTGCTGTTTGTTGTGAGACCGAGATTAGGTGAAGCAGTAGCTGTCTATCAACAATAGGGTACTCCATAGGGGGGCTGCCAATAATGAGTGTAGTTTGAGAATCGCGAACAATAAATTGGGTTTTAAGGGTTTCCAGCATACCGAGCACCAAAATTGTGTCCGTGTTAAATGAATCCACTATAATGTGGTTGTTTAACCGTACAGTGAAAGTCTGTTATAAAGAAATCAGTGTTAGTTTCCAGTTAACTCTTGTATATATACTTGCAATTCTAAATTATTCACACCCTCTGAGAAAATTTGTCCAATTCTGCAATATGGAGCCCAATAATATAGCGTCCATCTTCTCTTATGGGTATATACATTTCCATTTCAGGCGACGCATAGCCGCATTCAATTAATGGCTTAAGCTGGCTTTCCTGCACCGCTGGAAGATTGGGGCTGCACTTACAGTGACTGCGCGGCCTACGTTTTAAAACATTTATTTCTTGTCTTCTAAATGGTTTATACCATGCCCCATTGCTGTCGTCGGTAAACTCCTCACCACAGATATTTGCACAAAATCGGTACGCTAAAAACAAAAACAAATAATTGAAACAGGCCACAAAAACCAGAGACAAGGCATACTTCCTGTTCCTGTTAATGACTCACCACCACTTCCGTCATCATTGCATCTAGCAGTAACATAGTCATATTGGCATCCGAATGCAGCACATTCATCTGCTTCACCACACCATTTACTACATCCAGGGTCGCATTCCTGAGCATTTGATGGAGCCTTGCAATCTGTGGAGCAGGGACAAAATATGCATCCCTCTTGCGTGCAACGCTCCATATTTCCATCATATTCCCGGCAAACTGGCGAATTTCAATAACACAAGAGTTATAGAAAGCCACTACTTATTAATTGTGCTAAATGAAGCAATTTATTCTTACTTTTTGTCATATCAATGGGCCCAGTTCCAACGCTATCATGACATTCACTTGTGCGGGAATCATAAATACATCCTTCCTCCGACTTGAAACACTCCATCGGGGATCCGCAGTATTTGGTGCACCCGGGGTCACATGTGGGTGATAAATTCATTGGAACACAGTTTTTTGAGCATGGGCACGAATGACAACCTTGTTGCACACATGTGGCTGGGTCTCCGCCATTAACTATGCATACTGCATGCAATAATCAAAATTTATTTTGCCAATGCCAAATTCAAAATATATTTCATAATATCTTAATATTTTTAAACTACATACTTTCGACCAAGTCTACTGAGTTATCGTTGTTACTATAGCATTTGGTATTTATAGTATCGTAAACACATCCGGCCTCTCTGCAACCATCAATGTCCTGGCAATGACGACTACAACCTGGATCACATTTGCCAGCCATTGATTTTGGAACACATTTCTTACTACATTCGCATGCTATGCATCCTTGTTTAACACAATCATCTGGATTTCCATCACTTGCCTCGCAAACTGTATAAACACGCAACTCATTTCAAATTATTGTAATTAAGTTATTTTGCATAATAAATATTGGAGTGAGTTCTTACTGCTTTGCAGGTTGGCGGAAGTAGGCTCGAAACAAGATTCACTGTTATAATCGTAAACGCAGGAGTTTGCAACGCATTGATCGACCATAGAACAAAAACGTGAGCATTTAGGGTCACATTGATGTGCCAAAATTGGTGGAACGCAGTTTTTGCTGCACCTGCACATAGCGCATCCCTGAGCCACACAACGTTCACCATCACCGTCACTCTTGGAACAAACTAAAAGTTACAAAACAGAGTTACACGTTGAGGTAGCTTAAGCAATATACTTTCCACAAATAGTTTAAAGTTCTAATTTCTAAAAAAAAATTTGGAATTACTAATAGTTCTTTCTAGTCCTGTCCATAAAAATAAAGAATTTGAATAAAATATAAGTAACTTTGAAAGTACGTACATATATT
Organism: Orchesella flavescens; assembly: GCA_964034955.1. Taxonomy (NCBI): domain Eukaryota; kingdom Metazoa; phylum Arthropoda; class Collembola; order Entomobryomorpha; family Orchesellidae; genus Orchesella; species Orchesella flavescens. The sequence continues at coordinate 7,926,480 of OZ035953.1, forward strand.
CCCTATTCAATAGTCTTTACATAATGTTAATTGCCAAATTATTTGAAATAAAAAATGATACTCAAAGTGAAAAATTGTGTTCACTAACTCTTGCAATTTGAGTAGAATTTCTAATCTAGTTTGAAATTTTTCATCCCACTACTCATTGTGGTACTATTTCATACAATAAATTATACTATTTTGACGTCAAAAATATGACAGAGTTTAATTCACTTACGGCCTAATAAAACATCTAAACCATCGCCATTATCAATTGTGTCGTAGCATTCATTGTCCTCATAATCATAAATGCATTTCAAAGATGAACCGGCGCATTGTTCAATGGCATTACAATACTTCGAGCATCCTGGATCGCATTCCTTTTTGGGTGACTTACAAAGGGTACTGCACTTGCAGAATTTACAGCCTTGTTTTTCACACTTATTCCGGTTCCCACTACTTGCTGAACACACTGTAAATTTTATAGAGTTATCAGCTAACATTGCATATTTTCACCAATGAAAATCCTTTAAAGAAACAAATTATTAAGGGAAACTTACAAACATCCAAATCCAAGTCTCCGTTTCCATCAATGTCATAACACAGATTGGTGTTGTAGTCATACAGACAATCCTTTGAAGTACAGGCGTTGATATTATCACAATTTTTTGTACATCCAGGGTCGCACTTATCCTGCATGTAAGGCGGAACACAAAGTTTGCTACAACGGCAAAATTTGCATCCCTGTCGCAAACAATTGTCTTGATTTCCACTGCTATACGCACAAACTATAAAAAAGACAGGATCACTCGAAAATTAAATGCTTTTATAGGTTGCAATTTCAATGATGAATTAGTTGAATAATTACCCTTGGATAAGTCAATGTTGGTCTCCTTCTTTGGGTCATGACACTTACTGTCTCTGTAATCAAAGAGGCAAAAATTTTGGAAGCATTTATCCAGTGTGCAGTATTGTGAACAGTCCGTTGGACATTTTTCAATTTTTCCGGGAGGAACGCAGTGGAAATTGCAGGGACAAGCAGTGCAACCTTGGGATTTGCATCGTTGTTCGTTGCCATTGCTTTCACGACAAACTAATATTTTAATCAGAATAAATATGGTATTGATTATTGATTTTGTAAAACCTTGGACACGACCTAGCGCTAATTACCATGTAAAATATATCCTTTTTGATGAAAGTGATATTGTTAGCATGCCACTCAACACAGTGTTAATGTGGTTTACTACATTTTCTGTGCCAAAAACAAATTTCATAGCACGTTTTAACATAAATCAGAACGTACCGTTGGTCACATCTTCAAATGTCGGATAGCAGCACCGATTTTTGATGCTGTAAATGCACCCTTTTTTAGTGCAGCTTCCAATATCTTCATTATATCTGGAACAACCTGATTACAAATCACAATAAATTGATTAGACATGTTTATTTGCTTATACGAAGCTCGCTAGATTCCGAAAAAGTATTCTGTATCTTGCTATCACAAGCACAGCCTGATAAGAAAATATTTTTTATTCAAGTAATGCCTAGAAATTGATACTTACCCTTTGGTGGCGGAGGAGGTGGCGGTGGTGGTGGATAGCCTGTTTAAAAATTGGATAAAATGGTTCAGTCAGACATTAATTGTTGTCTCAGCAGCGTAACAATACTTACCGAAAATGCTTCCCAAGCCTCCCCAAAAATTAGGGTAATAGTCCCAGTCTTCGTAATAAAACCCTGACAAGTATTAATCATAATATGTTCAGGTTTTTACTAAAATAACGTAGTATAGCAGTTTCTTTGTCAATAGCTTACTGTTCTGATATCCGGAATCCGTTGGTGTGACTACAAAAAACATGGACAAATTTTGACACGAATAGTATATTACATCAGTACATTTGCACAGCGTTATTATCACAAGAGGAATGATAATACATGGTATTCATGGATATTTTAAAGAATAGACTTAAACGACAACAGATAAACCTAAAGTGTTCGTAAAATGCAAAGAAATCTACTCACAGAACGACGTCAATAGAGAGATTTAAATTTAAAATCTAAATATTTTAAGAGCATGCATGGTGAATAGTTAAATCAGAATACGGTCCTTTTTTATTGCACACTCTCTTGTAAATTTTGGAGTGTAAGACTAGGAGCTAATCATTAGATACGAACATCTATAATATGCGCGCTTATCTTCAATGCGACCTGTCAAATTTCATTAGTTATATTTTTAGCCCTAAATTGCTAGCTCGTTACGCTTCTATGTGTTATCAGGATCATTATAAACCTAAGCGAGGCTAAGTTTTCAGGCGAACGGTAAGCTAAGCATAACAGGGTGAGGCTATATAACTATTACCAAATGGTAATTTTCGTATCAAAATTGTTGGACTGCTAATGACACTTCTCGAAAAATGTCGTTAATATGTACCACGAGTGAGACTGTGAAACCCTAACTTGTGTGTTATACGACTGACGAGGGAAGGACCACGTCTGTAACACGTAGAATTGGCTGAAACTTGGCATAGAAGTAGCTATTACTACTAAATAATTCTATGCCAAATATCAAGCTCGAATAGCAAAGTGTCTCTTAGTTACACTACCTTCAATATGTCTAACCGGAGCTTCAAAAGCACTAGTACGTTCATATGATGGCTTATAAATGTATAGTTTGTCATCGAGAATAACTAATTAGACGATATTGCGAGGTTTACAGCATTTCTAATTCAATATATTTGGTTTTTCTACTACTTTCAATTTTTGATCCATTTTAAATTAATTGAACAGGGGGGACCCTGTTCAACCTAAGTTTCTCCATGTTAAATCCCATTAGAAAACACAAAAGTTTCAAAAACTGAATCTTAAAAAATTAAATCTGCCATAACTCTGAAATGTGGACCCATTCGGAGAAAGTGTTCGGGGGTACTTAATTAATCCTAAAAAGGTACTCACACACTGATTACCAGCCAATTCTACGTGTTACAGACCTGGTCCTTCCCTCGTGAGTGATTATTTTTACAACGAATCATTTCTATTCAATAATACATGCAAGCTTAAGAATATTATCCTACACTACTTTCTATTTCTCATCATTGCCAATTGCTCGTTAAGAATTTGACTCACACCGCCTTGGTGGGCTTGGTCAAGAAAAGTAATTATATAATAAAGGTAAAATAAGATTTACTGAACTTTTCATTTTGATTGATGTAAAAATTTATAGCAATCAATACACTTGTGAAAACTGCTTGAGTCAGGTCGACAACTAGCAACTTACAATGTCTTGAACAACAACTTTGAATAGTAAATATCGCCTTTGAAACTTACGTGATTCTTGGTCCTGTCCCTTCAGCGGTTGTACTAAAGGAAAAGAAATGGTGTGACTCAATCAAAATGGGATGTAATTCCAATTCTACACAATGAAATATAATCAAGTAAATGCAAACTTACTGTATACATGTTGCCTCCTATACCCACGAGAAAATTGGCGTCGATCTGCCATGACTCCCCCGAGAAGAAAAAACAACCATAGGAAGAGGGCCCCCTTCATAGTATTAGGAGTTAAATTAAAAATTATTAGTATTTCGAAAAATATTAAGGGAGCGTTTTAACTTGCGACAGTTTAGTGAGGCTGAATTAGTCGTAGTGTAGTGAAATAATATGTGTCTGCTGTACATTGGCTCAGCTAGACATTTCTTAGAATGAGAAAGCTGCAAACAATGGATTTTAAGTAGGTCATTCCTAAATTAGGGCTAATTTTACATGGTGCATTGTTCTCACGTGAACCCAATCCTGACCTTGTTCATTAGAAGCAATGCTAAACGTTAACATAATTTGAGCATGAATAAAGACGTGAATGGATAAACTGATAGAATAAACGAAACCCGATTTAAGTAATGTTAGATTATAATCAACTCAAAACTATGACGAGTCCAAATTCTTACTAGGTATTTTTTAATATTATGTAATATGTAAGTACGTATGTTGCTAGTACTTCACTGCAATTAAAACATGCATATAAATTATATTACGATAAAAATAGGATGAAAACTACACCACACAAACACTTTCTGTTTGCGTTTATAATAATTGAATTTTAATTCTGATAACCCCAAGGAGAAACTGGCAGCATCATCGCCTGTTAAATAAACTTGTTCGTAACCCTCAGTTTCGACCACCAAATCCGCATTTTGTGGAGGTAACAACCTCACAATTCAAATAAATATTGCTGAAAAATAATTTTTATTTTCGTATCTTTGCCAACATTCATCCCATTTACAAGCAGCTAGTTTAACGAACTTAACATTTCCATGATTTTAATGAGGACTAACTACAGAGGTGAAAGCATTAGGATCTTATTTGCACATGATACATGTTGTGGCACCTTGCAACAAAAATAATAACGCAGAAGGCAAAATATTTATCAATAAATGCTACAGAAGCTAACTAAGTAGCTTAAGTTTGTCCCGACTAGGGGTGCTACTAAGCGTAAAATCATTAATCGGGCTTGTCAGCACACATTTAACCTCACCCAATATTATTCCCAACCGTAGTTTTCTATATCTCCCATTTGATATGTGCGGATAGCCAAAGTAATCAGTACCAAAACCAAACTTGTTTGGCTATATCGTCCATCACACATCCACATAATATGCATCCTGCTATTGCTACATAATATTATGTACTTGTTCCATCCCACACTGCACTATCATACTTTTTTTAAACAGACATGATATGCTTATAGTGTACGTCCCTGAACCATAACGGCACAAAAAGTAGCGTGTAATATATGCAGTTTGAGCTCAACTAAACATTAACACTTTCAGCATTGAAACGAGATCATGTTGGATGTGGAGCAGGAACTGATAATTTAGCTACCTAGTAAAATGGTTTTTGGGCTCGATGATTGCATAATTTGGAGACGATTTCATTTGGAAAGAAAAGTAAATTAAAAAGTAGAAGAAGGTGATGATGATGGTAAGTGTGAGTAAGTTCTTGTACAGTTACCGTAGTTGTAAGTGGCAGTATGCAATGGTCTGATATTTGCTGCATTTTTACCGTACATATATTTATATGTAGCAATTTTTTTGCAAAAATAATATAGAATGGCTTTTGACGCATTTTTCACCTTTAGTCCAACCAAACATAAAAAATTGACCTGAATCGTTTTGCCAACTCTACCATCCGTTCAAATAAGAACGCTTTATTAGTGCATTCCATTCAGTAGGTTGCTGTCAACAGTTCAGACTGACAAGACGACTTATGAGTCGTTAGCGGCGTCCCCCTTTTTCGTTCCTGTATATTATGTATCCTTCAAGCAAAGCAAATTATCTCTTACGAACTTGGTTACTCGAAATTTCAAAGTGCTACAGACTTTCCTAAATGACATGGACACATAAAAACTTATATAGATGATATGGGATTGGCTTGAATTGGAAAGAGAGCAGTCATCCTAATTCTCAATAAATGATGCAGCAACCAACTCAGTAGCTATGTTGTGTAAGACCATTATAGAGAAGATGTACTAACCCTTACTTTAAAATTTACAAGAAAATTTCAATCATTTTAACTAGGCACGGCAGGAATCTTTATTACAGAGGCATTCCAGTCTCAGTGGAGACTATGTTTTTCAATTAACTTTTCCGTGATAGGTTGAACAAAGTATTGACCTTACTCTGAATTACATGCATTGTAATAAACTATTTTACAGAAGGCAATGGTTTTCTAGGCTCCCTCAACGATGTTGATGATAGTAATTGCAAAAGCCAAAAGCTGTTGCATGAAACCACGATACTGACTTGGTTGTCAGTTTTGATATACGTAAATACAATCGCTTTAAAAGTGTTAAAACTTTTCTGGTTGAAGAAGGGAAAATAAGACTGCTTTGGTTTGCTTGGTTTGATGTGATATACCCACACCAAAGCTAGTGTTTTTCAAATGAAAAAGTGGAGTAACATACATAACTGCGAGCTCCCACTTAAACACTATGTCTTGGAGATGCTTCATACCCTACTGCAAAACAACAGCGCTGAATAGGATTTTATGCATGGATAAAAAGTCGCTTTGCATTTTTTGGAAAGATATATTGGAGAGATAGTCAAAGTGTCAGACTCAGGCAGTTGCAACAAGGCTCAAGACTTTGGATGGGAGTTGTGGTTGTTCATGCAAAAGTAGAACTAGGAAAGAACAGTAAATGAGAAGAACAAGTCTTGCTTGATAAATTTGCTCGGGAAGCCATTACGAGATTGCATAGCGTTCAATTCTTATCTTTTCACGAAGTTGTTACATAGGAAAAGGTAGGACCATGAACATGCTTGACTTGGTTTTACAACATTATAACATATGCTAACGTAAGCCTTCTAATCATATTATCGTTTCCCTTTTCAGCAGTATATTGAATTACCTTGTTGTTCATGTGGTCGCCACAAGTTCAGAACAGCTTGGGTTACGCACTCATCCCAACTAGGCTGCTCAATTATATGCCACACCTTAACCTAATCAAAGTTGTCTGATGCCATTCAATATCATAATGAAGATACATAATTCATCATCAACTTTTACGAATGAAAACATCAAAAGTGGAAAATTTTTCGGTGCCTTATTGGGTGCAGTCAGTACCAAAAAGTATACTTGTTATTTTAAACACGGTCAAGCATGCAAAAAAATTGTATATTTATTACTTCGTAAAAAATACACATTGAAGCACTCCATAAGGAATGTAATTCAGTTCAGTTTTTTCGTTCAAGCACACGATTCGCATTCAACCTTATCAAATCAGCATCCTTATCTAATACTTTCGTTTTTATTATTTTTTGGGGCTTAGTGAAGGGACCTGAGAATTTCCCTTTCATTTCCCATACCACATTCATTCGATACAACACAATACACAACGCTAGATCTTCTAAATCAAACGAAGGTAAAAAATGACTGCACTTTTCTCCATTCGTTGTTACTCCAGTCAGCCATTAACGATCCTGAAGATGTTAGAGTTGAACACTTCATTTCTTCTCAACTTGAAATGGCTATCAAAAATTCTCAACCCAAACAAAAGCTTGTTTCCAGATACATACCAAATCTTAATACGTTGTTTTTATGTTTAAAATATAAATCGAGCTCTTTCAAGTACTTTTGGCTTTACATATAACTACAAACATTCATGTCTTAATATAATAAATTGGACTTACGGCTAACAGTTAGATTATGCAGGTTATTATGTACCTTTAGGTATATATTGAAAAGACCCTGGATGTCTGTCTGTGTACACGATAACTCAAAAACGGTTTCACTTTTTTAAATTCTGTTTTCACTAATCAGTATCTTGGGTCAAAACTGAGACCGAGTTCGAAGATGGGTCAAATCGGTTCATGATAACGACTGGGTCATAGGTCAGGTCAATGTTTTTGAATAGTAAGGCACAGGTTGTGATAAATCAAAATGAAGGGACTGGTGAAACTAGATCAGTGATACAATTTTCGAACCTTTTTGATAACCCCAGCGTGATCTGTGACCCTGATAAGATTAAAATATAGCAAGGTACGGGTTGTGATACATCAAAATGAAGCTACAGGGGAGACTAGATCAGTGATACTATTTTTGAAAGTTTTTGATAACCCCAGCGTGAGCTATGACCATGAAAAGGTCAAATATTTTTTGTAATAGTAAGGTATGGATTATGATGCATCAAAATGAAGCTACTGGAGAGAACAGTTCATAAATGGGCCTTCCAAATTCTTAGGTAACCCCAACGTGACCTTTGATCTTATTAAAATAAAATAAATTCTAGAGGTGGGGATCACTCGCAAGGGGAGGGGGGATTGGGAAATTTACATCATTACAAAGGTACATCATTACATCTTGATTTGTCGGGTTTATTTATTTCCTAACACTGTACCTAACGACTCACGTTATTACATCTCGAGAATAAATGTCATAAGGTTTTGTACGATAAAACTGCTTATATTTCAGGCATATTAAAATCCAAATTTCAGTGTTAAAGATACAATTTGATACAATCGTAGATATGAATTTGCAAGTCATTTCCACGTTAGCTTGTATACTGGTGCACGCAGCATTGTGTAAATCACAATCAATTGTCTGAACATTTGAACGTACATTGTTCTTTCTAGGAAGGGAGTTGAATGGACTTTTTGGTTGATGCAAAAATGTTATGCATAAAACAACCACCTTTCAATTTATGCATTATGAAACTTGTAATTACGGTACCAGTGTAATCTTAAATGCCTATTTCGCACATGCAGTTGTAAGAAGCCAAGAAACGTCTAAATCATATAAAAACTGAATTGCGCTTACGTTTACAGGCATCATTTTGACAGCTCAGTATTGGACGGTTGAAAAATACTATTACAGCTTATATTCAATTCCAACAAAGTTCAAGCGTTACGGAATTGTTATGAACACACTATCGGCGTTTTGCACTACAAAAATGTTACTTGATCTTTAAAAATTGAACTATACCATACACGTATGTAATTTATCTAGCTTCAAAAACCGCCTGAAGCCTAGGAATGCACAAATCTCGCTCACAAAATGTTACTTGAGGACAAAATGTTGCTCGCTAATTACTGAAAGTGGTCTGCTTTGATGGCGAGTATAAAAATGACTTCTATTAGGGCTTGGTTCCGCTGTAATTAGGTACCAAGCTGGCATGATGCCAGCTAAAATCTTGTTAATGGCCTTAAGTTACTTTGTGAGTTCAATTTATTCACTCCCCTGTCATTTCCACGTCAGCATATGCAATGATACATACAGTAATGAGTAGTTCTATCACAATCAATTGTCTCCGCCCACTTTGCTCGTACATTGTATTTACTAGGATGGGAGTTGAATGGCCTTTTTGGTTTATGCAAAAATGTTATGCATAAAACAACGACCTTTCAATTTTTGCATTATGAAGCTTGTAATTACGGTAGCAGTGTAATCTTAAATGCCTATTTCACACATGCAGTTGTAAAAAGCCAAGAAACGTCTAAATAATATGAAAAAAAGAATTGCGCTTACGTTTCCAGGCATCATTTTGACAGCTCAGTATTTGACGATCGAAAAATACTAATCCAAACAAGGCACAAGCGTCACGAAATAGTTTTCAACACACCTTCGGCGATTGCTCTTCCAAATATGTTACTGAATCTTTAAAAGTTGAACTGCACTACTCACAAATAATTTAACAGCAATCGAGACTATGATCTTTCGGACAGATTTACAACTAACGCTGTAAAACTACAAGGTTGAAGTAATACTAAGTCTAAAATCGCTTGAATGAAATTCTTGATCCTTAACTTCTTTACTTCATTTAAATAGTTTCCAGTTGTACTTATACTCAATATATGTGGAAAAGGATTAAAATAAAGTTTTGAAATACAGTCTGAAGACTAGGTATGCGTGTACAAATCTCGCCTGCTACATGAAGACAAAATTTTGCTTGCTCCTTCACTGAGGCTGGTGAATTTCTGATGCGGACTATGTAAGTGACTGACTCTAATTTAGGACAGGTTCCACGTAGAGTAGGTGCCTAGATGGCATGATGCCAGCTTAAAACCTGCGTATGGCCTTTTGGCTACATTATGATGTATGCCTATGTAAATTATATTGTGGAAATTGTGTATGGTAATAAATGCAAACGAATTCATAACTAACAGAGTAATTTTACAACTAATTTATTATGTACCTTTAGGTATATATTGAAAACACTCAGGCTGTCGTCTGTCTGTCCACACGATAACCAAAAAACGGTTTCACTTTTTTGAATTCTGTTTGCACTAATCGAAATCTTAGGTCAAAAGTAAGGTCGAGTTCGAAGATGAGTCAAATTGGTTCAGGGGAACTCCTGGGTCACAGGTCAGGTCAAATATTTTTTACATAGCAAGGCATGGGTTGTGATACATCAAAATGAAGCTACTGGTGAGACCAGATCAGTGATACTAGTTTCGAAAGTTTTTGATAACCAAAGCGTGACCTATGACCATGATAAGGTCAAATATTTTTGGCATGGCAAGGTATGGGCTGTGATGCATCAAAATGAAGCTACTGGAAAGAAAAGTTCATAAATGGGGTCCCCAAATTCTTAGGTGACCTCAGTGTGACCTTTGACCGTATTAAAGTAAAATAAAATTCTGGAGGAGAGATCACTCAGGAGGTGTATCAAAGTGTTTAAATGCGTATCCATGTCTTTTAAAGGTACATGTTTACATCTCGAATTGTCGGGTTTATTATGTACCTTTAGGTATATATTGAAAAGACTCAAGGTGTCGTCCGTCTGTCATCACGATAACTCAAAAACGGTTTCACTTTTTTGAATTCTGTTTTCACTAATCGATATCTTAGGTCCAAACTGAGGTCGACTTCGAAGATGGGTCAAATCGGTTCATGGGAACTACTGGGTCAAAGGTCAGGTCAATTTTTTGAATAGTGAGGTTCAGGTGTTGATGCATCAAAATGAAGGTACTGGTGAGACTAGATCAGTGAGACTATTTTTGAAAGTTTTTGATAACCCTAACGTGACCTATGACCATGATAAGGTCAAATATTTTTTGTAATAGTAAGATATGGGTTGTAATACATCAAAATGACGCTACTGGAGAGAACAGTTCATTAATGGGATCCCAAATTCTTAGGTAACCCGAATGCGACCTTTGACCTTATTAACATAAAATAAATTCGAGAGTAGGGATCACTCAGAAGAGGGGGAATTGGGAAATTTTAATGGTACATCATTACATCTCGATCTGTCGGGTTTATTTAATTTCTAATGATGTACAAATTGACATCACCGCTCAGACTTCTAAAGGCAAATCACATGTATATAGATAGTGTGCATATGGAACTCCAATTTTCTCTTTCTGCAAGCATTCATTATGTGCATATTCCCATCAAACGGACATTTGCGCAAGCTCTTTTGTTAAGTGAGTGAAACGAGAGAGCGAGAAAAGTATGGAAAAGGCAGTGTGCAGGAAAAGTAGGGGAGCAGTGCAATGATTGAATTACTCTATCGTACCTATATTTATTATATATGAACTCGTAAGCCATACTCAGCCAGTTCTGGTACGAGTATCCATATCTGGGTTGGCTTCTTTACGTTACACTGTGTGTGTTAATCTATAATAGGAGAAGAAGAGCTGCATAAACATATAACCCAAGGTCAATTCAAGCAGGCATGAGTTGCTGCTGCTATGACGCATATCTTTGTGGGCTCATACGAATCAAGATCCTAATATGATGGCGATCATTATCACCAACTTCACACATAATATAACAGGACGATGGAAAACAAAAACTACATATTACAGTCGGCTATATTATTATCCTCTCCTTTTCCTGTTGCTCCTAGGAGTACATCCTTTCATCTAATTACATTGTCATCTTCTTCAATTTAAAAATAATACACAAGCAAAACCTTTTCAGGGGTTTTACAGACGCTCCTGCTCAAAATTGCTGTAAAACATCTCAAGGAAAAGGACCTTGGTGACACGAGAGAGCTGCACAACAAGACCAAGGAGATTTCCTATTCCTCTTTACTATGCATCGTGACCACACTGTTCCTTATCAGATGCATGCTTATTGCTAGCTGAATGTGTGCCGTACTACCAAATTAAATCAGAGAAGTTACTACTATATGGTCATACATTTATCCCTTATATATTAAAAATGAGTTCCATCTACAGAATTAGTTAGAGTTAGAAGGAGTATTTGTATTACAACAAAAACAACACACACACACACGCAAGCATATCGCATAGCATTTGTACGTAAATTCTCCAAAAAATCGAGGAGAGGAAAACCGTTCGTCTACATATCGTATTCTTTTTCTTTCTGTAGCTCATGCTGGTGTTTTTGCTCCCTTTGGAGGGCAAGCAGACAAGAGAAGTATCTTATTTTTGTGTGAGATGTATTAATATATTTACATCGAATCAAATTTTTCAGAGACGTTCGTCGTGTGGAACGGAGGTGATGTGAAGTTATAAGGTATCTCTCTCCAATCTCCTTCCCTTGCATTTACTTTTTATTCAGTATAGAATCAACATGAATAAAATTGGTTTAAAATTAAAAGCAATGTCGCAACTTGAGATACGACAATAAAAAGTGGGTTATCATATAAATTTCCTGGTAAACCAAATCGAATATTTTGATCCTGAGGAGTGCATCATGTTTTTTCCTTGGTAGAATAAAGTGCTAAATGGAATTAAATGAGATTTTGTTTTGAATTTGATTTGCAAAAGTTTTTTCATCGGTGATATGTTACAAGGAAAAAGTGTCAAGTACGCATCATCCTTATAAAACCCACAACAATATCAGCTTATCATCCTGTGAACATGGCATGTTTCTTTTAAATGGTGTATTTTATGCAAAGAAGATTGTTGCTGAAAAAAAAAGTAAAAACAATTAAGTCAACTTACACAAGTGGGCCTATTTATAATACATACATACTTAATAGTTCACCTGTTGTGAAAATTAAGTGCGTTCTCTCCCTAAATTCTAAAAAAATCAATTATAGTGATTGTTGATTGTGTGCAAAAGGTTTTTTGGATGAATGCATGAGTACTCAATACAAAATAAGAGGACTCCCTTAATGTTTCGCTTGGTGTAAAAATATCGTAAGTGTATCATATTTTTTCCTAAACTGGAGGTATGAATAAATTAAGTATTCTTAAACTGATAAGTACAGAAATTAATGGAAAGAACGAAGTAGATTAATTTAAATTGTCAGGAAGATTTATATAAAGCACAGATTACAGGGAAGAGTACGCATGATCATTAATTTTTTTTACTTTACTTCACTAGGAAAGAACAGGAAGGCAGTAGTATAAAGTATTAATGGGATTTACACTTCCTCACACTCCATAAATTACATTACTATAACACTTCACAGAAATCGATGAGTATTTGTGCGATCAGAATTATAAATAAACTACTGAACTTCACGGAAATATTTTTTATTAAAAAAGTCTGCATGATAAGGAAAGTAGCTCCACTGATGAAACTGGCTTCCTACGGACATGCGTTGGGTCATCTAAGCCCAATTGTACTTACGATGGACACTGCAATATACATAAATTAAAAAGGACTGCCGTTACTAAAATTGCACTTTTGAAGTAATATGCAGGTTGCGAACACATTGATGTTGATAGACTTACACTGAAGTGTCGTAAATTTTGTTTGATTTTTTCTTCTTGTCAGATTTCTCCATGTTTGCTGTTGGTGGTGCACCAACTTGAGTAAACAAAGTCCCATCTGAAGGTGGTCTAAAATTTCAATCAACGGTAAATTAAACTTTGAAAAATACCCTCCAAATCATTGTGGAATTTACTTGCGTTTCCTCTACTCATTTGTCGACCTACCTTGAACTTGATCTCAGTTTCGCTCTCACTCTTTCAACCTCATACATTTGGCGATGGGCTGCCAATTCGTGTTGGGTGAAAATTCTATCACCAGGACATTTCTTGCATTTGTAGGTCTTGGGCTGATCTTCCGATACTATACTTGAGCTACTGCTCAAAGTCTGTCTGCTCTCAGACATGATTGAATTTGCTTTGAAACGAACACAATTGGGAGCAGTGTGATGTTTTGAATATGCAGTAACAGGAATGACTTGTTCTTAGAAATTCTTGGGCATCCAAAAAATACGTAGTTGTCGGGTCGCCGAGCTCTCTGCAACTAACACTTTTTGAGCGTGGAGGGGTTGTTTACTTTTGAATTTTACAGGAGTGCAAATGAAGTATATTGTGGTGTTGACCTTACCTGAGCTCGCCAGTTTTATGCGGTTTTACACAGCGCAGGAATGCTAAAATTATCAATAGAAAGAACGAGAAAAGACATCATGAGACCATCATGATCATCTTATTTCAACCACATCATGACCACATTTTTGTCTTTGGATAGGATGTGACATTCGCACAGTTTCGCGTTTGACTTCTTGAGATTATGATGACTTGACGAATGCTATGATAGTCATTCGTCACTTTGGATAGATAAATACATTACACATTAGAGTAATTGTAAAGTCAAGTCGATTTAGTTATCTTTGTCTCTCATCTCATCATCAAATCAGTCAGTAAGAGTGATGATGCCATCGAATAACAAACCATAATATGATATTTATCATTACATAATAACTTTATCGCCTTCAGTATTTTTTAAACACAACACAAATACCATTTTATTTGTATGGTGAAGCTAAATAAAACCTATGAAACCTTTTTTATAAAAGAATAAATCACCTATCTCTCTCCTTTCCCATGAGTATGGATCGTTGCAGAATATGTGGTTGTGTAATTCTATATGCAAGGAATATAAATTAGAAGAAACAGTTTAACCTTACTTGGAGGTGATTAACCGACGAAATTGCGCCCATAGCTCGGATAACGCATTTTTATTATCATGAAAGGATGTATGCATCTATATTTTTCACTATGCCAATTGTAAAATAGAGAAAAACATAATATTATGTATTGATAATGTATTGTGTATAGCTAATGTGTTGCATTCGGTGGCTATTTTGCCAAATGAAAGCTTCGCAGATTTTTGAGACTCACTCAGGCACAGTGAAAGAAGTAGATAAATACTGAGTACACTTTTTATATTAAATTTGTCTTATGACGAATGTCGTAGAAGACATCTAGAATCATAGTCTATCACCTTTTCAACATTTGTTGTGTGTGTTGTGTGGATGATGATGACCTTCACTCATTAAAGCAAGTTCAGTGACCAAAAATAGATGAACAACAGAAGACGAGTAGAGAATTTGTTAACATTACTCATTTTCATGTTCATATTTTTTATAACTTTAATCCAGTCAGAAGCAAGCAAGCTTCACGTTCATGCGATTATGTAATACTGAGTATATATAGGTTGATATATTTCGTGGAACTGGAAGATTCTTTTTTTGACTTATTCCTTTTTGAACAGGTTGCGGAATGGAATCAGGAATGATTCTTTGGATCTCTTGATCTGGAATACCTTCTCTCTTTGTCAAAGAAAGAAAAAAGATCCAGGTTTAGCTGGTTCATTTTATCTGCGAAATATAATACAGCGCTTGTAATGCATCTGCTGCTTCTGTGTAACCTTCATCGTCCTATCACACATTTTCATTATCATTATCTTAAAAAGAAGCATCATAGACTTAAATCAATTATTCACAGTTTCTTCGGTGTTCCTTACTATCTTATGGAATGGGTTATATAAACATGTAATAGATACCAATGATGATGATGCTCTAAGTATTTGGCAAGCTTGGTGCATGAGTAAAAGAAGGATAATGTCTTAGATAAGCCAACCCAAGAGTGAGTGAGTGAGTGAGTGAGTGAGTGAGTGAGTAACATACAGAGATATTGACTCTCGAGAGTGGGTAGTAGTAGCACATTTCTTCACAAAGAGATATATTTATGGCTAGTATAAATTAGTTTCAAAGAAGAGTCGTTCATATGAATATCATTACTTGCAACTTGTTTGTTTTGCAGACATACTTTTTCCTACTGACTGACAAACTGCTATCATGAGAGTATGATTTTGTATTCCTCTGCTTATTTTGTCCCTCCTACGAGTCATATTTTCATCCTGTTACCACTATTACCTTAACATTTTCTTCAATTGATACATACTGCAGAAACAAAAATCTTTGGGAGTTATTATGCGCAAGCCCCTGTTCAGGTTTAATTTAAAAAACATAGTGAATAAATGGTTCATCATTGGGCTGTGATTTCCTTTTGTTTCACATGCCAGGAATTATTGGAGAAGGAGAAACAAGAGCAATCTAAATCGTTTTCCCCATTTTGCAAGCAAGTAGTGTTTTTTGCAAGTGAAAACTTTAGATTTGAAATGGGAAATTACGGCTCGGCAGCTAACTAAATATTTTATAAGCAACTGACAAAGGTCAATCCGATAAACCGTATTTTTTGGAGTAGATATTGAGACGCTCCTTTGTTGAAGCAAGGGGTATAAAGAGAGTAGGAGTTGTTTTAGTATTGAGCTGGGTGAATGGGAAGAGGGGTGAATCTTGTTTAAAAGCAGTGACGAAGCAATCGATCATCATCATCACAAATATTATAAGTTTTATAAGTATAGAACCATCACGGTGAAGCAGACCATTAGCTAGATAAGAATTTTCATCATCATCATCAGCAGCAACCAAAATCTAAGGAGGAATGCGTTGTCACATACTCAATTAGTCGATTTAATTAGTAAAACTAGTTAGCAGTTAGGAAAGTCCAGACCTGTCTTAATCAGTTTTGTCCGTGTAAGAACGTCAAGTGCATATGTATAGTAGTTCATTTTTTGTGAGTGATTTTGTGTATTCCTATCCATATTCGAATGAGTGCATGTGACAAGAACAAGCACTAAGGTTAGAAGGTAAATTTCGTCAGTTTTGGGAAAAAATTAACATTGTTTATTGAGGATTTGGAAGAGTACAGAGTCAAAAGTTGGTAGTTTTTAATTAATTTGAGTAGAATTATGTTTTTTATCTAGAATGTTCAGTCTATGGTAGTTTTGTGTGGTTCATTTTTCATTTCATACGTTCGTACGTTAAAGGGAAAAGTAATTCCTGATGGAGATTACCTACATAACGCTCTGAATTTAGATGTAATTATTAGGTTTATGTTGTGATTAAACCAATTTTCATTTCATTCATCGAATCAATCAAAAGCAATTGAATTATGGTGGTGATGGGAAGCGAAAGAACGATTTTTTGAGTATCGATGACTAGTGATGTGCTCAGATTGTGCCGATCAGATTTGGTTATTTTTTGTGTGTGGATTTTGGAGTTTCTACTCTTTCATTGATTCGAATTATTAAATGGGGAAAACTGGGTATGTAATAAGCTAAAAAAATAGGGCAGAAAAAGCATGTAGAACCAAGGAAAGGGAATAGTAGTTTCAAAGCTGCCTGCAACTTACGAGTTAGTTGTTAAGATGATCGTTAGTTGTTAAGATAAGCTAGAGACAAAGATGGAGCTTAAAGAGTAGATAATACTGTTATTGAACTAAACTTACATTTCATATTTTTTCTGAAGATCTTTCCAGGCTGCGATTACGTCATAGTCCCACCATGTCTCAATGGATTTGGGTTTTTATTGTGGTAACTACCACAATTACTTTCTTCCCCTTGCTTGTTTCGGAGACAAATTGGCAAGCACTTTCAGGACCACCCGTACTTGTATTAGTACTGAGCTTACTTTTGATAGCAACGACAATTTTCTTAGTCAATTATTGCGTTCCACGTACTCAGGGAGAACTTGTCCCAGAAAATCCAGATGATATGTCTCTTGGTAAGGTATTTCATTTCAAGAAGCTGGTTCGAAGATAATAATATATGGTGTGACCCTGATAATGTGTGTTAATTTTTAAAATTATTTATTTATAGTTGACATTTTGGATGAACGGGAAGTTCCAAGAGATAAGCTTATTTTAGTTGACCATGAGCTTGGGCAAGGTTCGTTTTGTACTGTGGTGAAAGGAGTTCTCAAAGATTTTGTTCCGGGATTTCCAAATGTGCCATGTGCAGTAAAAACAGTTCCTTTATCTCGCAAAGGAGCAGCATTGATTGGGAAACTTGACTGTCATCATGTTGTCAAGTTGCTTGGTGTAATATCCAAAACTCAACCATTGTACATTATCATGGAACTAATGACAAAGGGCGATCTTAAAAATTATTTGCAATCTAGTAGACCAGGCACTCAAAGCTCTGGTAACAAACCACCATCACTCATGGTACTTTGTTGAATTGAGAGATCATGATGTGTTTTCAGAATAATTCTGGTTGTTTAATTATTTTTCTTTGTATCAATTTACTAGCAAATGTTACGAATGGCAGCGGAAATAGCTGATGGAATGGCATATATTCATAAGAACGAATTAATTCATCAAGATTTGGCTGCACGTAACTGTTTGGTTGGAGAAGACCTTGTCGTCAAAATTGGTGATTTTGGTGTAACAAAAGAAATCATTGAAGATGATGGCTTTCGTAGAAGGCGTACAAGAGGATTTCTTCCTGTTAGGTAAAAAGATCTTCAGTAGAGAGCAAAAATGACATGGCATTGCGTAAATTCGTAAAATCAAACTAATTTTTTCCTATTAGATGGATGGCACCAGAGTTATTTCATGATGGAGTATTTACTAATCAAAGTGATGTGTGGGCGTACGGAGTGGTGTTGTGGGAAATTGCAACCCTAGCTTTGCACCCGTATCAGGTAAGTACTTTGATTTAAACACACATTTCCTTTTTAATTCCAATTTTGAAGACATTCATTTAACATTCGACTATTTGCAATTTTCAGGGTTTGAGTAACATAGAAGTATTAAGGTACGTACAGTCTGGTAGGATATTGGAGAGACCTGGAAGCTGCCCTGACATTCTTTTTGATCTTATGACTTTGTGTTGGAGATTTGATCACAGACAACGTCCTTCCTTTGTAGAAATACTTGACAGGTTGGTTGACAGATGCATAACCAAACTTTATATTATATTATCCAGGTTACATTTTAATGCATTGTAAATTGCCCTCCATAGATTGACTCCAAACCTTGATCCATCCTTTTCTCAAGTTTCCTTCTATCATAGCTCGGAAGGTTTGAACTATCGAGCTCAAGTGGGATTATAGACAACAAAAGAAAACTTAATAGTTATATTAAACCCGTTAGGAACAACTTTAGTGCAATGTTCGACAATGAACACTTGATACTATTTGGTTCTTCATCTTCTATTTCACGTAGTATTAGCTCGAAACAGGTTTAAAGAAATCTTTCTGCTGGATTTTCAGTAGAAAGTGGTAATACCATGGTGAAATGGCTTTTGTGTACTTTTTTTCGAATTTTTGTTTGCATTTTGCATACAAGCCCTAATGTGTATAGGATGTGACGAATATTATTTTTAAAACGCAAATCTTTAAAATAGCACTAATATTGAATAAGAGAATATTGTTCCGAGAAATAGTTAAAAATATTATTGCAAAAGTTCTCTAATAAAGGTTTGGCATGATGAGCATTGTAAATGTTGATGATGGACAAAAGATTCCTTCCCTTACTTTTTTATCTGGAAGTTAGTTCCTTACAACCATTTGCATTTGAGTTGAGAAACACTAGGGTGAACTGACCTTTATTGGAAGGTTTTAAAGATGCAGAGTTGAGCCTGAGCATGTATGCATGTATCTGGCACTCCATCATATTACATATTTTAAGGCCCGGGAAAATAATAGGTCTGGAAATCTGAGTTCCAGCAGACCGATGATTGATAAAGCGGAGGAACAATTAACTGAAGATGGAAAATAAAAAAAGTTTCCAACCAGTAATTTTAATAATATGCACTTCTGTCCTTGTGAGACATCCGCTAATAACAAAAAAACTCGCATTCTGCGCAAAAGTTTGTAAAGTAACAGAGCTTGAGCTCCCTTGCGCTTGGAGTTGAGACAACTTATCTAAATCTTCATGCAAGAAATCAGCCGAGGTCCAGATCGGCAGCATGTAACGGCCAAGTTACTTACAGGATCCTGATCAAAGGTCGGTGCTACTGGAATTTGACCTTAATCTTGATCTAGCTGCTTCTCTACATCCTCTTTTCACAATTTTGAATAATATTCTGCACTCAGAACCATCTGGAGAAACTGCCTGGAAGCAAAGGTATGCCAAGATTTTTACGTATATTTGCTCAACTACATATCACGAACTAGTTCTTTGCGCAATAACAGCACAACAAAAAGCAGACAGATATAAATATATATTGTAGGAGATATGTGTGATGTACGTATGAGGTTTGCAAGTCCTTCTTGTACAAGCAGATCTCACAGTTGGTTATCTGACCTAGACTTTCGTGCGTTATGATAATAACTTGTGAAACGAAGGAACTTATAAAACAGAGATGTTTATTTCTTAAACAAGGACGGTAAACTATAAGAATAATAAAAGATGCAGGGAATTTGGCATAAGCCAAATCCCCTGTAAAGAGGTTGGTAACTGTAGCTGAGACACCAATACTCTGGTTGGCTTCTGAGTAACTTCTGACTTGATTCGATCTTGAGCGACGCTTTTCTTGGAGTATTTATACCCCAAGATAATTGTGTCAATAGCTTTAGAATGGTAGGCTATCGACCTGTCCCTTTTTAGAAAGTCTCATTGTTGTGTCATAATGAACTCATGACACAAAGGAGGTAAATTTCACCGGATGTTTGATTTCTAATAATAAGAGTATTAAATGGGAGGTCAAAAGCTTCATGCATAATTGCATGTTACAAATCAGGGTAAAGTTGTTTGAGTGAGAGTTACAAATAAAACATGAGAATAAAAATAGATAGCTTCCCATCACATCACATCACTCTTCTGCATGCGAGGTGATGATGATGATGATGGTAAAAAGTAAGAGTAGGAAACAGTGGGTTTTCCTACATTAGGTTCCTCTTCGGAAAAAAATTTAAAAGTTACATCGAGATGATTTAGAAATAAAGTTAATAAATTTGTATGCTTATAAACTAACATAGTTTTCGAATTACCTTAAAGTTAACAAAGTTAATTTGAATCAAATGTAATGGAAGGAATTAAAGTGACATAAATTTTTGAAATATTGGTAGTTACAATTGTTAAAGATTTCTGTTAAAATAAAATGGTACGTATATAATTATTTTTTGATTACCTAAATTGAAATTAAAATGAAATGAAATGGTATAATTTAAAATTACACCGAAACATAAGAGGTTACATTGATCATACATAATTGTAAGTGTCTTTACACTGAAATTGATTTATAAATGAGGACATCAAGATTTTCTAAGATAACTTAACTAAAGATAAAATGTTTGTATTTTTTGTTTACATAAAATGAATAAGTAAAATGCTAAATTACAACGTCTTATAATCAAGCAATACTAATAATTCAAGCTATTTGTTTTTTCTAACTTTTTTATACTTTTTATGTGTCCTTGTTGTAAGAAGTATGAACTAAAGTAATCGATAAAGTTTCTAAGAAAGTATTAGTGAAATTTTGAATCTTAATACAAAACTTGAGTTTTCAAGTGATTATGAAATCTGATCGTTGAAAATAGTAATGTAAACTGAAAGCAATATTTATAAAATTGGATGAAATTTAGACAGAAATTATAGTGAAAGATTTGGTAAAATGAAATGGTTTAAATGCTTTTATGTATGGTTTACATGTAATAATGCAAGTAGAATTTTGGAAAAATTGGTCAAAATAAGCTAAATTGAAATGGTTGAAAATTAAAATTTGTGTGATAAAGTTGAGTCTAAAAAGGTGCATTATGGGTTTAATTAATACGCTTAATCGTATGAATTTTCTAAAACTTTTAAATTGGCTAAAATGTGTTAAAGCGGAATATAGCAAAAGCAGTAGTAGCAATAAAGTAATATAAGTACATACAGTAAGTGTGTACCATGATTTCCCTCTACAAAAAAAAGTATTCGCAACCGGGACGGTAACGAAACGTAAACGTAGGGAAATAATGCTAGGAATCGGATAGCAATTAAATGAATGGGGTGAAAAAAAATATAACTTGACCTAGTGTCATGTGATGTGATGACCAAAAGCAAAAAAAAATGTTGTCGGAAAATATTAAATGAAAGTAGTAAAATTTTGTGAGAAAACTAATAGATGTGTATAAATTTCAAATGGTTTTTGAACCTGGTGCTCAAAATGTGAGGAAATATAAGAGCGAAATGTCTGTCGGTAAAATCAAAGTAATACCGTTAAATTGAATGAGAGTAAACAACTCGGTGAAGATGTCATATAATATTTGTTGGCTGAAACGCCAATGCAAAAGGAGTGCATGTGTGCGTAAACAAAGTGGTGAGGAGGAAATCTTCAATAGGAATCTTATGTGGGAAAAATTTTGTGTTAAAATTTTATGTCTGTGAACGTGCATTGTAAAAAAAAAAGTAGTAATGTAATCAAACGGAATGTAAAAAGGCCGTGCCAAAGGCAATGCAGCATTGCAATACAAGACAATAGTTGAGATGAGCAATGAATGAAAGACGTAGTGTCGGAAAATTTACAATGTAAAGGGCGAAAGAGTCAAACTAGAAAAGTTGTTCACTATGTCTTTAGCATAGCAGACAGCTGCAAGCTAGAAGAACGTGAGCTGTGAACGAGAAAAAAAGTGGTAGCTACAGTCAGAAAGTAGCTAAACAAGTTCTTACTAAAGGTATGTATATGTACGGGGTAATCTGATAAAATGGATTGTGAATACACACGTAAGTAATAAAAAAAGTTAAAGAGAATTTTGAGAAAAAAAATTAAAAGTGAGGTGATCGATAATGAAGTGTAATAGAGTAGGTGGAAACGAAACTAGGATTAGAATTTAGGAATAAATTTGAATGCGATATGAATAATTTTGAGGAAAAAAAAGAGAATGAGTGTTTGTGTGTGTAAAAAAATGAATTGGAATGAATGCATGTAGTGGATAATTTTTGTATGTTTTCCTATTGCATGAAGATTACTGGATCTATTGAGATTTTAACCGTAAGAATGTTGAACGTTGAGTCTAAAAAGAATATTAGAGCAATTGTAATGGTATACAATTATTTTGTGGCGGCTTAGATATTGTTCGTGTAACAGAGCAAGATTTATGAGTGCGCCATATATCCGATAAAGGAAATGTGTATGTTTTTTCACATGAACTTTGTTATCAAGCTCTGTTATATGTATGCCCAGAAGATTAATGTAATAGATAGGTAACAAAATGCGAATTCGATCAAGATATAGTTTCCTAAAGCAAACTTTCTGCGAAAAGTTTGAATTATTTATCATGATTTTTAAATTTTTACTGTTAAAAGATACTGTTAAAATATTTTGAATGTTCAAAAATGAGAAGATAATATATTTTTTTTTTAAAACAAAAGAATAGCTCAGTAAGCTATTGTGAGCCGTGTATAGACGTTTTTTAGTTTAAGTAATATGAAACTGTATTGGTTTACAATCTGATTCTCTATAAATCAAGACGGATCTTGTTCGTTCAAAATAAAACCATGCAAAGTTTTACTAAGCAAAGCAAACTATGCAAGCAAAAGCAAGCTCCTATTCCTGTCAATCTTAACCTAACTCAGGTTAATATTCAATCATGTCTAACTAAGACTCTTGCTTTTATAACTAACATATAAAATGTTTTTCTGACTTTCAATTCTAAATGTACTTATTATTCCTGTCATGAGAATTCCTAATTTAAATGCTGGAGTGAAGGTGAGTAAAATGTGTATCTAATATGGATTTTATGATTTTGATGGATTAAAGGAAATAGATGAGGATATTAAAATAGATAGTGATTCATACCGATGTAGAAATGATGAGAAGAAAACATTGGAGTCGTGAAGAATTTGGTTCTTATAATTTTGAAAACAAAGTTGTGATGATAGTGTTGTTGTTGTTGTAGAAATTTAATTTTGCTTCTTCAAGGCAGGAAAAGGTTGGTAATTTACTTCGTTTTAATCACAGCATAGGTAAAAAGAAGTTGTTTAACTTCGTGGGAATTTCATGTCATTGTCCTCAGGGTAGAATCAGGTAAACAAATAAGTAGAGTTTAACTTGTAAAAAGGTGTAGAAATTTTATGTTGTTGAGTATTTTAAAATTGTAGATTCTTTTGAATTGTATGATGAATTAATGATTGGGTGACGTGCAGTTCCTCCGATGTTCCGCACATCACTGTGGGAAGTATCCATGGTTGTCATCTTGTGACATTAGTTAATGGCAGCAGTATGGCGGTTGTCTCGAGGATGCAGTCTGGCAAATGATAATCTGGGACTGTTGGCGTGAACCGGTAGAGAATCCTCTATCCAGCGTGTCTGTCCTCCAAAGGGCAATTTATATGGGATACTTCTTCGCCATTAGTTTGGTATCCCCCACGGTGGGGTTGTCCATTGAAACTAGGCGTGCGGGGACAGATCCATAGTTACTATACGAAGATCTCTAGTAGCCTCTAGTATTAACATTGCCTTGTCCGTGTTTGGGTTGAGCTTTCCGGATATCACGATTTAACGAACCTGAACCAGAACTACGACCGGCAGGTGCTCTGAATTAATTGTATAGGTACCTTAATATAGTTGATAAATATTTTTTCTTAATTATTTTCTTCTTCGTAATATTTTTCTTCTTATTGAGCTTGGGTTTACTGATAGATTATTTTGTATTGTTGTTGCATTTCTTCATAGTTGATAAAGTGGTCAGGTACGGCAAAGGAAGGTGGGGTACAAACGTGAGAAAGAGAACGGTATTAGAAAGAGAATGTTGGTAATTCTTGAGATAGAGAGAGGGAGAGATAATTAGTCTCGTGGAAAAAGGTTAAATTAGGTTAATTGGATAAAGTAATTATGAAATGGTAGTATTGTGTAAAGGTGAGGTAACTGGGAATTTTAATACGATGTTTGCCGTGAGTACATTTATTTGATAGAAAAATGAGTTTTCATTTTAGAAAAGTCACTCTATAAACATGTAGTCAAGTTGGCAAAGAATTGCGAAATGTTGTATGTAAAGTTGTTATCAATTGTAGTCTAATGGGTAGAGTAGTTTTTTGCTTGGAATTTTGAAAAGACAAAAGATAGAAAGTGGTTCTCCTTGTGGGAATATTAGTTCCTTTTCTCCCACGCTCGAATAGTGTGCAAACTGGATTTCTTTGCTCGTTGTTGAACTCAAATTCTTGAGTTTTCTGATCGCACGGATTCTTCAGTATATTTATGTTGACTTTTGTATTGTTATATTTCTTTATATTAATTTTCTTAGTAATATTTCTTCTTGATAAGTGGGTTATGTTTTTGGAATTTTGATTTTATCTTGCAAGTTTTTGAAATTTCTGTTTGTTGTCTAGTCTCTTGCATGTTGCAAGTTATTAATGTTGCTGTTGTCAGTTAATTCATGACAATGAATTTCAGCAAAATTTAAGAAGTTATTTTGTCAGCTAGCAAAGGTCTACAGTTGTCATCAAAGGAAAATGCTGTAGTCAATTTGTAAAGTTGAGTTGTAATGATGATGATGATGTGATGGACAAGGGGAGGTTGGTGATGGCCATGTCAAAAGTTGTAGAAATTATTTTATCTGTCAGGAAGCACTGCATCTCATTTTCTGATGTTGAGGTGTACACTGGAGTACAGTTGATCATCCTTTCAGGCAGCAATATTTCTTGTAGAATTGTGAGTGTTACGTAAAGTCGTTTCCTCATGAACATGTATGGTTCCTAATTCCTACGCCTATGAATACCGCGATGGGAATCAATGCAAGCAATGTTTCCGAGGAATGAAATCTCAATCGGGTTATTTAAAATTAAATGAGATGGACGAAGACGCGAACCCAGAATGAGTCAATCCTCATAGTAGAGCGGATTTTTAGCCCGATAATTTATGAAATGTTCATATAGAGGAAAATAATATTTTGTTAATTGTCAAACTTGTCTTTTGTAGTTTCCCTTGGTGTTCCACACATGGTTGATTTTTTGTTTCAATTAAGGGTTGTCCATAAGGCAGCAATATTGTGCGTTCCTTTGAATTCTGTTCGTCAGGTCAGGTCAGCTTGAAGACTGGAATCTTGAGTCGTGAATCTTGAAGCTTGAATCCTGGTACAGGTCTCGGCAGTCCATGGGTGTTCAAAACCCAAAGCCCCAATTCGCCATGTAGGAGATAATGCGTGATGTACGTATGAGGTTTGCAAGTCCTTCTTGTACAAGCAGATCTCACAGTTGGTTATCTGACCTGGACTTTCGTGCGTTATGATAATAACTTGTGAAACGAAGGAACTTATAAAACAGAGATGTTTATTTCTTAAACAAGGACGGTAAACTATAAGAATAATAAAAGATGCAGGGAATTTGGCATAAGCCAAATCCCCTGTAAAGAGGTTGGTAACTGTAGCTGAGACACCAATACTCTGGTTGGCTTCTGAGTAACTTCTGACTTGATTCGATCTTGAGCGACGCTTTTCTTGGAGTATTTATACCCCAAGATAATTGTGTCAATAGCTTTAGAATGGTAGGCTATCGACCTGTCCCTTTTTAGAAAGTCTCATTGTTGTGTCATAATGAACTCATGACACAAAGGAGGTAAATTTCACCGGATGTTTGATTTCTAATAATAAGAGTATTAAATGGGAGGTCAAAAGCTTCATGCATAATTGCATGTTACAAATCAGGGTAAAGTTGTTTGAGTGAGAGTTACAAATAAAACATGAGAATAAAAATAGATAGCTTCCCATCACATCACATCACTCTTCTGCATGCGAGGTGATGATGATGATGATGGTAAAAAGTAAGAGTAGGAAACAGTGGGTTTTCCTACAATATAGTAGAAAATTACACAATCCTTAAATTTTTAATTTGAGCTGATGTTAGATAGTGTTTGCATTGTTATGTGTACAGACTCAAGTGATGATAATTTGATGAATTTCCTAGGCTCATTTTGTTGGGCTTAAGTTGTTCTTAGGCCATTCTGGGATGCTGTTGATGATTAGGGCCTCTTTGTAGATAATCACAACCACCAAACATTCTGTCCTTCTTTTCAAGTGTGAAATATTCAGTTACTAATGGAATGAATTACATTGTTGACGTCATATTTATATGCAGCATGAGTCCGGTTTATTTAAAAGAATTACCAATGCTTCTGTTACCAAACTCGTGGTCAGTTTATGTTGGTAGCCGTAAGGATTCAAAATGACTTCATGAGTGCAATTTCCCTAACAGAAATCCTTCGACGTCCTTCCAGTTGACGAATTATTATATACTTTATATATAACAAAGGAAGTGAGCTACATTTAATGCTATCGTTTAAATACCAGTCCCACCCCAAGTATGGTTTTTTAACCTCTACTATAATATGAAACTTTGCTGGCTGCATTTTCCCTGTTGGGACTTACATCAAATAAGAAAGTTCAATTTAAATGGGCGTTTTAGTATAATCAGTTACGTTGCCTGGTAAACGTATAGAAAGCAACCATAAGACTCGTAGGCTAAAAACATCATCGTGGTGCGTATTTAATAGACTGATTATGGAAAGTTTCAGCAAGCGAAAGGGTCCATGACAGCATGGGACTTGCATAAATGCATCACCATTCTAACATAATTTTAATAAGTCCATGAAAAAATCAAGACAAGGTTAGAATACGACGGTGCAGAGTTAATTGACTTTTAATAAAAGTAATGTGAGCACATTAGTATAATTAGTCTGGCGAATGACGTGGTATAGCTATTGCATAATAGGCATCGTCATCTGTCCCGATTTTTTAGTTCTATCGCCCACTTAACTTATTCAAATAGCAAAGGAACGATGAAGCTCATCAACAATAGATCGCCGTTATCTTGCAAATTTTATGCATTGTTGGATCTGGACTTAGAGCGGTAGAACCCTTGGTGAATTTACGGTAGGTAGCTCTGATTTTGTAGCATGATCTAATGATGACGCGATTAACGAGATAAAGCAGTTACGTCGATGCCATTAAATTTAACTACAGCCTATATTACATTTTAACGACATTTACGTAATCCCAATTCAACGCAATGGCACCGACAATGGTAAACTGAGCCAGAAAAACTGAATAAAAGGAGCTCGATTTTTGGGTATGGACATCAGTTTCACAGAAGCAGTCTTCCAATCCACTTCACCTCTGAAGCTTCAACTCATCTTCAACATGGGAAAAATCTTTATCATCGGTGCGCTTGTTGCACTCGGCGCAGCATTGGTCTTGGGTATGAATTCTTAGCATTTTACATTTCCAAAACCTTTTTACTTTTCAATTTCAGTTCGATAACTTATTGTTCTTTTTCTAATCATAAAGCCAGCGACCTGATTGACGTTCCAAAGTCAGGAGCTTACTCCTTGACTGACGTGGAGATCGAGAAGGCTCGAACCTACGCAAAGGATCTGGGATGGAATGCCGACCAGGAGGAACTCTTCATCAAGATGCTTTCCAAGGATTTCGGTGTTCGATTCGAGAATATTGGCAACAACCACTTTAACATCACCTTTTTCTCTGCTGCAAAGGGTACTTCCAACATGGAAATTGAGGACGGAAAGGAGCTTGCTAGCAGCAACGTCGTTGGAATCCCGGTCACCGTACGTGATGAGTCATCTTAAAGACTTCAGTAAAAATGTTTTGAATTTAAATTTTTATTTTTGAAAATATGGTTTCCATATTTCAGAACAAGCTGACACTCTCACAAAAGATGCTAAGCATTCGTCAAACTTGCCCCGGTGGCAAAGTTGCTGACTTGCAGTGGACATTCAAGCCCGACCAAATGATCATTTCCCACGTCACCAATGGACACAAGGCTGAAATCAAGTTGAGGAAGAATGATGCCTTCCAGGGATAATTACATCACCAAACAGTGACCCCTAACTATATGTATGAATGAATGAATGAGTGTGGTGACAGAGTATTTCCTTTTAAAAAAATTTCAATTTATTTCTTGTTTCTTTAATAAATTTATTTTATAATCTGGCATTCTAAATCATACAAATTAATCTTGTTCATCTTCAAAACTTTATTGCATAATTCGCACTTTATTTTGGCTATTTAGTTGTATTTTTAGTTCATATAAACTCAAACTACTTAATAACTGGAACACTTCTTAGAAGAGCGCGTTTGGTTCTCCATTTTGGGGTCGGTGTCTCTCCTCTACAACATGGCTTTTGTAAAATTTTACGCTGAAACCCCTTTTACTAGCTGCGAAAAATTCAGTTGGCATTTTTGAAGTAAGCGTTGTTTTAATCATGACAAGAAATTGCTTGTTGGTTTTGATGGTGGTACAGAGTTAACCCTTATCATTTAGACCTGACTATTTACTCATCAAGACATCATCATTATCTTCTTCTTCCTCGTCATCATTTTGAATTCCTGCAGATGCACTGTAAAAACATTTAAAAAAAGAAAGAATAAGTAAATTTCAGATCAGATCAACATATTTCTCCGTGTATTGCTTGTTAGCATGCTCTACAATGTAACAACTTTTTTGTATGTGTATGTTGAGCATTGAGCTCCTTTTCACGATACCATCATCACTTCACCACCACCACGAATTCTACGGTCTACAGTGATGTGATGCGATGTGATGAGGATCCCATTTTATAGCATTTGAGGTTACAGCCTTTTCTACGGGGGAGAGAAGAAAAAGGGAGTAAGTTAAGCTTTTATCGAATCAACTAGCATATTTACTTTCCCTCCTTTTATGCACGCACCGTGAACGGGAAAAATTAGTGTGTCTGTGTTATTCTTTGTGGTGGTTAATCAAGAGCTATTAACGGCAAATGAAGTTGCAGCCCATTTTAGTCTCTTTCAATGTTTAGTTGCTAGAACTCCTTTGCTAGAGTTTTGGAGCTTTATGATCTTTTATGAAGTTGGGGGTGCTGCTGTGTAATATAATGTATAAAATGCACTGCTTCTATATGTCCTCTTATATTTTCACTACTTTACACACTCTTGAATGGGTAATGGATAAAAATGATGATGAGAGGAGGAAAGGTAGAAAGAAACAGCTCCCCGCTCCTCTCTTCTACTGGCAGCCGACCAACTTCCAACCCAAACCAACCCAATTCTCATACTCATTTTATTTACTTCCGATCAATGTTTTGGAATTTATTGACATTTTCAGAAGCTCATTAACCCCCCTGGCACAGCTATATATACTTTCAAGGTGGCTGTCGGTGTGGAAGAAAGAGCAGAAGATACTGCTGTGGGAGTCCTAACCGTGAGAATGAACGATGAGAGAATGCGAAAAGGGACGATTTGGAGAAGAAGGTCAGAGGGCACATGAACAATGAACATTATTCAGTTTATACTCACTTATTACTTGATACGATGATGGGCATAAAAGGGAGAAAGTTTAATAAGGAGCCCCATTATAGGAAATGAGGAGGAATATGATGATGATGATGATGATAACTACTTGAGTTGAGAAATGAGAAGAGCTCAGCATAATTTCCATAATGTAAATGATAATATGGATGATATACTATTATTTCAGATTATCGACTCTATCTATAACAAAGTTCAACCTAAAGTGGATTGGATGATGGTGATGATGCACGTCATGTTGGCGGTTCTCATTGCGCTTAGTGCAATGCAAAGGCTCATCAACACACAACCTGTGGTGATAGACTGTGGAACAGCGTGCCTGGATTCAGACCCCAAAGATAGATGTAATGCTGCTACTAACTAGGAATGTATGTGCCGAAACACAATAACTCATTTGGAATCATTTATATGGTTTCATGTCCGCTTCTGGGGAGATTCTATAAATGGGGAATTTAAGTATTTTATATGATATCTAATTTTATCCTATGGTTATATATATACTCACTTAATATATTATATTGTATAAACCTTTGTCACTCAATTAATGTGCTGATGTTGATAACTTTTTGGCTATTTTCTCCAATGATATGATGAGATGAGGATGAGGTAAATCATTTGTGGAATTTAAGTCGATTACAAAGATCAGTCCAATGAGAAAATTATTACATTGTCTTTATTATATTGCCCAAGAAAAACAGGATTATTTTATGTAATAAATACAGAGTTATACGATTAAAAAACATGGTGTATTATTGCTGGAAATATTTAGTTTAAAAATAGTTATTTTCTGAATGGTAAAAAATCTGAAAAGTTCAATTTCTCAAATAAACGTGTGGAATATGTATGGGCGTGCTTATTAAACTTAATGACTTGTTCGAGTCGTGTCATCCTTGAATATAATAGTTGCTCAAGGAGGAACCTCGATTGTTTCTTGAATGGGTGATCATCAGCATTCCTTTATTCTAAATTCAATTCTTTCTTTAAAATTTGACTTCATATTATATTTCGTAGGAACAAATCAGGAAAACACAAGGAAAATCCTACCAATTCAAGTTACTTTCTTACTTTTACCTTTCATTCCAAAATAGCAGACCTTGACACGTGTAAGGAAAAGTATAAATAAATTCGATTTTTTTTTGGAAAAACCTTTATGTAAAAGAATAACCCACGAATTAAGACTAATTCAGATTATTTTATGCGTACAAATTCGATAATATTCACCTACTGTAATTTTTATTTTAACACTTTTGTATGTATGTACATAAAATATGAAAGACTTCCACCTGCCACATACTATCCTTTTCCCAAAAAATAATGCAATGTTGGATATCCACGTATGAATGCATAATGTACCAGCCGAAAAAGTAAAGGTGCACTTTCTAAAATCACACATCACGCACAAATGTTCAAAATATATGGATGAGCAGCAACAAGCAGCATTATGATTACTTCAGTATACTTTACTAACCCTGCATGAACGTAGAGCACAAATTTGCTCTGTTTGCTTGCGTGGGTATATTCCTAAAAATTCTTACTCGCATCCTATTTACAATCTGCGCAGCTTTTTGTTTTCTCACATTTTATTTTGAAGCTATTCACTTAGCCTGGTTTTTAGTAGCGCTGAACTTTACTAATGTCAGAGTGTAAAAAGCACTTCCCTTTCCCTTCTTTCATTCTCGTCATCCTGTGCAAATATTTTATCTGGTCCTGGTATATGCCATGAATTTGAAATGCAGATTTCTCCAACTGCATTTCCAAAACAAATCAGATTATAAAAGTTGTGTGAAAGTGAGAGTAAAACACAAAAAGTGAGTGAATCATCAACACAAGCTAGGGCTAAGATATTGTGGCAGAAACAAATCTCTCACGCATGTATTGGGATGATGATAACGCCTCTGATTTTTGGATTGGATTTCTATTTTGAGTGTACACGATAAATTGGTGAAACACCAAGGTTTGATCCCACGTCTTTTGTATCATAACATACAATGCAATGTAAATCACAAGGGCAATGTCCTTATGTGCAAAAAAATCCACATCTAATCGTTCTGACTTATAAATAAGTATACCTTTTGCTCTTTGCAAAATATTATCTGTTGTTGATATCTTTGCAAGTTTAAAAAACATGGTATAAGCAAAAGTATGTATTTATGTGTGAAATCAGTTCTTTACGAGGATAGACACCAGAAAAGTTGTTTTGAGATAACATCCAGTTGCATTCCTTTCCATGCTAAAAGTTAAGAGATGGATGCTTCATTAAGCAGGGGAAACTTTTCGGGGAACGGGGAAACCTAAACGGGGAAAGCGTTGCCCAGTCTTCCATAACATGAAGGTTATATGCGTTGCATCAAACAGCAAGGAAAGAGGACAATATATATACATTTTGCAAAAAGCAATAGTTATACGTATACATAAGTCGGAACGACTAGATATGGATATGTTTTGCAGAAAATGATATGAACGAGCTATGTACATTTTATACCTAAGAAACAAGGCGACGTTCAAGTTCAAGGCTAAGTAGCAGCGTACGTCATGTCCTTTACATTCATCCCTCATTACGAATTATGCACAGAATACAAAACGTAACTCTACGGCATATAAAAATTGATGCTCCCATATCACTTTAAAGTATACCATATAAAATGATGCTTATTGCTAGTCAACATGATGAGTTAGCAGAACTGTGTGTTTAGTATGTCATGCTTGTAAAGAGCTGATCTCATACATACACTCATGACATACATTTTTTAAGACAAGAAAGAGAGCAATAGTAATATACATGTTTTGCAAAAAGCAATTGGTATACTTGTACATACGTATGTGTGGTATACGATTACATGAGTGGACTAAGGATATTTTTGTAAATGGTAAAAGGAAGGAGCCATACAGTTCAGGACATTTTTGTATAAGATGACATGATAGAGCTACGTCATATTTTATACATAGCATGTTAAGAGGCATGAAAGAAATGGATATTTTTGTACCTAAGAGTTTTTATACATAAGATATTATTCAGGTCAATGACATTTTCTCAGTCAGTCATTTCGAAGACAAATTCAGTCATGATACTCTTGAAGTTTTACGGTGACACTACCACGACCTTTAATGATTAAAGGCGAAAGCTTAGGAGTGTGGACATAAAAAAAAAGTTACTGATGAGAGTAAAGATCATTTGAAGAATGGTGATACAGCCACAAACACAAACTTGAGCAATAACTTAATATACAACAGTTGAAAAAGCTATACAGTAATCATTTCATTTAACAAATGCTGGTTTCTACATGGATTTACCAACATTTCCGTCAAATCATGACATCCAAGTTATCGCTTTTTATCTGAATACCAATCAACCTATAAGTTTCCTGTCGCAAAAGTCAGTACAATTTCGTGCAATATCATGCTCTCCTTACCATCCTAAAGGGATTCCATCTTCAATTGTTAATGTTGGATTTATTTCCGTTGGCATCAAACCTGTGAGAAAAGTCAGCCGAGAAGAGAACATGAGAGCCCACAGCGCCATCTTCTGGTCTCTGGTGACTGTTAATTGAAAGCACTAAATTCTTTCTTTCTTCTCCCTCCCTAAAGCAAGGAGCTTGTGCAAAGCAGAAATCGTCCACTCAAATTTTCTGCTATGCAATCTTATTTGTTTTGTAGAGACAGGAATAGGAGTGAATTAAGAGAGACAGCGAAAGACTTGTACGCTTACAGGCTCTTCTAAAGCTGCAACTTACAATTACAATAAATTTGTTTCACAAGCGGCAGGTGTCCTTCAATGCAGCAAAAAGGAATTACGCAGCCAGCAGCAAATTTAGTCATTTATGCAGTATTGGAGAGAGCTCTGTAGCAAGATATAAGCTATAAGTTGCGTACTCAAAGTATCATCTTACTTTGCTTATGGTATGGAGCTTAATTAACTTCACTGTTCTCCACCAAGGCATTTCCAATACATCTTGGTTAACATTCAAACACACCTCAGTTACCCTAGATTATACCACCATTGCCCTTGAAATACTTTTGTAATCGAGTAAAATGGCTCACGTATCATACCAATAAAGTTTAAACTTAAATGCCATGCAGGCAACTTCACGCAATTTACAAACTGTATGCTGGCACTTCCATTGCAAGTTTTTTAATTACCAAAAAAAACTCTACAGTATAAATTTATAGGATTAAGTAAATTCCGGGCTTGCCATTTACCCATTTTTATATTTTGAACGTCATCCATGTTTCATAGACCTAGCTTCATTAGTACATCTGCATTACATTCTACTTCAAGCTATAAAAACCTCAATAAAGTAAAATGGCAATAGTCGTTGTTTTATTTTTTTAAGTAACGGTCATGCTCATTCATTCTGAACTATATTGAGAAAAATAAAATCCGTGGGAAGTCGTAAAAATTTGTGGAAGATATTCAAAATTTGTATAAAACTGTCAAACCCTGTATAAAATGTTAAGACATGCAAACTCGTGTAAAATAAAATAAATACATATATATTTATATATCCTTTATGTCGATCCTATAAATGCATATATAATAAACTTGAATAATATGATAAGTCGAAACAGATACGAGCTTTTATTACTTGACATGTCAAATTTTGATCAATCATTATTGCAACTGGTTCAATTCACAATTTTTGACAGAACATTTTTATATTTACAAGCCAGTAAAAATGCCATCAGTCGTTCACCGTAACATCCTCTTTTAACCCTTGACAGGAATAAAGTGAAAGGCAGCCCTTGTATGCAAACAGTGTCCTACACAAAAATCTGAATATCTGCATTTTGCGAAGTTGGTTGACTGCCCAAATAAATGAATGTGGTACTGAAACCTTATGACGGAGACGGGGACAGATGGATCTACTATATTTGGATAAGTTTCACTTAGAAAAAGCCGATTTCGAAAATTTCCAGAACATGTACACAATCTATAATATTTATTAAATCGGAGAACGTAAACATTCAACGACTTCGAAGAAAGGCAGCCCTTCTAAGGAAATTCAAAAGATGACAAATGAAGAGCCAGTGGGACTTAAGAAAATGATCCTCAATTGTTTACAACATAAATATGCAATTTGTGCTATTATTTTTTGATGATGTGGCTTAGATGAGTTCTTGATATTTTAAGAAAGGAATATGACTTGAGGAAGGGAAGGGAAAGACTGTAACTTGAAGGCGAATTTATTGTCAGATGGGGGTAAACTGAAACTTGATATGAATTGGGCAGCGTACACTGCTGCCTTTGAGGAAAAAGAGAAAGCGTAGAATGGGGTTTGAACGGATTTTTATGGTCCCAAAATTGTAGATATTAAGAGAAAAGTAACATATTTCATAGGTCCTGTTATGGGCTTAAAATCAAGACGTGTTCGTGAGATATGATTTTGCACATTATTCTAATCAATTTAAATGTTTGTCATGTGACCAGAAGGGACGAAATTACACATTTTGGTCAATACCAATTTACACAACTCAGAATCATCATCACTTTATGCCATTACTAGTTTCCCAAAACAGAATAAATTCACCCAGATTTTTTACTGAAAAAATTTCCTTCAAATTTCCCTGGTTAAAACACTTTTCAACCAGCTTTTAGATGAGCTCATTGCAACATTCGTCTTAAAACTAACAATGGAGCTCCGGCTCTTGGATATATTTCAGTTAAAAAAGATGATTTTGAGTTGTGTCAATTGTTATTGACTAAATCTATCATGCATAGTTAAGTAATGATTATGTATGATCTGTGTATTCAATGTAGAACACAACTGGCTACATTGATAATGAGTGAATAAAGAGTGGTGGCGAGGGTTTGTTAATGTGCTGCGGTGCTTACTTATGACATGCCCTACCTTGCTTTATTATTCAATATGGGACTATATTATGAATACCCATAATTGTATGATTCCTTCAATATGAGAAAGAGAAGAAGGAAAAAGAGTCGTTCTCCCTTTGCCGTCGTGTGTGTGTGTGTATATTTAAAATTGGCTGTCCACATTCTAAATTAAATCATTCGTTATAATACTTCTAAGTCTCCAGTTTCTACGTTTCTTCAAATTAAAGTGAGAATACTGGAATTCATTACTAACTAAAGCCTATCATTTCTTGTGCACATTTTTATCGTTTATTGAGTAGGAACCGTGTGTTATTTACTTTCATAATTAGACCTGTCCAAAAATGTGATATAAACCATCAAAATATGTGTTACGATATGTGCTTTAAAACGGCAAAATATGTGATAAAAATTGAAAAAAAATGTACTAAAATACATTGCCAGTCATAACTTCCCCCAAAATAAGTTACTTTCTATTTAAAGTTTTGTTTTTACCATTTTTGGGATAAAAATTTACGATAAAGATACTCCAAGCCATTGGAAAGTCATAATTTTCCCCCAAAATACATTTCCTTTGTAGTTCAATGTTTGCTTTTCACCGTTTTTTGGAATATTCTGTTGTAAAATCAGTTGTTATTTAATACTTTAACTTTAAATGAAGGAAGATCATTTACTTTTAGTACATTTTTAATTAAAAAAAGTACACAAAACGGACAAAATTTCAAAAAATTACGATTAAATTGACGAAAATACCTAAAAATGTTACCACATATGCGATATGTGGTTAAATACGAAACTATGTGGTAATGAAATGGGCTTAAACTAGCCCAATTGTCACCAACGTTCCAATGCAAAGTTTGGCCGCCGTCAGATAACGCATGAAAAATATGTATTTATATATGCGTTGGACAGGTCTATTCATTATCATCATCAAACCCCAACTTATACAACATCCTTAATACCAAAACCTCCTACACGATAGAAATTTCAGCTAAACAAACGCACATCACACAATAAATTAAAAATGTTTAAATTCTCGATGAGCTTAAAGTTCTGAATTCACAATAAATTAAAAATCTTTGAATTCACAATAAATTGATAATGTTTTTACTCAATCCATTTTGATTAAAGTATAAGAATTTTTACGTCCGAATGCAATGTAACATGAATGAAATTATAAAACGTTTGAAAAGAATTAACAGCAACTGACTTAAAAATAGCATCGTCATTTCTAACACTTTTATATATTTCAGCACAGATCGATTAATTAGTGTGTTCAGAAAGACATTCCTTGTAGAAAGACTGCACGAGCTTGGGGTATTTCAAGTTGGCCTGCCAAGCCGGAACTTTATAAGGCTCATCCCTCCCTTTACACTTAATCAAGAAAAAAATCAACCCCCAAGGCTTCTGATCCAACTCGAAAACAACAAGCAATAAACGTACGAAAACCTTGCTCATGGTTTCATATTTTATGCAGACGTACTTGTGTACCGAGTTTCAGCCAAATCCCTGAATATAAGTTGGGTGACACTCCTCGTCAGTTGCACCTAGATTATAGTAAATGGAACGATTGATAAGGTCAAAACTTCAGTACCTCAGTAGCCTCCTGTTTCCTACGGGAAGTTCGAGCGGAGACCTTTTTCTCCTTCTTCTTAGCCGCCGCAATTGCAGCTCTAACATTTGCATTGATTGGCACAACTCTTTTGGCGTCTCGTTCATCCCTTTTCTTCTTTTGTTCCTCTTCCAACTTTTTCTTGGATTCCTCAACGAGTTCAAAACATGATTTCCTCTGATTTCCAAGTGTTGTCCTCATCCCCGTACCCTTATCAAGTCCTATTGTTAGCCAATAATTTTCTCGAGTTTTGTGGTATATCTCTGACTTGAGTCGTTTGTTTTCATTTTAAATGTCAGCAATTGGGCGAAGAAACAAAAGAAAATCTTCATCTAGGTTTTGGACGCCAACTGTTTCACTTGAATCAGATAGGCCTGGAGTTGTGGGTTCATTTAGTGGTAGTGGTGATGAAATCTGAATAGCTTGAGAAAACGTAGAGAGAGGGAAGGTGGGCTTTGTCACGTTTAGTGGAACATGATGCTGATGATGAGGATGGAAAATCTAAAACTGGACAGCTTGAAATTGAGTACACACGTGTTGTGGGATTGTCAACACAGGTATTTTTATTATTGTCAAAAAATTGTATGCTCGTTGTAATGCGTTACTTTCACTCCTTTCACACATTTTTGTATTTGTGTCTGAACCACTCGTCTATCAAAATATATTATTATACGGTGCCAATCGACTATAAAAAATAATGTTGTAGCAGTAGATACATTACATAATTTTTATCACATGAAATAATTTTTACAACAATCTAATCACATTTTAGCTGCACATCAAATCCGTAGCTCAGTTTTTATTTTGCACAAACAGACTTTCGCAGTTTCACAGGGAAAGTTGTGTGGTGTATCTGCTTTACTACTGGTTTCATCCGCTTTTTCAATGAACTGAATCAACATGAGGGAAAGAAAGAGATGTCATTGCTTCTATAGCCCACTTCTCTTGGTAGCGGGACATAAATCAATAAAAGCACGCAACTAAAAGAAATACATAGATGGATGGGAATTAGAGTAGCAACAATAAAGTAGGGAAAGGGGGCACTCCAAGTTATGTGTTTACAAGATATCTCCAGCTCACGCTGCTCGTCATCAGAGAGAAAAGAAGGAGATGAGGGAGAGAAAATAAAAGAGAAAGGTAGGAGATGAGGAGAAAGGGGGACAGCCACAACTCACCTGCGTCATTCAGAGGGATGCCAATATTATCTTTTTGTGGTCTCACTTGAACTTTTCCAATGGTTCTTTATGTGAATAATGAAAAGCCAAAAGTAAGCAAAGAGGATGGTTGCAAAAATTTGTCATAGCTTACAAGGAGTTTAATATGGATTTGATGTGCTTGCTTTCTTTCATTCTCATCACAGGGTAGGCTTTTGTTGTCCTACCCATTTTTAGAGAAACGTGAAAAATTAATGCCTATGTGGGAAAATAATCTTTGTTATTCCCATTTAGTAGGATACGACAAACAATGATGATGATAGTTACACAACTAATTGGTACTTGGTTATGTGTCATTTTGTACATACTACTACAGAACAAACTTGCAAAAGAAAGTTGCAAAATTTACAAGCAATAAAACATGCATAATTTAATCATCTTTCAGCGATAGATAGGTAATCAAAATTATGATAAAGAATTGTATATGTGGTTTGTGCTTTGCACTTCCAAATCTATATTTCACTCACAAACAGATTACAATGGATTTCAGGTTGGATGGCTTGAATATGCGGGATCGCAACTACGAGCACCTCTTCAGTGAATTGTCATATAGCACATCAACATCTTGCAACTGAAGATGACCTACCTAGTTTTCTCCTCAAGGACAAAATAAATCAATAACTGCCAAACCCAAGCAGGTATGTATTTACATAGCTGAGCAATCTTTACGCTTGATGTCAGAGATCAACAGGCCTGAATTGCGCATATCGCACAAAGTGGCTGTCTTGCTATTGCTATTCATAGATATTAATGCATGCTCATGATGAAAAACGTCTTCAGCCAAAGCATAGTTCACATCTCCAACCATCCTCCCGTAGGTGAATAAAGAAGAAAATAGGAAAGCAGAGAATTGATTCAGAACGCAAGCAACGCGTTGAATGTAGCTTTGATATATTTTGCTGCAGATTTTAGTTGGCTACGGATATTTGTGTAATTTGGCCATGCATGTCGTAAATAAGAGAAACTTTTACAAATTATGTAAACTGCAAGATTTATTAAGAGGGGGTGCTGAATTTTAATTTTTAAGCTTGATGATTGTCATGCATTAATTTTTTTAGCCTGTTTCTACGTCTCCTTCATTTTCACTCTACTCGTTGGATTGAGATCGTATTTTGTATTGTAATCAATTTTAATTGAATTCCACAAACGTTTCTTCCATTTAATCAAGTATTTACTAAAAACGAGTAACTTTATAACAAACATTTAAATTAAAAATTCAAGGAACTATCAAAGCCTGCTGGGCACATGTAATACACATTACGTTTAAAAGTAGAGATATAATGAAGGTTCCACTCATTACAAGGGTGAGTGACAAATAAAGTGAGTAAATTGCTACACTAATATTAACCAATAAAGTGATTCTTCCAATAAATTACGGCGCAGTCCCAAATATTCAAAGCAGTCAATATTAACATCAGATAATTCCCAATTGCGGATTTTCTAGTAACAATTTACGGGTTGGTGAATGTTAGTCGACACCGATTTAGGCGACGTATGAATAGGCGAAATATTTTAGGCGACACGGTAAATTAGGCGACAATTTTTTGGCGAAATTTTTTAGGCGACACGAAAAATTAGGCGACAATTTCTTGGAAATCCTTTCCATTCATTTTGAGATTCTATTTATTCGTATTATTATTCAGCTTCGACATTCGCACATTCAGTATAAAATTTATTTTAAACCCTTATGTTTATAATAATTAATTATGTCTCAGAAACGTAGTGAAACTCCCGTTACATTTAGTTGTTTGTAAGTCACCATACGTCAAAATTATATTTTTTGTGTACAAACAAAAGTGTATTTGATGTGGTGATCAGGAAATGATTACTTCTTTTAAATAAAAAAATGTTTATGGCAATTGAAGGGAAGCCCTGTTACTGCTGGGTCCTTATTGAAAATCCTTTTTTAATATAATTCCAAAAAAGTGTCACCTATGAGTTTGTAATGCACTGAAGAGTTGAAGAGAAAGTAAGCAGAGTCATGATGTGACGACCAAAATCCCTACATCACGCTGATATCGATGATTTTGTTCTGCATAACAATTTTTATCTTTACTTTGCATATATTGGTTTCTGGAGAAATATTTATCTTTTACATGCCTGTAGTACTCATGTCGCCTAAATTTCCATGTCGCCAAAATATTGTCACTTAATTTTCCGTGTCGCCTAAACATCTTGTCGCCAAAAACATTTCGCCTAACATTCCGCGTCGCCTAAAGTATTTTGCCTATTCTTCCGTCGCCTAAATCGGTGTTGACTAACATTCGGGTTTTCTAGTAAATTTGACAACGTCGTTTTATATCGCTAATAAGTTTATCATATCGCTTCTTACTTTTGAAATACAAATAGTGTTTCCTTATTATACATGTAATTAAATTCAAAGTAGCCTTAATCATTTTGCGAAAAGTAAATTCTCTGTATCTGAGTTCGTTATGATATTATTAGGGTAAGCTGAGAAGGAGATACAAATTAAAAGTGATCTGCAAAAACTCGAAATGGAATAAAATCATGCCTAGGATTAGTGAAATATATCGGTTTACAAAAAAAAAGGAATTACAAGATTACAGCATTATTTAGTGACAATGTCAAGAGTAAATGAAACTGGGGTAAATCACTCATCATCTTGTAGTGCTTTAGTATGACGATCCTCGTAGAAGGCTAGTACGAGTTTAGGGTACTTAGAGTTGGCCTGCGAAGCCGGAACCCGATAAGGCTCATCCCTTCCCTCACACTTAAATAGGAAAATTATCTCCCCGGGAGAGCCTTCTGATCCAATTATTTTTGCTGTGTGCAAATCATATTCAAATCCTTCCACTTTTGGGGATGCCAAACTACGGCCAGCCGGCTCCTGTTTCAAACAAACACACTCTTTAATATCAACATACTTCAATCACAATCACACTAATCTCACGAGGAGTGTCACCCAACTGATTCTCTGCGATTTGGCTGAAACTTGGCATAAAGACACTTTGGGCTAAAACATTGCTTCACACAAAATGTGGGACTACAATGGGCACCCATTGCTAAGATACGATGGGTCACCATGGCAATAATGGTGATAAAAAGTAAGTTAACCAAGAAATTTTGAAGGCGCATATAAGCCTAAAATAACTATTAATGCATATAATATCGATATTGTATAAATTCTGCATTCACAAATCAAATTATTTGATATTAGGACGATTTAAAAAAATATGATTCTTTTGATTAATTGAACTAATTTTACCCCCCTGTAAAACCTAATTTTCCCCATGTTAATCTGCATAAGAAAAATCTAGAATTTCAAAAGCGGATTTTTAAAAAAAAAAATTAAAAAAATCATAACTCGGAAACAACAAGCCATTGTACGAAAACCTTGCTCATGGTTTCATATTTTATCCGAGTTTCAGCCAAATCCCTGATGATCAGTTGGGTGACGCTCCTCGTCAGTTGCACCTAGATTATTGTAAATGTAACGATTGATAAGGACAAAACTTCAGTACCTCAGTAGCCTCCTGTTTCTTACGGGAAGTTCCAGTCGAAACCTCTTTCTCCTTCTTAACCTTAGCCGCCACAATTGCAGCTGTAACATTTGCATTATTTGGCACAACTCTTTTGGCGTCTCGTTCAGCCCTTTTCTTCATTTGTTCCTCTTCCAACTTTTTATTGAATTCCTCAACGAGTTCAAAGCATGTAAGGTTCTCTTCTGGTTCCCAAGTGTTGTCCTC
Organism: Orchesella flavescens; assembly: GCA_964034955.1. Taxonomy (NCBI): domain Eukaryota; kingdom Metazoa; phylum Arthropoda; class Collembola; order Entomobryomorpha; family Orchesellidae; genus Orchesella; species Orchesella flavescens. The sequence continues at coordinate 7,968,586 of OZ035953.1, forward strand.
ATCCTCGTACCCCTGCCACTTAAGAAGATATTCAGTCTTCCCCTTGGGCCCCTTCCGCTTTTCTAATATTGCCTCCACAAGGTACTCCTCAGAGCCTGCAGTACTACCAGCATCAGAGTCCATGTCCATTCTTCCTGTTTAATTACCAATCAATAAAACCAGAATTAATTAAAGCGTAATTTCAAAATAAACAAAACAAAACACTCCACCATTTGCGACTTCCACGAAAGCCTCAAATTAAATTCAAAATTTCTAAATAAAAATGTATAGAGTACCTTACCAAATGAAACTGTTGTACAAAAATAATGTTCAAACTACAACGAATATTCAAATTTATCGGAAATGCCACTAAAACATTCCTATTAAAGTATTTGTTTTTGTTCAGTCTAAACAGAAATAGGAGAAGTGTACAAGCAAGTTGTTACGTTCACAGATGACTGAGAACAACAAGAAGATTATGCAATTTTAGATCAGCCTGTCCCCTCTCAATTCCTTTATGCTCACTGACATGCTATGCTTTGCTTTCTTATTTTTTGCCAATCGCGATTGCATAAGTATGATCCCGTTCGCTTTCATACCATGATTAGAAATGCTGCCTTCTCTCCTACCCTCAAATCATCATGATCACTACCGCAACCTTGAGCATTATACATATGCTACGTACTTGGTTCATAATTGAGCATTTGTTTTTAGTTTGTCCATAGCTATCTATTGGTGCAAGCAGAATTGAAAACAGTCAAAGCGTTATCAGGTATAACTGGGCAGCATGTATCAAATGCGTGTGAAAAGTTGGGACTTTGAAGTAAAGTATTTCAATAAAAAGTTCACAACAAGCTGACTGAATTGTATGACTCGCTAAATATATTCAGATAAATTCGGCCAACAAAGAATCACAAATACACACTAATAACTACTTTAATAAAGTATATGGAATTTATGATACATTTCCACAGACTGACAGGATGGCGGAGCGGTCTAACGCGTTAGACTTAAGCGAGAGCTTGCCACTATTCCCCAGTGGTTTGTACGAGTATTCTAATCCTCGAATGAGGGCGTGGGTTCGAATCCCACTTCTGTCAGAATATTTTTTTTATTTTTTTTTCTCTGGTGTCATAAATCATGATATGATTCCACAAATTATAATGCAATGATTGCAAGGAAATTAATTGATTGAATTATTTGTAGATCATCCTAACCACAATAATTGGTATTGTTAAACACCCAGCGTGACAATACCAATACACCAACAACCTAAATATTGTATAGTTAGGTTATAGTAAGTATTACTTTTGCATTATCCGCTTAATATCATGGTAAAATTGGATATCAGTAGTGAACTCAGGTATTGGGCGTATGCCATTATCTAGTGTCAAGTGGTTCCTTGACATTTATGTAATAAAGTTGGAAGTAGATGTTGATAAATAAATAAAGTCATAAAGTATTCAATTCGATTTGTTTTGTGTAAGAGGATTTCGAATTTGGAACGTTTTAACTTTCTTGGAACTTTATTAACTAGCAACTGTTTGCTAATTAATAGCCTTGTCATTTCTTTACGTCAGTCCGTCGTTCAGCTCAAGGGCAAGATAATTCGAGAACGCATAGAGTTTTTTAAATTCTATTTTCACTAATCGATAGCTTAGGTCAAACGAGGAATCCAGTCAATTATCGACGAAATCTGAGAAAAGATCATCATCGCCCTTTCTTTTTCAAGCGGACGTTATACCGTGTAGCATATCATTTAACAGCTAATCATGAGAGAATATCATCCATGATATCCGCGCTGATCTTGAATTTTATCTTAAAATGTCATCAGTACTTTTACGAACCCTAAATTTCTAGTTCCTTACACTCCGGTGTTACCAGGTTTATTGTGTAAATGTAATGTATGTATCATATTATTTAATAAATTTCTGGAACAATTCACGAATCGCAATTGAACTATTTTTACTCACTTTTGTGTTTCAAGTATTGGTAAATTTAAAGTCCCACTCCCTTGCCACGTCTCGAGTCTAACTGCTCTGTCCAACCTCATTGTCTCCTTTTAGTTTCTGATTGTGTAATTAATTTTATCGTGATCAGAGCAATGTTGCAGTTCTCCATGTAGAAGTGGGTATGGAAAACTCATGGGCTAGGCTGCATATCACAAGCTAATGGGACTTGCTTTCTCGAGCGTGTTACTGCAATCTGTTTGAGTTTGTTAGAGATCCAACCCATTACAAGGGAATGACATAAACAAGACAAATGATAATTAACATAAATTCTGTTTTAACAAATATTTTTATTATAAATGCATTCCTAATATCACTTGCATCCTTCAAAATGAAAATCCAAATTCCGATAAGGATTTTCGATGAAGATAAAAATATATTACGTTCAGTTAACAGTGATATTGCCTACCAAAGTTTTTGCAAGTGCATCCTAACGAACCAGTCACCCAATTTATCAGGCAAAAATGCATACTTGAATCATGAATTTATTTTGTTACTGTTAGTTATTCGACAGTTCTTCAAACCCGTATGATTTAATGACTCTCAAAAGCAAAAGAATTTTGTGCTGAACAGACTTTCGTCAAATTGATTCTTACAATTAAAGCACAATCGCTTATGCTTTCACAAAAAAATCATATATCCACGACACATTCTTCATTGCTTTCAGAATTCCGAATTGCATTTCATTTCGGAATGTGTCACGCAGGTGTCATTATATTTCCTTATTTGCTTTTAAGATGTTTTCAAGTTTTTCTTGCAAGTAGGGCTTACGAGCTCCTTCTAATTTTAGTTTTTTGTCTTTTGTGGATTATTTACCAGTCGCATGGAGTGTGGGATTGTGGGCGACCTAAAAAGCTGGTCCAAGGATTACATGGAAACATTTCTAAAGCTGTCGAGTAGAAAAGGGTATTTTTATAAGTTTGCGAAATCCTTCCCACTCCTCGTGGGGAAAACGACATATCCACTATTCAGGGTTAGTAACGAGACGTTTATAGAGTTTGTGGATGTTAGTATGGAACACTTTGTTACTTTGCTTGAATTAGCTGTAATAACTTTTACTTTTTAGATGTAAAAACTATCCATACTGTCAACTGCTTGCGTAACAATTAAATCACAGTTTGTTCAAGTTAATGATTAACACTTAATCTCTATTAATTTACAAATTACCATGTGTAGAAAAAAATATAGTATTAATAGCTTTAACACACGAAAATATCAGTCACTATTCTGCCTTATATGACGAACAATTGTTTTGACACTGGTTGTCTTTGTGCTTGAAATACGTCGATCTTTGAAATCTAGGTCGTCAATTGCCCAATTTATAAAACCAATCGATCTGTTGCTGCAAAAAGTTTGTAATTAAATTACTAATATTTGTAACCTGTGTATTTGGTTGCTCCTAAGAACTTGTAGTATATTTCCCTTGTCCTTCTGGTTCATGTAAACTCATTTCATTCACCTTTCCGTTCAGTTCTCAGACAAATCTAGATTTTTTCTACTAATGTATTATTTCCGGATTATGACAATGAGAATAATGCTCGCCAAACAGGGCCCGGCCTACGATGGCACAAGCTAGCACACGATTGCCAGGCCGGACCGCTGACACGGGCCGGGCAACACCCAGGTCACTCAATAAAAATTGACATTTCTTTCGATAAAGTTCGATGAGTTTACTACCAAAACACGTGGACGTGTTGCTATATAAATTGTAACACAAAATAAAACTACTCATAGTAAATTCACTTGCTAAAACCGAATCATCTCATACTTATAAGCATATTTTGTGTAAGCCGTACCTCAAGTCATTGCTAGGCCGTACGTAGACAAGGCCGGGCCCTGTCGCCAAATGCATGTTAAATAAGTCTATGTCTTGATTTCTCTACGATTCAACTCCTTCAGAGGTCATTTCTCTCTCTTTAGGTTCTATTTTACACCAATCCAGACATCATGTCTCCAATATTCAATACTTCGTTTACATTTGTCCATAAATGAAAAAAGTATAAAAAGCAGACCTCATTAAAATTTCAGTGCCCATTTTGCTGCTAATAACTAACTATACAACATGCTCTCTTATCTACGCGTTTTTATCATTTGTCTCAATTCACCCACCTTTACTTGGGTGGCATATACTCATTGTAGTATTGTAATCGGTACTTCACCGTGTTAAAATCTAACCGAAAATATTTGGGAAAAGTTAAAACCTATGGATAAGTAGTAGGAGTTGTAATTGAAGTTAAATTCATTTGTCAACGGGTCAATTAATTAACATTAATTGCAGTCAATTTTTCAAATACAGAGATAAAAGTATCTGAGACCTGTTTCGACTTCAAAAAAATTAAACGTCACCTTTCAAATGACCAATTGCCAATTTCGCAGTCAAATTGTCGAAATAAAAAGGAAACCGCAATGTTTTAAGGACTCATTATATGTGTATATCATTATTTGTTTTCTTAATTGTAAACGATTTTCTTATAACTACAGAAACAACAGTTTGAAACGCTACAAGATAAATCACAATTTATTTCTACCTTCATTATTTATGAAATGAATAAATATCAATAAAATTAATGTCTCAACATTCATGACAAAGCCAAAATTGAAATTGATATTCGAAACATTTAAATTCGTTAGTCAAAATATACATAATCCTCAATTATTTTTAGAGCTAGATTCTAAATATTTTGTTTATCTTTATTACAGTTTTTGTGGTCACTGATGCACAAAGGAAATCATAAAATGCCTGTTTATAGTGCAAAATTACGCAGTCTAATGATAGCTGTAAAGAAAGCAAAAATTACAAGCTAATACAGTGGCCATTGATAATTTTAAGTGCTTATAATTAACAACATTGTAGTTCATCAATACTGTAAATAGTCCTGTAATAGTAGACATCAGATAGCCCTTTCTTTACAGACATCAGTGATTGAATAACCACTAATTGTGCGATCGTTTCATTTAACTACATGCCAATTTTCAAAATCAGCAACACTTTATAATGCTTGTCGTCATAGTCCACTTAATGTGTACAAATATGGTTTCTAAAATATGAACGACACGTTATGACTGTTTTTATAGAATTTGAATTTCAACCAGTGCCAAACAATTTGAAGTATTAGGTGACCCTGGAGAATCACGTACTTAGCAACCCTATACAATGTCATTCGTCGTTCAATCAAAAAGCCAACTAACGATAGAGCATAACCAACCCACAAAACAACAAAAATGACCAAAATGTTACCACCATCGCAGGAATTTCATTAGCCATGCCACTATCAGAATTTAAGTGAATTTGCTGGGCTGCCTTGTAAATATTATGCATTCTATTCCAAATTCCAGAACCTTGTAGACCAGCTACCGTACGAATGATTTCGTTGGAAATCCATCCCCGTAAATAAAACCCGATTCCCCCTTCGAAGAACGTTTCTCTTCCTACTGAGCTACTATGATTATGCTTATCTCTTCGCAGTAATCCCTAATAGTGATTACATGTCAATTCTGGTAAAACCATTGCCACTTGGTTGCATTTACTTAAATGATTGTAAAGGCTTTCATATTGAATATCAGCGTGAGTCCTTGGTTCAAATTTATCTATGCCAACATAGCCAACCAAAGATTGAAGTAAGGTAACTTCAGTGTCATGAAGTTTCGTATGATTTAAAACCTTTTCTAAAATATTGCTGTCATTTCTACGTGTTTTACTTTCATAGCGAACAAGAACTTCTGATATCAAGCGACCGCCATGATTACTCATGATTTCTTGTGAATTATTTCCCATGTTATATTCGTCGGCCGCTGCTGTCAGAGAGTACGACTGAGTCTTTTGTAATTTGGGATTGATCCTTGTGTATATGGTGAAGTTGTCAGCAATCAACTGATCAAGTAAAGTGTATGGAATGGAGCCTAGCGGGGATATCATCTTGTACACATTGTCATTTTTGTAGGCGTTCGTCAACACAATTGATACCATTAGTAACGATGCAATGAGTGGCTGTAAGGCTACTGTTTTGACTTGATTCGAAGTGAAAGCACCCCCTTGCTCTAGCAGTAACGCGATTGGCTGCATGATTAACTTTGATGTCGTATATTCTTTTACTGAATTTTTGGATCGTTTGAATCAATTGATTGCCCAATGACTAAGGCAATGTTTTGATGAGAAAGATGGTAAGTAGAACCCCAATCCAAATAAATTTGTCAAATACGTTGTATGATTCCATGAAAGCGAAGGTATGCATTGGTTCTTCCCCACAACTGACAAAGGTTAAGGACCGGGAGGTATCAGCAACATAGATAGGATATTGATGTATTTTTACATCTGCTGCTGACATCTTCATAAGAAACCGATGCAGCGGCGGTTTGACTAATCTCTGGAAAATTGTCATCTAATTCTGACTGCAAAAGGAGTTTACCAAATTTATCACAAGTGAATTTATAATGCATATAAACCATTGTATAGTTCTCAAAAATATCCATCCATATACGAAATTGAGATTCGAGCAGTGGAGCTTTGACATCAGTAGGTGAGAATAGTAGGTCTCGGGTCTTGAGTGTTTTCATGCTACATATCATTTGAAAAGGTACCCAAGCATACGCATTGTCATTTTTCTCCATCTGGTATGGGGCCACGTTCCAAGCTTTGAGGTGGTTTTGGGAATTCTCAGCAATGACTTTCCCTAATTGTGGGCTGCTAACATATTCGGGGCCCAATACAACAAATTTCAGTAATTTTTGAGATGGTGCAATCATAAGTGAGTTCATGGTGGCAACAGATGCCTGCACAATTTTTAATGTAGAATATTCTATAGAATACATTTTCACACGCTTGGCAGTACTTGTTTCCAGTAGCAGAAAGGTGTCTCGACTTTTATCTCCTAATGGGCTTCCAATTATCACAGAGACCCCAGAGTATTCTTTATGTCGTTTATTTTATTATTATATGCCGTTCAGCTTTTTTCCACACTTTCAAATACTAGTTCATGCCACCACATTCTTCAGCTCTGCTCAACATTCTATACTCAATAGAAGCTCCAAAATGCTTACAATAACGGAGGAAGCAGCATGCATAATTTAAATGCACTCATACATCATCTTATCTTCTACCATCTACACTACCTCTCATTTATGCGCAATGCAACTTAAGTGAATCAATGTTTTCAGAATAAAACATATTATAATAAATGCGTAATATAATATTACGTTTCTGAAGTTTTGTCCAAATTTTTATTTCATATTCATAATTAAAACAACTCGCAATCATAGTCACCAATTTCTAGTAAACAAGGTTTTCAAATTGCAACCTACTTAATTTTAATCATACGTCATACACAGTCATAAAATCCAAACTAAATATAAACTCGGTAGCGAGAAAATGTCTAAATGCAAAGGAATCCTCATTTTTATTTTCTCCATGTATTTACATAGAGTAAAAGAATTTGGGAATTAAAGTGGTATTAAAAAATGATATAATTTATTGAGGCGAGCTTTCGGAAAATTCTTCTTCCTTCTTCAGGCCGTAAAATTGAAGATACAGAAATTGAATGTTGTACGTATTTAAAATTATTTATGACAAAAGTTAAAATATCGTAATCAAAAATTGAAGTTATCCAGAAATGTTGTCACTATGGGTTTTGGGTATTATCAATTAGTATGTCTATCCAGATAGGGTTGATGTGAATACCATTGTTTTGGTTCATTTCGACAGTAGATTTGCGTATATATAGTGATTCTTTTATTTTACGGCGGAAGTAGTTAGATTCTCGTTCTATCATCGTGATCTTCTTTAAATTGACTCTATGATTCTCGGATATAACATGATTTGCCACGGCTGAAGCTTTTACATTGCCATTTGTGATATGGTTTCGGTGTTCGTCCGCACGAGTTTGGATGCCTCTTCCTGTTTCACCTACATAGATTGCTGGACAATCCTCACATTCGATTTTGTAAATTCCACTATCAGTCTTAGGTAGTTTGTCTTTATAGTTGTTGAGAAAACGGGAAATCTTCGTAACTGGATAATATCCCAATTCCAATTCTGTGGTATCTCTGATATATGCAGCTATGTCATCAGTGACGGAGCCATAATACGGAAGTATTGCACGTTTGGCATTTTCTTGAGAGGATGATTTGGATTGGTTGTTTTTATATCTGCATTTTCCTTTTTGGATGTCAATACGTTTTTTGATGAAATATTTAGGATAACCATTTCTCATCAAATGTTGGGTAACAAATGTATTTACATGTTTTTTACATATCTTTTTTATAATATTTTTTTACATATCCAAACCCTGATGATGAATCAGAATATAAATGCAGGGGGTAATGCTCAGTTGCGGTGTGATAAAGATTTTTTTAATCGACAACAACGCTTCACTCAAAGTTTGGTGCTCGGATTAGGACAATTTCATATTCTGTGCTTACAATAACAGTGATAACATAGGGATTAAACGAGAGAATGCTCGGCTTGCATTGTCTATACCACATCATAGCTGGCCAAATAGAAAAGAGATGCACTATTTACATATTCAGCTATAACTATACATCCAATAGGTTTATCATCTGTCGACGCATCCTTACATTATTGTACTGCTACAAGCAAAGATTTCATGCTTGTACTTTTGCAACAGAATTTATAATGCAGATTTTGTGATTTGGGTTATGCAGGCATGAAACACTCAACTTGTACAAATACACGTGCGTGTATAAGGATTGGATAAAACTCCTACTTACATAGCCGATGTCCGTGTGGTGGTGTGGTTAACGATTCAAAATGTTCAATGTAGATACTATTTGGTTGTGCCATTGTAGTAGCTTCATGTCCTACCGTCGGCGTTATATTTTTTCTCTTTTTGCTAATTGATTACACATTCTACATTATCCTTAAGTCGCCACCAAAATAAAAGTATGTATTTATATTTAAAGGAATGCATACTTTAAATTTTCCATATCTAAAAAGCATAGACTCGACAAAAATAAGTGGCTAGAAACGCTAGCAGAGAATAAACATATGAATCAGTATCGTCATGAAACATAAAGAATGGTTATGCTTGACTCAAATATTCCATCAAGATTTTTCTATATATAAAATACATAATTAAATAAAGCTCATTATGTAAAGAAAATATTAAAGCGTACCCAATTGCAACGTTTCTTCCCATCTGCTCACATTTTTCATTGGTACATGTCAAAGGTAATCGGAGTTCCACGCGCTCGTTGGGTTGAGGGCCGACTGACCAGCTCGTAGCTTCAGTTGTTGCATCTTGATCAGGATACAATTAAAGAACTTCTGATTTTCCCTTATCACTTTCAATAAAAGGTCGAAGTCCTTCCTTCTCGAATTGTCTACCAATTGAGGGATAATCACCATTTAAATAAACCCGACAGATCGAGATGTACTTTTAAAATTTCCCAATTCCCCCTCCCCTTCTGAGGGATCCCCACCTCTAGAATTTTTTTTATGTTAATAAGGTCAAAGGTCACACTGGGGTTACCTAGGAATTTGGGATCCCATTAATGAACTGTTCTCTCCAGTAGCTTCATTCATCATCATAATCCATACCTTACTATTACAAAAAATATTTTACCTTATCATGGTTATAGGTCACGTTGGGGTTACCAAAAACTTTCAAAAATAATATCGCTGATCTAGGCTCACCAGTACCTTTATTTTGACGTATCACAACTAATACCTTACTGTTCAAAAACATTGACCTGACCTGTGACCCAGGAGTTCCCCTGAACTGATTTGACTCATCTTCAAACTCGACCTTACTTTTGACCTAAGGTTTTGATTAGTGAAAACAGAATTCAAAAAAGTCAAACTGTTTTTGTAATTCTATGCAACAATCAAACAACGCCTATTTAACAACACATTTCATAATACGAATGCTCTAACAGAACAGAGTGTAATGCAAATGTAATGTGTAAGTAACTAAAAATATTACTCACAAGTAGCTGCAATTTTGGCGATTGATTCGCTGTAAATATTTGTGAGCAATTTATTTTAAAGCCAATAGTTTACAACTTGTAAGTGACAAGTCATTTTTATTACGCATCAAGGGTAAGAAAGGACGATAGATTTGATATGTATTTTCAGGAATATTCAAAAACACCTACCACCTATTTGTTATTGATATTTTAAAAATCAATATGTATTGCTATTCTTTTCTTTAGCATATACACCCAAGCAAAATGTCAAATTGAAATTGAATCCGACAAATGAAGCAAAACTGCATATTGCGTTTTTTAATGAAAATTATAAATCTATATATTTATACTGTACTTGCATCCAACCAACTGTTGTATTTACAATTGACACGCATTATCATGGTTATATAAGCATAATATATAGAAAGATCTAAATTGTGCAGCCTCTTCCTGCAGATAACTAGCCCATCCATATTTGGAGTCATTCCCGGCATCATCTTAAAAAATTCCCATAAATATATAACATGAATGTCAAGAATGGATTGACCTGAAAATTAATTTTATTTTGGGGTCTGACCTTTGAATATTCTTCCAATCTTCATATTTTAAAAGCGACCGTAATCTCCTACTCACGCTCCTGATGTTGTTGTTGATGTTGCTGGACCTGTGGAGAAATAGAAAGGCCTACCCCAGTGATTGAAGATGAATTTTTTTCCAGTGCCAGTGATGTCTTAGTTTGCTTTGTTTGTAACCTTGAAAAATTATAAAAATTACTTATGAAGCACTTAATTGGAAAATACAGAAATGAAAGCATCACAACATTTGCGAGCTTTTCAAAACTACTCACTCAACTTCGTATAAAAACCCTTGAATTGCAAAGTCTTCCCCCAAACTCCGCTTCAACTCTGGCTCCAGAAACCCTCCCATTATTTCAATCGAGTAAGTGCGAGAAATGTTGAATCTTTCACTGCTTAGCTTTTGATACTCTTAAGTGTCAACGTTGGTTCTTCAACGTCGTCATCCTCGCCTGCAAATTGTTTCCATTGTCTAGAAAAGTATTTAGTTTTTCTGGCTTCACCTATCAAATTTAAATTCGATCTTTTCCACTTTTGCGAACAAATATCTTTAAAATGTTTTATTTGAATTAAAACTCTACATACGAACCAAAATATCCTCAACTAGTCCAATCCTCTTTACAACTTTCGATTCATCAAAATTACCAGCAATTTTTTCAATGCCATTAGTACATTTGGCATCCAGTTTTAGGTAGCTAATCTCAATTAATTCATATCAAATGCAAAAATGTAAAAAGAAAGTTGTAGGCAGAGACCGCGGCCGCAATATTGTAAGTTGACGGTTTCATTAAAACGGAATGATTGGTCTGGTTATGTATCTATGGATTTTGTATGTACCAATCAATTCATTTAGTATGATTTAATTGTCAAACTTTACAGACAAGCATTATACAACATAATATTATAACATTGATATAAAAGTTTTGTGAATTTGTTTTCTTGAAACAAGTTTGAAGCTGTATCTATCGTCAAACGTTTATGGTTTTCTTAGAAATCCTGTTTTATTGATTTATAAAATTTATTATCTTTCGTTTTACGCTTGATGTTCAACAACCTTTCATTAAATGCGCCGGATGGTTTGTAAAGCCAATTCAACTGTAATATGGAAAACTACTACCATTTTGCTTCTTTCTGCTTTAATACAAATTCTACGTCCAATTAAGTAATAAATATATGCACTAACAGCAGTAGCAGTGCTCAGCCAATTCTTTTAGCAAGTGAATACAACGTATAAAATTGCTAAAACTTTCCGACTAAAAATGTCCTTGGTCCTAAATTGAACTTTGCCAAAGTGTAACGATAAACCAGACCCTCTGGAAATTTTGGCCTGGTATGGACAAAATGCTAGATGCTAGTACTTGTTTTGTTTATCAAACTTGCAACGCCTTTGTAAGGTATTCTTTGTGCAATATAAAATAAACCTGGTAACGCAGGAGTGTAACGAACTAGCAATTTAGGATTTATAAAAGAAAACTGACGACATTTTACCCTTAAGATAACATCCACGATAAGCGCACATATCATGGTTGTTTTTCTACTCTAATATTGAGCTGAGATAGCATATGGAAATGCTTGCGGTATACCTTACGCTTCACAAAATGAGGGGCTATAAACCTTCCTAGTGGTAACTCCAATTTGGTCCAAAAGATTTGAACTTGATTTCTCATTTTACCTGAGCTACCGATTAGCGATAGCAGAAATAAAAAATTCAAAGCGGTCTCCAGTTATTGTGCCCCCGCACGGACCAAAGGACAGAAATGAAAAAGCTATTGACTAGCAAAACTTGCTAGTTAATAAGGCGACAGAGCCCAAAAGTATTTTACGTGAATAATAGAAGTCTATTGGCAGTTGTATAATGAGGTAAAAGCCATTTTTCTCGTATTTTCAACGACACAATATGTAATCCTCACATTACTAAATGAGATTAGAAAATTTCAAATTTTAGGAAAACGCATTTAATTTCTACACAAACGTTCGCCTTAACTCTCTTATTATCCATCTTCTAAAATTTTCAGGTCAATAAGTGCAGCGCTGTCACTACTTCGACTGCTGACCACTACCTTCTTTTTCTTTATATTTTTTGGTAAGACATGAATAGCAGCACTTGTATATTCCAAACAACCATGGAAAACGTTTCCATTGTCCTGCGCTATGCAATTTTTTTGTTTTCTCATAGAAACATGACACAAATGTTTCAGACTTGACGAAAAACGGATACATATACGTGCTTTGTGTGTGCGCACAATATACAAATAAAACCTTACATAGTTACACCTGCATTAGACGTAGTACAGGAAATTAATAGGCTACAGTTGCATTTTGATATGGGATGGAATTCGGTAAAATATGAGTTCAGTATGATTTTTTTCTTGAAAGTATTTAACTTCCTGTAGATGTTCACTCTATCATGTTATCATATAAATGTTTATATTGCCGTTATATGATACAAAAATGTTTACTCCAGATACATTTTTATAGCATAATAGTGGAATAATAAGTTTATTAAACGACAAAGGGAAATTTGAAATATCTGTTCCAATTCTATACTCTACGTAACATTACCGCTTATTACTTTCAGACGTCACAAAAATTCATTAATAAATCTGGCTAACAAGCTAAGTAAGTATCCTTTAAAATTAAATAAATTCAGGCTCCAAATCAAAATAAGTTCAGTTTTTAAATTGATAAATTACGAACTGAATAACACGTTTACATTATAATTCATCTTAACTGTAAACATTTCTATAAAACACTACGATACTAAGATATGTATGTATCAATATTTAAACGAATTTACAAATAATCAACTTAACTATACACACAAAATTATTGCGCACTAGTCCACCTATTCATTTTCGGCCACCAAAACCTCCCAGCACGCCAATAAAATGAACGGTCAATCCGAATCAGAAGATTCTGTTTCCTCATTCCTCATTTTCTTCCGCATACACTGTTGATAACTTTCCAGCTGTGCCAAGTTTTGCTGCTTCTTCAGTAGATCCTTCTATAAATAAAAATACATTTGTAGACTTGGAATTTTGTCGCTTACAGGCTAATCATATGAAAGTCAAAGTTACTTTTTAATTGAATCTGTGTACCTGATCCTTTAAAAATTTGTTGTTTTTCTCTTGAAACTTTTGGTGGCTCATCTCCTTCCTAAGGCTGTCAAGGTGATTCGAGAGGCTTTTCAACTGCAAAAGGAAGTACTTGTAATTAAAATAAACCCGACAACAGCTGTAAAGAACCGACACGCTTATGCACTTTAACTTAATTTCGAAAATTTTGATTGATTAAAAATTAAGACATTTCGACCTTTAATTAATTCGATCATTAAGACATTAGGTCATGCTGAGGTCATTGTAAAACTTTTACAACAGCATGACTGAAATCCTCTTAGCAAATAGAACCATTAAGATGCATCGCACTCTATACTTTGCTATTTAGAAATATTTGACCTTGACCTTTGACCTGGTTTTCGATAACCAATTTCACATATTTATCAAATTATTTTAAGGTATGTCCTCAAAATGTTGAGTGGAGAAGAAAGAATTTGAAAATTTTGAATGATTCTCCTGCTATCTCGAAAATTAAGAAATTTCGACATTTAAACGTTCGTAGGTCACGCTGGGGTCATCGGAGAATTTTTAAAATAGCATGACTGAATTCATCTCAGCAAATAGAACCATTTTGATGTATCAAACTTTATACTTTGCTATTTAGAAATATTTGATCTTATCTTTGACCTGGTTAACGATAACCGATAAGACCCATGTCGCTTCCCAGGGAAGGTCTTGACCTAAGGTATCGTTTACCAAAAAGAATTTTCGAAATTCTTCAACCGTGTGGCCGTTATCGTGCCACAGACGGACAGACGGACAGACAGACACCATTTGTGAAAATAAGAACCTACCCCCTTTTGCAAAGGGTGTCGGTTAATAAACTGAGTAAGATATTAATGTCAAGTAAAAAAATTCTATTACCTGTTCAGACATATATTCTAATTGTTGGTTGCGACGTATGTCTTCAAAGTTGCCTTTTGAGACCGTCTTGGTGGAACTACTCGGTTGTGGAACTTCCGGTTCTGGTTCTCCAGGATCTGTAAAGCATAATGAGCATGGCAAAGAAAGGGAAAAAATTATTATCCCAACTAAGTTTCTTTTGAACTTATAATAACTGTCTGAAACCATTTTAGCTTACTTGAGTGCAATTGATCAGGTTCTGGTTCTCTGGGTGAGTTCCGATTCCTATCCTCGGCATTAGCTTCAAAGTTTTCTTGACTTATAAGCCAACGGCTAAGATGTTCGGAAGGAGATTTCTTGACCCATTGATCCTGATTACTCCCGGCCTCCGCAATATCCATCTCCTGTTTTGATGAAGTGCTCATTCTACTTGGTCTAGGAACGGGTTCGTTGTCATTCTTCATCTGAAACGGCTGCGAAGCGGAACTAGTTTGAAGTTGTTGATCCAATTCTTTTTTTTCGGCAGTTGATTTTGACGATGACGGCAATGATGATTGGTTGAGTTGGCGTGGTCCAGTCTCATCGTCCGTATTGCTGGAATCTTGATCTACCGGTTCCTTTCTGATTGGTTTATTTCCTTGGCCTTTCATGTTTCTGACAAATATGTACGCTGAGGAACCTCGGATGTCCTAATTAAATCACATTAACGAAGCAAGAAGTTATACAAAAAACTTATAATTAAATTAGAAAAACGTATTTTGGAAAAAACAACTATTCTCTAACTTTTTGTAAATAAAAGCAAAATTCACAGGACTTCTCGTTTCGATGATTTCCAAGAAATCTTCTTGGGGTAAGTTTTAAACAGACTGAAAGTTTTCCAAAGGAATATAGAAACGAGAAAATATGTTGTTTCCAAATTTCTTCAGAAGAAAGATGATTTAGGTAACTGCTACGGAGATTCGCAGAAGACAAATGGCAATTTGGGTATACTAGATTGATATTTATACCATCTTCATGGCCTTGAATTTTGTAGAGAATTTATATTGTAGCAAAATCAAAATGTAAAAAAAACGTTTAGTAAATTTGTAAAGTATACAGCAGAAAACGCACGATGGAACTGAAAGAAAGGTCAGGACAAATCACGTAGGTAAAGTAACAGAAATGTTATTCCGATGAAACGTGGCCTGAATCGACTGCACTGGCCGTATGACAGAACGTTTGAGTTCACTTTGACCTTGATTTGTATACGCGCAAATACTAACTACGCAAAGTCCCTCACGAATCCTACTTTTCATGCTCTTCTTACATGCCCTAAAGCTTGACATTGACCTTACGTTGGGACAGCGTTATAAGATCTTTGAATATATAGTATACAGTATCTTTAGGATTTGACGTGCTGTTTTTTGTCAATAAGTTTGCACACTGGATTTGCTGTTATTCCTAATGAGAAGGTGAAAATACCCATCTCAAGCCATGGAGTTAGTTTGTTTTAAATTAATACTTTTTAACACAAAACCTGACAACCGATTCCACGATTGGGAGTATTAGATTTTAGTGGGAAAAACTTTCATTAATTTTTACTGACATCTTTAAGTGGTTTTTGGTATTTTTCTGCTTCCGGCTCTTCCCATATCTTTATCCACAAAGTTTTAAAAGAGTTTTCAGTATACTCCTTTCCTCATCGCCCAAACAGAAAATGCAACATAAAGTCTAAAAGTCCATACTTTATGTCATGAAATAAATAAAACTTTGGTTTGTCAAGTTGTTTGGCTATCATGAAACTTAATTCCATCGTAGATCTGAGCTGTGAGTAATTTGTCAATGGGAAATATTGAAGGCAAGCGAATACTCACAAGCAAATGGACATAAACATTTATATACCAATTTAGAACTAACAGCACATTTCATGTTTCGATGGACTAAAACTTCTTAATAATGTTTTCAGTACTTTGAACGAATTAAACACATCCGCAGATTTCAATCTTCATCTTTTTTAGGGAAAGGATTTATTTTTATTTTCCATTCACAGCTAAACAGTATGTGAAAATTTAGTAAGAAACTTTGATTTCGAAATAAAAACGACAGGTTTTTAATAAAAGTCAGCAATTGGAATAAATTGAAAGTATATACATATCAAAAGGTATATTTACTAAATACCCAAAGCGACAAAATTTTATCTTTTTGAGATTCATGTCTACCATAAGCACAATGCCATCATGTACATGTTTTTTTTCTTACATTTAATTTTATAAAATACGCATGGTTGATGGGAGGGTGAAAGTGAAGGCAAAAACAACCTCCTATTCAAGTTTCATATACGGAGATGCAATCATGCATGTATTATGTAACCAGTCAATCTAACAGGAAATGCAAATGTATGCTCGCTTATATTTTATCCTTTCTGACGTTTTAATTCAATATAGGCTGACTTTTTCAGATACCAAAGATAAAGGTAAGGGAAGAAGAAGCTACTCCGCAGACATTCTAACGATAAAGGTACTATTATGTATGTATATTATAAGATAAGATAACAAAACTGAGAAGATAATAATAACAACCCCTACTCCCTACAACAACACGAAGAGAATTCATTCCATCCACAGTAGACAAAATCCAGAAAAGAGCCGAATGATTACTGCGTTTCTTCTTTGCTTGTTCTGCTATAGAAATTGGCTTTACTAATTTGTGGTCTAGGAGTCCTTTGCGGTTTTGGATAAAATATTGTTTTACTTATGTATCCATTGATTGTTGGTATTGGTCCCGTTTGTTGACATTATTGCTATTTGTTCAGGAAGTCGTCCGGGTATGAAAATTGATTGATGGGAATGCCATCAAGCTAATTGTTATGAACATAATTCTACTTCATTTATATGACATTTATCTGTTTATTCTTAATGTTTAGGATACTGCAGGTAGCCGTAAACCAAGAAAGTTAGCTCATAAGTGTACCATGAGATATATGCAATCGATACAATCATTTTTGTTAACTTTCCCCTTGTTCTGTTGAATTCGTTGAGAGTTGAAATTGTGACTACATGAAATTGCTAAAACTAATTTACAAATCATTAGTATTCAAGAAAAGATAAGAAAGGTCATGTCAAAAGTCAAAGGAATACATGTCCGTTTTAATTATATTATCATGTTAAACGCGAAACAACTAATTCCCAAATAGGTAACGCTTTTTTTCTTTAAGGGAAAGTCCCTCTATTTCCTTTACGGTCAAAGTCACTTGCTGGTCTTTCTGTTTCTTTGTTCGTTTGCTCTGTTTCTTCTCCTTTACAGCATTAGCTGGTTGAACTTCATCGTTTTGCACGGAGGTCTTTACAGGAATCTTGTTGTTTTTATCTTGAGGTTTTATGTCTTTGTTCAAATTCCCATTGGAAGGTCCAGGTTTAATAGCATTGTTCTGCTCAGAATTTGGTGTTGCTTTGGGGGTGGCAATTGCAGGCACTATCTTAGAAACATATGCTTGATTTTGTAGAGAGATATTCTTTGCTATCATACGTCTCTGAGCATGGTTCCATTTGGTTTGGCGAAGTTGGTGAAGAATAATTGGACATGTTACACTAGGAGGTTTTGCGGCTTCTACAGTTCGTTGAATGGACACTTGTCGCCTTACAATTTCCTTTCCAGCCTTTTCTGACGCAGACTGATCTATGAACACAGTAACTTTTACATTGGTAGGGTGATCAGTATACCGATGTTCGAGGAGCCGAAATGGATCTCTTTCGAGATAGTCATTTAATATTACAAGCTTATGTAAAGTCGATCCTGGAACGATGTTTGTGCCCTCTTTCTTCAAGTTTTGATTGTACGCCTTGGTATATTCGCACGGATTTGGAAGGGCTGAGAGATCCATAGACATCTATTTCGGCTTTTGCTATAATGTAAAAATCAAAAGATTTGCATATTACATTTTGTTCGTTAATAATTATGTACGTTGCAGTACATAAATTATTTTTTTGTCATTCGAGTGCTACTAATTAACGGGTTAAATAATTGGCGACGCTTAAATTAATGACGATTCTTTGTAAGCCTCATTAAAATCTTAATGCATACTCCAAACTGTGATGGAGCAAATATTTTAAGTATCAAATTCGCTAAAGCTTGAATATTATGGTATACACATTGCAGCTGATCATTAACTACTTAAACGATTGTGGGCCATTTTACTGATTAGTTGAGTCAGGACAAAGTTTAATTTCAAATTCAAACCAAGTCGGAGTGCGTGGTTAAAACATCAAGTCATACGACATTTTCTTCATGCGCTAATCGTAACGCTTAATATATTATTCGAGAACTTACCAATAAGCTGGATGAGAGATGGTGTTTTTATTTTACTTCTGTGTGACCTGCACGGAAAGCTATAACCTTTTCTATTTATAAATGAATACAATTTTATGTATTTTTGACTAAAACCCTAAAAAGCAGTAGTCAAACTAACTTCAGAAATGATAAACTTTATAATATGATTAATATCCCCTACCGAATCAAATAGCTCACTCCTAAGCTTTATGTTTCAGGGCCACAAAAAGGGAAATGTTTCATTATCAATTAATCATAATTGACTTTCAAATAAATTAACGTTGAATAGCGATGATATCAATATTTACCTTCAAATAAATTGAAACTGAATTAATGAAATCGATTCATTAGATTTCACTTCATCCACCAAGGTCAAAACATATTCTCAAAAAAAGATTTCATAATATAATTCAATATGTTAGCAATTTAAATGTGAGAAAATATGCTACGATATTATACTATACGAAAATAAATGAGAAAGTATAGTTGATGTCACTTATATATGCATGGCTTCTAGAAGGGTGTCATTACTAATGTTTAAAACTTGGATAGCTGATTATGTGTTAAAACTAAAATGAACCTGGTAACACAGGAGTGTAACGAAAAAGCAATTTATGCGTTATAAAAGGAAACTATGACATTTGACGCTTAAAATAACATTCAAGATAAGCGCGCATATCATGGTTGTTTGTCTTCTCTAATATTTAGCTGAGACGCCCTATTTGAAATGCATAGCAAGAGATTCCCTACTTGAAATGCATACGGTATACGGGTATACGTATATCTGACGCTTGAAAACGGAAAGGTTATCATGACATTTGACACTGAAGATAACATCGGAGATAAGCGTGCATGGTAACGTTGATCTTCTCATTCTCGAGTTATCGTATCTCCGAACGGAACGACTGTACCTTCCTATAAACAAGCAATAAATTGCTTGCTAATAAATAATACAAAATTTAAAATTTATTATTTGAATAACATATGGGTACTGTTTATTCATACCCACCTTTATTGACTAAATAATACCGGGATTATAATATTATGACAAGAAAAAAATAGAGGCTATAGAACAAACCACAAGAACATTTTGTACTTAAAATCTAAACAAGTAATTTTGTCCTATTCATTTTGCATGCAAAAAAACCATGCAAATATTTTCAATATAATTAAATAAACGTATTCCTTACAATGGAGAAACTAATCACAAAATTAAATTAGCAGGGAAATAACTAGACCATTTTTCAAATATTTATAAAGTTCAAGTATATTACTTAGATCAGTTGACTAAGTATCCTCCTGAAAATGAAATAAAAAACGGTGTCAACTTTCCCAACCAATAATAATTAGTTGATAGTTAGCATAAGTTATAAACTCACCATCACGCTGACAGGCTTCTTTATCCACTTGCCAGTGTTTGCAAATCTTGGTGAGTTACATTCACCAAACACACTCCTTTTTCGCACCATCATTATTACTAATCTCCATCACCTTCTCCACAATACTCATGCTTGGACGAGCTAGTAGAACTTTTCATCAGATTTTCATCAAGCTTAGCTATATTTCTCGAGAGCACTGGTGTTGTTATAGTCTCGTCCGAATTCTAAGCCTTTCTGTAATATGACAAACCAATGATCACGTTATTTACTTCAATGTAGTTGCACTCAGATACAAAAAGTAAGCAACTAAATTTTAATTTTAATCAATTTTTAATATAAATGTACCTGCTGAGCCTCCCGTCTCCGGGCAAAGGTCTCCACAAAGTGAGCGACTGCTAAATACACAAATTCATACTGAGCTTCAGTTGGAACCATCCCTGGCCTTTGTTTTCGAATCATCTGAATCGTTTTATAAACGTCAACGTCTATGTGAACACCACATCGTTTCACCTATCGAAATAAAAGTATTCAGTACATAGATCGAAAAAAAATTATCACAGTACCCCTTGCAAATAATATGATCCTGCCTACAACCTACCTGGTCAATAATGAGATCAACAGCAATAAACACACCTGCTCGACCAATTCCTGAAGAGCATTGTATAATGACTGGTCCAGCACCTTCGAGACTTTGTTGGCGTATGTTAACGGCAAACAGAACGTTCAGCACAAACCCTGCGTGTTCCGGAACATGTTGGTCGGGCCAACCCTACAAACAGTCAACATTTAATTATAACGTTACGAGTTGGAAAAGTTGTCAACTAAGATTTAGAGGAAGAATGTCTTACAATAAAATGAAATTGGTAGATGACACGTTCTTCGGAATTATATTTCATTAAAATTTCTCTCACAATGAAATCCTTCTCAGTAGTCTCTTTTTGACATGATAATTTTATTCCTTCTTTTTCAAACTCCAACTCTTTCCCAACATCTGGCCAGTATTGAAAACATTTTATCTATTGAAAAGAGGAGACAAAAGACGTGAAAACCCATTTATATTTTTTGTCGTAAATAAGTACTTCGTTACTAATAATTATGAGGAAAATACAAAACATAATGGTTATCCTTCACCTTTTTCCCCTCCTTTAGCTTTGTCGTCATGACAATAACTCGCGACTTTTCCTGCCAAGTCATGTACCAGAAATCTGCCACCGTTGTTGGCAAGCAACCTTGGGTGGCAATGTATCGTTTTTTACTTCCTTCAAATAATCCGCCTTGAGGCTGCAATAGATAAGTACATTTAACATACATCGTACATTTTGGTATAAAAACTGATTGCGTTTACAAACAAAATGCCAGAAACGTACCTTAATATAACTTGCATTAATGTAAACACAAATCCACGGAGATTTTAGCCTCACCCTCGAGTGGTCAAATGGAACTGCCATTTTGTAACGATTTCTGTGAGGATTGTTCAGTCCCATTTCTCTTGGCAAACGCTTCAAATCCCGCAGTTCCTGTTGCAGAGATTCGAATTCCCCAAAAAATCCAGCTCGTTTACCATTCTCTCCGGTAAGTTCCTCTACCCGAGTTTGGATCCCGGATGCCACAATTTTAGTACCCATCATCAAAGGTTGTTTTAACCACAAACTGGCCCCTGTTAAGTCGAACATGTGGTATTTCTTATAATATTCAACTAGATCAGTTAGTGAATTAAACTTGTCGTCTCCACCAATATCAAATTTGGTTCCCTGCAGAGTAAAAAAAAGTTTATTTTTAACTCGAAACCTTATGTAAAAATTAAATTTAAATGTGACTATATTGTGTCATTATTACATGGCAGAAAATTTTGATGTGACTAACTGACGCACCAGTCCGTATAGAAATGACAAAATTTCCTCGTGTAGATTTGCTCTCCCGCAATAAAAAATAGCCAGTTTTTCCTCGACTCAAAAGCAACTACGAGTACATAATATTATTTAAATAATGAGCATATTTATTGATTGACTCATCTCGCTTATGATTTCGTTTTTTTTGTGATGAGTAGCTAATAAACCAACCTTTTCCGCTTTCTTTCCATCAATTTTACCATAATACCATGGTTCAATCGTGGGATCAGCATTATTCAGAGGTGAAAGCAGTTCAATGACTTGACCGTCCCTTTCCTTAAGTTGTCCCTGTAATTACAAGCATCACATTAAGTTTGAGTGTGCTTTCAACTCATCATTAAGGTATTCAATATGATCTAAAGACGAACCGGGTTTCGTATGTAATATTCCATTAGTCCTTGTACAGTTGTAAATTTTACACCACCATAAAGATCCCAGAACTCACCTAATAAAAAACGAGGAGATGAGGTGGTGGAGGTAGTTTAGTCAACGACAGAATTATTGGAGCACTATCTCTATCAATATAATGTACGAGTTTGGGACTTGCCTGAATTGCGAATTTTTACATGCACAACTATTCCACGACGGCGAACAGATAACGTGTAATCTCCAGGAGTTGAGGTTGAGGGGCGCACTAAAAAACTTCCTTCGGTGCCCTGCTCTAGTAGGATTTTTTCGGCTCTCGCTCCAGATATTTTGGGGTGAAACCATCTATCAAGTAAATTATTAAATATATTAATTATTCAATTAAAATCCTGTTTCAAATACATTTAACGCACAAAAAATACTAAGGAGGAGGAGGAAAGAAATATTTTTACACACCTATATTGAAACGCATCAAGGTCGCTCATTTTAGCTTCGATATCGCATGGAATTTCTTCCACAACGTAAGTTTATAACGCACACGTTCAGTACTGAAATCAATGTTTCGGCAGATACCACTTTTTGCACTTGTTTAGCTTTGTTTTTCACTCATTGCATAAATTATATTGATGGAGAAACTCCAAGTTACTCATCACACGAGCCGACAAAAAATTACTCAAGACTTGCTCCCTGCTCAGCAAACTCTCACCTTTTAAAATAGAAGATGAGTGCAAGAAATAAACTCTGTAGCTAACTTTTAACTTTTTTAACAAAAAAATCATTCCTATAAAATTGATTTTGGTTTGTAAGGATGAACAAAATTGAGCTGGAGCAAATGTGAAATGAGAAGTTCGAGGTGGTGGAACAGGTGTACTACTATACCACTCCATAGGTGAGTATATGAAACGACAAATCTACCTTTCCATTTGTTCTACATGGGCCACACACACTGCATATCGTCTGAAGTCTGTGAGCGTGGCTTTGGACAGAGCAAGACACTTTTGGACTGATGTGTGTGATGATGAGCATGCAATGCAATGTTATTGTGGAGCTGGATGGAATATGGTACTGTTCTCCACCCCTCATATGAGATTTATGCACTTCTTCCAGACACCCTCATACCTATCCGTCACTTTGATTGAAAATCCAAAAGGTTTAGAAAAATGAACAAAAACATCATGGATATATCATGATACATACATAAGTATATAAGAGGATATATTACACGCATGATGCGTACTATAGTAGGAGACTATAAGTCTACCACTTGAGTAGCATTGGCTCACGTCGTCCACCTCCAACCAACATCATATAAAGGCAGTCAAGTGCTCAGAAATGTTAGGTGGAGCAGGTAAATATGTACTTACATAAAGGAACAAATCTACCTTTCACATTGTTTTACATGGACACAGAGATGCTTCCCATGTTCCAGTCTTCTAGACTTTGTGACTGATGTGAGTGAGGATGGATATGTAATAAATTGCTTTTGTGTGCGTGCTCAAATGAGGTGGTGCATTGCACTCCACCTGAGATGTCCAGTGTCCAAAACCAGCAACACCAAAGCAGATAGAAAGTGGAAATTGTTTAGAACCTAAATTTTTACTCCTTCTCTCTCGTCACCTCAAAATGCATTTAAAGTTGGAAAATGTTAGTGGCGAGTGATTTGTTCTTTCACCTGGAATGTGTTCAACTTCAGTTGAGCTGGAAACTGAGGAGAATTTGGGAGACGATGGGATGGTTTGTGCAGGACGAGTGTCTTCCCGTGTCAATGCTTTACGAACGCAGTTTCAAAAAGGTGGAGCTGTCAGGAGGGTTCCCTTGTGTCAACCATTTTATAAAAATCGTCGAGAAAGTTCATGAAAATGCGGAGGAAACACAAAAAATTGACAAAGTTTGGGTTGCCGATGCTGTTCTAATCGGAAGGTTGGCAAAAAATGCTTGAATTCCTTGTTCAATAAGCGAGTTAAGGGAAACTTTGATACTCTCCTCTAAACTTTATCACCTCCCTCCGAAAAGGAGGCGGTAGCAAACTGTCTTCAAGAACTCGTCCAAGCTATGAAGGAAAACGCAGATCAAGTGATTGAAAAATTAATTTAGAAGATGATCGGCGCCGAGGATTTTAGAGTGCGGAGAGGTTCAGCTTTTGGCCTAGCTGGAGTTATCAAAGGACTGGGAATCCTGAGCTTGAAGATTATGAAGACTATTTCTACTCCCCTAAATATATTGTATGCCTATATTACCTATGGCCCTAACTCCCATGCCCAAGTGGTGATGAGGATGAGAGAATGAGAAGGCAAGATGATTCCTCAAAGGTTGGTGGGCAATAGAATGGTTGGTGTCGTGAGACACCTGGTTTTATTGTACTCTCAGCTACTTATTATACAGAAGTCACATATAATCTATGGTTTCTCCTCTTCCCCGACACTCACATCAGCATCAAACTCCCCAATATTCACATAAGAATACCACATACACAAATATCCGTCACATCCTCCCCCACAACAGTTGAAGCGTTACTATACGCTTCCCTCCGCCAGTCAAAGAAAACTCATTTCATCACCTCGTAACCTAAGTACATTACTCAATTCCAAATTCATGCGCGCTCGTTGGCGCGATCGGCCCATAATCAAGTTTCACAATTCAATTTTGCTTCGACGGCAAATACGGCATTATCAAATGCTTAAATCTTAATTTAACAATTCATTACAACCAAACAGTTCATTTCAATCAATCACTTAGAATCAAACCTCTAACTTAAACAAATAACTCATTGCAATCAAACAATTCATTTCAATCAAATAATTCATTTCAATCTATCAATTCCTATCAATCAAACAATTCAATTAATTCAGGTTACGCATTTCATTATATCAATCATTCATCATATTTAAACATTAGTACTCAGTTAACTCAATTTTCATTTCAATCAATCAGTGCATATTGCAAACGACGGCGAGGCATCACTATTTATAATTGACGGCAAGACATCATTAATTCGCATCGATGGCGAGAACGGAGTTTTCAAACCCAATCTTTCATGTGTACAACAAACCATAGAACAAATATAACCATACAACGCGTACAGAGCGTATCATATCCTTTTCATAATATACCCACTTATAACCAATCAATACTTAACCTAATCGTTCCTTAACCAAACATGTAGTATCTATTCCATTGAAAGAACAAAACGTTCGTACAAACAAGTCCGAAGAAAAAGTCAATGCCCCTATTCCCTATCCCTATTAGCCATATCCAACTCCTAACAGATAACCATAAAGAGGTGATCAATCTCCCTAACAGCTATCGCAGATATGTCGGCCGATGCTAAACAGAGACGTCAGAAAAAAAGCGAAGATTAAGAAAAAAAATGCTTGTACAAACAAATGCTCCTTCATGCCCTCAACTAACCTTAACGAAGAAACATCTTAAATTCTAATCTCTCTTTTCATTTTATCTTTAACCAAACCTTTAACACTTCAAGAACAACTTAACAAAAAAAATTAACAAGAAAAAAAAACAATTATTCAAAACTTTCATCCTCAAAGCCTGTATTGTAATTCTCAACATTTTCCGTGTCCTCAAAAACATCCTCATTATACAAAAAAGCTTCCTGGTCATTCATTTCATCATTTCCTACCTCAAAATTACAATCGCTGTCGAAGTGGCCTAGCTCACCACATTTGTTGCATTCAACCGTAGATAAATCCGCATTAGCATGAAACTCCTGTCTATCCTCATCTTCATAACGTAGTTCCTTGTAACCATACACCGGAGGTAAGCGCGTAACTTTCCCACATTGTCTGTCTCTAGCTTTAAGAAGTTCAACGGCCTTAGCTGCCTTTTCAATCAAATTATTCACGGTTGGGACTTGTAACTCTCCTATTGCTAACTTTAGATCTGGCACTAATCCATCAAGAGCTCTATTAACAGAAAGAGATTCCGGTTCATTCCGGTCTATTTGCTTACCTAAATTGACCATCTCATGCATATTGCTCTACAGACTCATCTACCTGAACTCTAGTGTATAAACGCTTTTTACGTCTCTCCTGTGTCATAAATCCATCAAACCTATTCTTAAATTGTCTACGAAAATCATCCCATGAGTGGATAGAACTGGCTACGCTATCATGCCACAATTGCATGCGTTTAGTCAAAATCGTGCCGATGACCTCATGATATTGAAAAGGTTGAAAACCCTGACTCTTGAAATAATATTCGCACCTAGTAAAGTAAGTTTCCGACGTCATTGTATACTCATTGTACTCGGGAATAGGAATATTTGCATTAACCGCAGTGACACGAAGATTTTTCATTGCTTCTGAAATTTGCTTGCTTAACATTTGACTAATCTTTTCTTTCTGAGCGTCTGTCAAACCATTAAGAAGCGGATCATTCATATTGAATGCTGCGTGTGAGCTTGGCCCTGGCCTCTCCATGATAATTATCTTAACTTTTGCTTTATCTGCTTTTCAAACTTTGCTTTAACTATTTCTGGCTTCTTTCGATTTTAAAAAACTAAAAAACATGAACCTTTCTACCTCTGTAGTAATTAGCGTCTATTATAACAACCCTAGCATGCTTAGCTTTCTAGTACCTCATTAGCATATGTAAAAAAAAATTGTATGTATTTTTTTTTTTTAGCATGACCCGTCTACAATAACTGCTTAGTAAATGTATCCTCTCTCTTTTAAATCTTTCTCTTTTAAACCTTTCAAATCACACTATATTTCTTTCTATTACAGGGACGCTTAGCACACCAATGCTAGCACAATCAAAAAAAAATTGGGCATAACCCATGAACGAAAACCTCAATAATTAATTTTTACTATGCTATTCCTAACTCACTCTTTTTTACTCAACTTTATCTGCTCAGGCGCAGTATGTTTAGGCTCGCAGGCCAGGATCGTGTTCGCTCGTTTGGCGAGGACCGGTTGACGCTACGGAGGCGTCGATCGTTTTTGAATATGTTTAATTAATATGTCTTACATAAGTTGATCCTGAAGGCTGTGATACTGGCTTGACGGTAGCTTCTGTTGTAGCTCGACGGCTGGATCGGCGCTATCAGCAAAAACTTAATTGTACTTTTAACTGTAGGCAGAAAACAACAAAAAATATTAGTTTCAAAATCAAAGTTATCAAATCACAAGGTAGCTTCTACTTTTTAGCACAAATTAATATTAGGCTCATCATCTAAAAATTACACAAAAAATATCAAACCACATTCTCCTCAAAACTACATACCTTTTTCCACAAAATAATTACTCAGAAACAAAGAGAAAAAATAAACATTAATTACCAACAACCTTTTTTACCAAAAAATACCAATTTTCCACTTATCTGACACGTTTCCGAAGTATTCCAGATTCTTGACTGGACACACGCCATATATGAAGACTATTTCTACTCCCCTAAATATATTGTATGCCTATATTACCTATGGCCCTAACTCCCATGCCCAAGTGGTGATGAGGATGAGAGAATGAGAAGGCAAGATGATTCCTCAAAGGTTGGTGGGCAATAGAATGGTTGGTGTCGTGAGACACCTGGTTTTATTGTACTCTCAGCTACTTATTATACAGAAGTCACATATAATCTATGGTTTCTCCTCTTCCCCGACACTCACATCAGCATCAAACTCCCCAATATTCACATAAGAATACCACATACACAAATATCCGTCACAAGATGTATGATGTACGTACCATTTCGGCAGAGGGATTACAGGACATGAAGGATTTCAAGCGGAGGGCAGATTCCCTCATGAGGCTGGAGCTCCTTTGCTCCTTTTTGGGAAGACTTCACGACAGGAGTGAAGCTAGCAGCTGCGCTGAGTGAGGAGGAATCTTGCCGAAATGAAGTGGGAGTTGTTGTGCTCCGTGGGAGGATGGCTAATTGTGTCCCCTCCATCTTTCCGGATGCTTCGTTCCGAAGTTGATTGAGGTCCTCCTCGGAGACTCCCATGTGAAGTTTCAGGGAGTAGCTGCCAAAGCCTTGGAGTTGATTGCCTCCGTCATTCAAAATCCGGGGGTAAAGAGCCTTGTTCCAGTTCTTCTCGAAGTTCTGTGATAGTCAATCTTTAAGTTCGTCAAGCGGCTGCCCAAGCCTTTGTCATGCTCCATTCCGCAGCGGTGGAAAAAATCGTTCCGCTCTTGATGACCAAAGTGGAGGAAAGGAAGGGGGTCTTGCGCTGGATGCCCTTGGACAAATGCTACTTGTAAACGAGAGAGCGGTGATGCCTCATCTCATTCCTGAACTCACTACCAAACCGGTGAACACGAGGGTACTCGCTTTTCTCGCTGGCAACGCGGTTTCAAATTATTTGGGAAAGATTCTCCCCTTCCTTCTGGAAGCACTTGAGGATGATCATGATGATAATCAAACGGGAGAGGAGCTTTAAAACTGTGGTACAATCATTTTAATAGTTAGTAATGAAGATGCTGTTAGTCTCCTGATTCAGGAGTTGCTTGGGAATCGGCGGCAGTTTAACTTTTATCCTTTTTTAGTCGTCAATCTGAGGCAGATTTGGGTGTCTATTTCGGGTTCCTGCTGAGAGGACTTATTGACTTGATGACGGAAATTATTATTGGTTTAATAGCTCAAGCTGTGGAGGTAATGGAAGAGGAGGAAAGTAACTGCGTTGAAGATATTCGACGAGCCATGAATACTTTAGTAGTAGTAATACTTCAAACCGTCACGGCTATCTTCTACTCGGCCTGTGCCTTCAAACAAAGGGGATCAATCCGCTTTTGCCAATTTACCGAGAAGTTGTGATAAAAGGGGAAACTGAACTGAAAGTCCAAGCTATTCTTGGAATTAGGGAGCTGATCAGTTTGAGTAGTGGGGAAGCCCTCAAACCCTCCATAATTCAGGTTCTCATCAGGATCTTGGGGGATAGATATGGTACTGCTCTCAAATGTGCAGTTTTTGGCACTTCAACTCTTCTCTCGAAAAAACTTGGGGTGGGGTTGAAGTCCTTTGTGCCCCAGCTTCAAACAACTCTCTTGAAATCATCTAGTCAAGGAGAGGAACGGAATGTAATGGTGAAAGTGGCACATGCTCTGGCTCAACTCGTGAACATTTATAGTTAACCTGACAACCTTTTTTCTCAGAGGTTGTGAAAACCCTAAAGAATGAGAATGATGGGACACTCTTCTCTACACGCTGAGGTGTTGTGTGGAAACAGGAGGTGCTAGAATTGGGGAGGGAACACGAAGACCCGTTCTCGTTGCGACGTATCCTCATCTTTCATCTCGTAAGTTGGACAAAAAAACAACTGCAACTTTTTGTAAGAGAATGGCTTTAGACTTTATATTCTATTTAACTTTTGTCATTTTTTTACAAAGCCACTCAATCAACTAGTCGTGTCGCTGGAGGAACGATTGGAGCTTTGATCCCGGATTGGAGGATTTGGCAGATCCCGACTTTCTTGCAGCGATGAAATTAATTTTGACAAGTAAAAAACATTTATTCGAAATTGAGATACAATTAGCAGTTTTTAAAGACATCAATAATTGCGAATTGTATCTAATAATAGAGTACTTCATGCAGATGAAAAGGACATTTCTCAACGAATTGCGAGAACATCAGCAATGGTCGTAGATTTAAAGCTTTACCCAGCTTGCCTCGGTGAAAATAGTGAAAGAAACTATAGGATAGGGTACGTATCTTTGAAACTGTTTTGAGCATTTTGGGATCTAATAATGTACGCAAATGTTTTCCAAATTTTGTTGAATTCTTAAAAGAAAGAAGTATTTGGGCTTTTTATTTTGAAAAGAATGAAAGAGAGGGAAACTGAAGATGTCCAAGTAATCCAGGATGGATTACCATCTTTAGTTCCAGTGCCAACATCTGGAAAGGTTGAAATTGAGGGGGGGGGAGATGATGGACAAGGTGAATAATCCGCAAGTGGTGGCGGCACCCATGCTTCCGGTGGAGACGTTGCTAGAAGAGGTTTACATTTTACCATATTGCATTTATTCTTGAAATTGCTGCGGTTTTGCATGAAAATATATTATTATTATTATAGGTCTTTATTCTTAATTGATTGGCCATTAGCCTTTACAATCATTTTACATTTGCATTGGTTGAGCTCTTTAAGAGCCATTAATTTCTCGGATTTTCAACATATATTTTACATACAGGCTTAAACATTTTATTTTATTTTCATCGACATCATTGAAGAACTTGTAATATTCATTTTCTGTGGCAGGTAGTTTGTAGTCACCCAAGAATTTTAACCTAATTAACTTATATCTAACACATTTGAACATCACATGGAATTCATTTTCGATTTGATTGCTATTACAAAGTTTGCATAGTGCACTTTCGCTATCATTATAGAAATTTTTAAGTTTTGCAAATTCACAATTTTTGTTATGTATTCTGATTTGTCCTATGTTAGCTCTTAGCTGGATTACCAATTGTATATCCTCCCACCCTCGTTGAAAATTTAAAAAACCTTCTCTTCTGCAGTGCGTGCGTAGGAGCTTGTAGTGTGACATTAAATTACTCTGATTCATACTAACTAAATCTAGTTGTTGTTCAGCTAATTTAACCTTGCCTATAATAGTACTGATATGCATAGTTCTATTCAAAATAGTTTCAGGGTCTTCGGAATACACTTCCAAATCAAAGACTTCCAGGAAATTCCATTTACGTGCTAGAACTTTCAGGTTGTTGTACCAGTTATATTTTTGCTTTTGCGCTGTGGAAGTTCTTTTTAGTGCTTCATAGCTTTGTCTGAGCAAGGAATCTGGTTTTTGTTTCATGATTCTGTGCCAGAACTTTAAAATGTTTTTTACTAGCGTAATTTCTAGGCTATGACAGTTTGCTTCTAACCGTAAAAACCATTCAGGTGTAAAACTTGGTAAGTTAAATAATTTTCTCATGAATCTATTTTGAAAAACATTTAGCCTGTCAACTGTGTATATACCCCAGATGTTTGAGCCATATAAAAGTACGGAGTTTAGTAGAGAATTTTGCAGTGTTAGTCGGCTATCTATTGTTTTCATTCGGGATTTGTGGAAGAGAGAGAATAAGCACTTCATTGCAACTTCTGCCTTGTCAACAAATTCTTTACACGTGCTGTAATAGCACAAATTAGAGTGGAAAGTAACCCCTAAATAAGTATATTTTTCTACGTGCTCAATTTCTTGCTCTTCCCAAAATATTTTTGGTATTTTTGCTCGACGATTTTTCCTTGTTTTGAAGATAACTATTTTTGTCTTGCTCAAATTAATTTGTAATGATTGGTTATTGAAATAATTCGACATAACGTTTATCTTTTCTTGTAGGTCTATTGCGTTTGTGGATAGTAGTATGATGTCATCGGCATAAAGCAGTAGATGTATCCTTGCGGACCCTAAGTGAAGAGGTTGCAAATTTGTTTTGTGTAAAATCTCAACAAGTTCATCTATAAAGATTGTAAATAGCTTAGGGCTGAGACTTTCTCCTTGCAAGACCGATTTCTCTATGTTAAAAATTTCACTGGTACCAAATGGAGTTTTAACTTTTGCAGTAATCTTACTGTACATTTCCCTGATGAAATTTAAAAATTTAGAGCTAATTCCAATGTGCATAAGCCTCCTCCAGAGCTTGTCATGTGGAATGCTATCAAAAGCTTTGGAGAGATCGACGAAGAGAGCGAATACCTTTTTCTTGCTGCTAGTAAGATTTGCATTCAATATGGCATTCAGAGTAAAAAGATGGGTTTCACACCCGTAACCTTTCCTGTACGCAGCTTGATATTCAGATATCACATTATTCTTGTCGCACCATTCGTTTAATCTAATACCGAGCAGGATAGTTATTAGTTTTAGCCCTGTGTTGACTAGCGAAATAGGCCTATAGTTGGCTGGGTCAGATTTTACACCCTTTTTATAAATAGGAGCGATTGATATTTGTGTGAGCTCATTTTGTATTTTACTTGTTCGGTACATATCATTTATACAATCCAATAACATTAATCTGTGCTTACAATTTAGTGCTTTCCACATCTCATTTACGACGGCGTCTGGCCCGGGGGCCTTATTTTTAGCTAGAATACTGATGGCTATGTTAAGTTCTTTAAAGGAAAATTCACTATATAAATATTCATCGTTTTTGCTATATTGAGGCAGATCTGAGTTAGATTTACCCGAGTCTTCAAAAAGTTTTTTGTAGAAATTTCCAAAACAGTTAGGTTTAACGTGCTCAGTTCTCAAAATTGGGCGCACTACCGGTCTATAGTAGGAAAGCGCTTTGTAAAATTGACTACCATTTTTTGACATAGCTAAATCGTTGCTTATCTTTTTTTCAAACAGAATCTTTTTTGCTTTCCTTAGGTTGACATAGGTTCGTCTTGTCTGTGTGTAATTAACTCTAGCTTCATTTGCATCCGTTCCCTGACTTGCTCTTTGATTCCGCATTAAATGTAGGGTTTTATTGGTAAGTTTCTTCTGAAGTGCGCATGTACTGTCAAACCATCTAGGCCCATAGCTCAATCGTGGTGTACCAAGTGTCATTTTTTTCATTAATCCGCAAGCTTTTGCAGAAAGTGTCATATTTGTAATGAATTGCTGCATATCATTCCCTGTGCTAGTGGTAACTAATTTTTCATTAAATAGATCTTTTTTCTCTGCTACCCAATTAGACTTCAAAATTATTTCTTTAGCACACGTTTGTTGGGTTGAAAATTCTGTAGTTACAAGCATTGGAAAGTGACACGATTCATGTGAGTTAAGAACCTTCAGGTTTAAATTATTAATAATTGTATCTGTAGCCAGGCATAAGTCTACTACGCTATTTCCATTCTTATTTACAAAGGTGTACTCCCCTGCTGTGTCAGATTCGGAAAACCCATTCAAAATTTTTAAATTGCTTGATTTAAGGTATGATATGAGATCAGATCCTCTTTTATTAACGACAGTATCTTTCGTTTCTCTGATATGGTTTTGTCTATAATCCTGTGTGTCATAATTTTGGTATGAGCCTACCCGTGCATTGATGTCACCTATAATTAGTTGATTACCCTTGAATACCTTTATTCGTTCTACTAAACCTTCATATGGTTCATGTGCTGAGGGTGAGAGATATGTGAAAGTAATACAATTTAAGTTGTTTACCCCTACAGAATTTAGACTAATAATTTCATTGGTTTGGTTACTTATGCTAAACTTACATTCTAACTCATTTGCTATACCTAGAATATATCCTCCTTTGAAGCGTCCTCGATCACTTGACCTTGTTGCAAGCTGCTGTATGATTTTGTAATTTGTTGAGAGTGATGACTGCTGCCATTCCGTTGAGTGCCACGTTTCACATAGGAAGAAAATGTCTGGTGATGACTCTAGCAGATCTTGATAAAAGGTTGATGTCTTGTTAATGATGCCTTCTATGTTCCAGTGAATGATTTTTAAATTGGGTAGGTGATTTGCATGTTGTTGGGTTGATTGTGAAGGCCGGCCGCATCCTCAGCTTGTGGATGGTGCAAGTAGTTGGTGGTTATGAGAGTTGAGTTCTTTAATTGTTTCTGTCTCGGGATCCACCCCATATATAATAGCAATATTGCCACGTTGCACTGACAGCTTGTCCCCTCGGATTTTGCAGATATGGGCTGGATTTGATGTCTTAATGCGTTTCTTTTCGAGCACTAGAACTTTGCGAATTTTCCTTTCTTGTTGCGTCAAGTCATCTGATAGAGAGATCCCTGGTGGTTTGGCTTCCGCTGCTGCTTTCAATGTTGAGATTTTGTCACAAAAACGAACGAATTTAATGAGCAGGGGTCTGCCACTTAGTGAGAAAGGTTTTTGCTTTCCCAAACGATAGACTTCTGAGTAGTCAATTACTGCAATTTCTAACTTTACACAGAGGTCACGGATGTAAATGTTCCGATCGTTTGTTGTTTCGTTCTTCTTCTCTGGCACACCGTAAATTACTAGGTTGTTTCGCCTCAAGGATTTTTCTAGTTGGCATATTTTCGCATCTTTGAACTTGATTTGGCTTTCTAGCTCTGCTTGCTTAATTTCTAATGTCTCGAACCTTGTCTCAATAGCTTCTTTTAAAGTTGAAATCTCAGATTTAAATAACTTCGCTTGCCGTCTTTCACTTTTGAGAATGAGATTCCCCACAACTCTTTCGAATCTTTGCTCTTGTGTTTCACCCGGTACGTTTGCATTGGTGGTTTCGCCTACTACACTTTCTGAATCACTCATACTCTCGTTTCCACTTAATTCAGACATTTTTTCGGCTTTCAGTCTTTTCAATCCGTCAGTTTCAGGTGATGTTTCTGGAGTTGCACTTTGTTCTCGTGTATCACGATCTCGTTTAACTCTTAGAGCACTTTGCATATCTTCAACTACTCTACGAGGAATATGTGTATGGTTGATAGAGAGGCTCTTCTAAGCTTGGGAGCTACCAAGCTTGACAACCTTTCTGTCCAGAGGCTGCAGCAAGACTTTATAAATGCTGCATGAAAATATAATTAGAAGTATTATCAATCTTGTAGTGTTTATGCAGATAAATAATGATAGTATTTTAGTTTTTCTGTAAAGTTTTTAGTTTTTAATATACAGATATTTAACATACATAAACGCTATGAATAATTAGGACTAGTGATAACATTGTATGCTGTGAAAAGTGGTTTGAAATAAGACAATGATTTTATTTATTAACAAGCAATTTTTTACTGGTTTATAGCTTTGTCCAGTCGTTCCGTCATTCCGTATGTGGGCACGATAACTCGAGAACGCTTTGACCTTTTGGAATTCTGTTTTCACCAATCGATAGCATAGGAAAATGTGGAATCAAGTTCAATTTGGGGCCAAATAGGAGTTATCCATGGGGGAGAAGTTCATACCCCCTCACTTTGTTTAGATTAAGTTTGTATATAGTTTATGCTTAGGTATTTAACGTGGAAATGTTTACAATATTATATAATTGTGTGTGGGCTGTTGGCCCGTATATAACACAATAAACATCTATCTATCTATCTGCTTAAAAATATCAATAAAATTGCTTTAGAAAGCATTATGAAATTGGTTGAATAAAGGAAGGAATAAATAAAGTCAAATTGGGATTAGCTTAATCGATCCTTGCCGTTTTGTGTGAAAAATTGTTTTGTAGTGTAGTGGAAATACGTTTACGAATTTTTAACTGTAGTTCATTGCTGCATTTTTCAACTGTGTTCCTCCTTAATTCGTAAAATATACAGAAAGCTGAATGTGAAAATCGTCTGGAATACAGCTGAACTTTCTAAGTTGGCTCTTGTGACTAATGGAAAGCAAAGGGAATTTCGCAGAACATCCACGTAGCGGGGTTCTAAAACCAGTTTGG
This sequence comes from Orchesella flavescens, assembly GCA_964034955.1. Taxonomy (NCBI): domain Eukaryota; kingdom Metazoa; phylum Arthropoda; class Collembola; order Entomobryomorpha; family Orchesellidae; genus Orchesella; species Orchesella flavescens. Next base: position 8,004,278 of record OZ035953.1, read on the forward strand.
CTGGAAATGGTGTTTATCGTTTCTCGTGTCTAGCTATGGTTTCCTTCTGTTATAAGTCCACGTGTAAGAATAGCAATTATCTTTGAAATGTAAAGTGGTATTGAGCCATAACATGAGATATTGCTTGAACAATAGATATTAGGCTACGTTAATGGTAATAGAAAAGGGTAATTCTTTTTCATACTAAAGTTTAGCGAACTTTATAGAAATCTACCTAGCGTGACCGAGTAACAAGTCTGGCTAGACATGAAGCTTTCTTGTTTTTCGTATCAAGCTAGGTGTGGTTTTCTTTTGCAATGAGTCCACGTGTAAGAAATATAACTGCCTTTGAAAAGTGGACCAGAGATGAGCCAAAGTATTCATAACATGAAAATACTTTTAAACATTTGAATTCAAGCCACGTACATCCATTTAAACTGATCGTGAGTAAATGTTTTTTATTTTAGGTAATAATTAGTCATAACTGATTGATTGGTGAATGCGTATTTATTATTTAGAAGGGAAGAAGTTGATCAAATTTTTAAACGCAGAATTGGAAACCAACCTAACATATAGCTCTGATTCCACTCTCATCCAGCTTCATATAGTGTTCTAGCGTCAGTTTAAATTGAATTTGGGGTTGGCTTTTTTATTTAGGTTATGCAAAACTTAGTAAAAAGTATTTAATTGAAATTTAAAGCAAACATGTGTTATTTTAAAGACCCGTTGAAACCTGAATTTTTTTCTGCCATTTTAAAAAAATTATTCTTAAAAAGTAGTACTTTCATGAGGAATTTAATAAAACAAATGCATGCAATTTCATATGGCCTGTCTAGTGAGCCATAAATTGGGACGGTGAAAGCTCGATATTTCCCCATGATATATGTAATGATATGTGTAAAGATATAGTGTTTTACCTCGTATTTCTTTATTAGTTTTGACGTACTACCGGCACAGAAAAAATGGATGGAATTTATCTCCCAAGTTGGAATTTTTTTCTAGAAACTAAGAAGAAAAGTAAAAAATGAACACTGTATAACAAAAAATATTTTAGCAAGTAATATAATTTAATGAACATAACGTGAAGCACAATTTGACTTTTTTTGTAATGTGTGACAAACATGTTTGGGAAAAAATACATAAACCCCTTTTGCCACCTTATGTATTGTTAATAGTTTCCTCGGGACTTAGAAAAAAATCGACTTCCGAAAATGCTCCCGGTAAGGTTGAATCCTGAGTATTCAGTTTTTAAACAAACCTGGTAACACAGGAGTGTAACGAACTATAAATTTAGGGTTTATAAAAGGAAATTGATGACCTTTGACGCTTAAGATAACATCCATGGTTGCGCTTTTCATGGTTGTTGGTCTTCACTAATATTTATCTGAGGTGCCCTATTTGAACTGTATAGAAAGAGATTCCTATTTGAAATGCATAGAAAGAGGTACCCTACTTGAAAAGCACACCTGATGCTTGAAAAAAGGAAAGGTTATAATGACATTTGACGTCGAAGATAACATCGGCGCTAAGCGCGCATAGTTCCGTTGATATGATAAGCTGTCGAATGATATGATACATGATATACCTTATGCATGAAAAACATTAAAACATATTTCTTTTTCTTCGAATCCTAACTACTTCTTTTTCCTTCAAACGACTTGAAATTTTTGATCCAGTATTTTCCATCATAAAGCTGCTCCATGAGAATTTGCTCAATTACATTAAAAAACATCCAAGCTTTCACCGAGAACTGTCCTTATCGGCTGATTCAAAGGAAGAATGAAGAGTTGAAACTCTTTCCATGTGATAAAAACCACCTGCAATATGCACCTCTTTGTAACCGTGGGTACGTTCGTTGCCTACACTACATAGATGGTCCTCAAACGCCGCGATTAATTTATCGAGTTGTTAATCTTCTTCTGCAGTTTGACCTTCTTCTACAAGGTATATATATATTTCACTTCACAATTGGGAACATTGTTTTAAAAATAGGTAAGGGCGATTATTGAAAATAAATAAAGCTTGCAAAAAATATGAAAAGGGCGAAATGAAGCGGACTCTTTGTTGCTTAATCGGTTATGGGCTCACTTGGAGATGGGATTTTCCATGCAATTTCTCATTATTTGGTTATTTGTTTAGTCCATAATGCCACAACCCAATCCAATAGTGGTCCACAATTTCACTTATTGTCCGTTTCACGCTGTGTCACGTTCAATTTAAGTTTTTTGATGATGGATCTGGAAGTTTTGCAATATTTTGACTGGCTTTTCTCTCGCTCAAGCACTCATATGCTCGTTACACTGCCAAAGACGGGTAATCATTACTTGCCGTACTTGAGACAGATTCAAATAATGGCCCGATATTACTACCTGATTCAA